>OZ023141.1:20189449-20658800 GCA_963675895.2 Styela plicata | reverse complement strand
AAATACAAAAAAGTTGTGTACTTGAAACACCGAGATTTCCGATTTGAGATGCCAACATGTTAACTTAGGCCATCGGAAATATTTTCACTGAAACGGCCGAGTATTTGACAAATGCCAATGCCCAACAATTCTCTCATTTACATTTACAAATACATGCAACTTTCCATTGAGAGCATTTTTGTCGATTTCTTTTTGATCGGTCGTAACTCGTCGATGTATCGCTTCGTTGAAGCGCGACCGTCCTCGTATTGCAACAACGTACAATGTACAACGTATTGCCACTATTGATTATTCAGATCAGTCAATGAAATCGCGAGGACAGTTTTGCTTGTATCTAGTCCCAAAACAGTTAGTTAAATAAATGCATTCTATGTTTAAAGGCCATTGTAAGATTTTTTGGCCGGCGAGAGAAGTTCGAAATATTTATTAGCAATTATAACTATGCAGTACAACAACTGATAAGGTAAAAAAAAAGAAATATTCGAGTAATTATGAGCTAGTTCCTGGCAGTTTTGTAATGTTCCATTCTTTGAATTTTTAGTTTGAATTAGGCATATTGGCTTGTTGTAGAAGCTGCCTCCTGAAAAAAATTCGTCGTGTACGATTTTTTTTTTAACTGAAATTAGTTTAAATTAGGCGTGATCGCTTTACGTTTCTTTTTGGGAAATCTTGTTATACTTTGGTTTAACTTCGAGACACAAATTTTAAGCATCATGTATGAGAATGAAAAATTTTTTCTGTAATAGTGTACTGATAATTTATTTGAGCATACTCAAGGTAACAGATAAAAGTTACGCCCTGTAGTTGCGGTGTTTAGAATTACCTGGGCCTACTTCCGCGTATCGGAACAGTAGGAATAAACCAAAATAAAATAATACGAAATAAAAATAGTCTATAACAGTGATTATGTGATTAGTTCGTGAGATATTATGTATTTATGCTGCAATATGCTATCATTTTAAATTCTAGTATATATAACCTCGCTGATACTAGATTGTCTTTCTGGATAACGCTCACACATGTTAGCTCAAATGTGTGAGAGAAATTAAATAAAGATCATATAGTTTCTATTTTATTTTGATAGCTACTAGGGATACGTTTTATTATTATTATTTGTTTAAACGGGCTAATTCGTTCAAAATATATTGTTGGTCAAATTTTTTTTTTCGTACACCAACAAAAATTTTGGTTTACACGACTGCTATAAATTAAATTGGTAAAAAGGAGCGATGTTTCCTTAATTTCGTTACAGGGTGGTGATTATACTTTAATAGATAATGCGCATTTGGTCCTTTTAATAATATTTCATTGCTCATGTTATATTAATTTTATAAACACTGGTTTAACAAAACTATCCGTTTATTACTTGGAAAGTTTTGCAAAGTATTAGAAATTCACAAGCTGCTTTTTATAACAGAAATTATCGGGCACATCTAGATGTACCGATGTATCGCTATAGGAAATGCTGGATATTTTTGGAGTACTTGTATTAGCTTGAGACTCACTGCACCATACCATGTCGGTTGAGTTCCGAGAGCGGTTGCTGGTAGTGGTAATTTGACCGTTAAGTGGGGGGGGGATATGGGCAAATTTTTCTCAACGGTCTTTTTTTCATTTGAATAAAAAGTACCCCGGACATTTGAATGATATTGACACCTTGAACAAAAACTATTTTAACTTCAACAAAGGGAGACTTATAAAGTTATGCATTGAGTATACCGTGTTCAATTAAACTGTTGTGATATGTCATATCATAGTCATCTGTGATACTCATGAGTTATGACAAATCCTCATCCCTGGTGACATAAGAGTACTCATGAATTGTGACTAATCCACAAACCCCGGTGACATGAAATACTCATGCGTGATGAAAAATCCGCATCTCCGATGACATAGGAATGCTCATGAGTTGTTACAAATCCGCATTCCCGGTGGCATAGAAATACTCATGAATTGTGACAAATCAGCATCCCTAGTATCAATCGGAATACTCATGAATTGTGATAAATCCGTATCCCCGGTTACATGGAATACTCATGCATGATGACAAATCCACATTTCCGATGACATAGGAATATTCATGAGTTGTGATAAATCCGCATCCCCGGTGACATAGGAATACTCCCGAGTTGTGACAAAACCGCATCCCCGGTGACATAGGAATACTCATGAGTTGTGATAAATACGCATCCCCGGTGACATATGAATACTCACAAATTGTGACAAATCCGCATCCCCGTTGACATGGAATACTCATGAGTTGTAACAAATCCGCATCCCCGGTGACATAGGAATACTCATGAATTGTGACAAATCCGCGTCCCGGTAACATAGGAATACTCATTAGTTATGACAAATTCGCATTCCTGGTCACATGAGGTTACCAATCCTTCGCCGAAAATCAGCGAAATCCGTAGAGTGGTTTTACTTTTGTTTGAGTAGTATTGCTATTTTATTAATAGAATTCCAGATTCAATCAAGCCTCACGCATAATCAGTGGATTCACCATTAAACTTGTAAATTAACAACACATTGTACTGATCATACACAGACTGAGTGTCAACTGTAAGCAGAGGTTAATTTGTAACATCAGTAGCAAGCATGGCCCATACATAAATGGAAAAGTTTTTTTAATCTTGAGTAACTTAATACACGTAGGAATTGCATTTAAACTAGAAATATTAAAATTATATTTTTAATTTTCTTATTTACAAAATTTTATGTAACTCGAAAATAAATTATCGCGTCAAAATATCTGCGAATATACAAAATGAAAAAAAGTAATTCTGTAAACGTCCAAACTTGTCCTTCGTAATGAATTTAAAAAAAATTTTCTTATTTTTTATACACTTTGAATCTTCAAAGTTAGAAATTGTTTAGATTTTTTAGTGAAATATATTTTTAAGCATATGTCAGTGATGGATCGCACCGTGGAGGCACGAACCTTCTATAAAAACATGTACGTTTTTTCAATATCAAATAGAGCCCCATTGACGCTTAAGATTTTGGTACAAGAATCTTCGAAATCCGTCGAGTGGTTTTCCTTTTCGTAGTGTAATTTTTTTTTTTCTGATAGAATTCCAAATCTCATCAAGGCTCATGCATAATTAGCGGATTCTTCTTTAAACTTGTAAATTAACACATTGTACTGATCAAGCACAGACTGAGTGCCAGGTGTAAGCGAAGGTTAATTAACATCAAATCAGTAGCAAGCATGGCCCATAGATAAATGACAAAGCTTTTTTATGCTTGAGTAAATTACTACACGTAGGAATTGCATTTGAACTGGAAAAGTAAAAATTCTATTATAGCGTGAAAATATCTGCGAATACACAAAAGAAAAGCTTTCATATTGATGTTCGTTCTAAGCAACGTTGGTCTGCAATCTGATATGTCTTAAACACAACAGGACCTTTTATTTCTGTCAAACATAGAACTCATGTTGTGTATTGTTTGATTTGAGTTCTGTATTCCGACACTATTAAGCAGACTGTTAAATTTACTCTAATTTTATAGTAAGCGCGTTGTATTTAGCGCCATTCAGGGTAAAGCTATTTAATTTTTCCTTGTTTTTACTTGTCTTAGCAATATTTTACGTTTAACATTTGTGATTTTGGTTCATTGTAATTGGCAATAGATGTAACCACTTCTATTTTATTGTCTTGGAGGAGTTTGCTCAATTTAATAGCAGCCTTCAGAATTCCCAAACTTAATATGATAACAGTAAAAGGACATTCAACGACCTTTCTTTGTGATCGGAACAAAAGGATATTCACATAAGAAATTTTAAGATACTTCTCAAACAAAATAAATTACTTTGTTAAGCATGGGCCACATATGAACCGCATCTCTGCGGCATGATCCATCAGTGACATGCGCTCAACAAAACGTGTCTGATAAACATCGTAAAGAACACCTGACTGTTTTTTATAACCACTCATCTGAGTGAGTCACACCAGTAGACATGATTATTGTTGCTAGAAAGACATGATCTTATTGGTACTGTTCAGCCTACCTGAGTTATTTATTATACCAGGGGTTTAGAAGCGGACACAGATTAACGGATTAAGGAACTCCCTTCCCTGATAGATGTCTATTAACGCGAATTTTAAAGCCTTGTAGATCAACACGATCAGGAAAGCAGCAAGAAGGCAAGGAATTCCAAAGTTTAGAGATTCTTGGAAAAAAGCTTCTTGCATAAAATTGTTTGTAATATTGTGGAACCTACACAGCGAATAGGAGCGAACTGGTAGCCGATCATGTGGACCGATTAAAACTTTTGTTCGAAAGAACGAGAGCAGAAAGCCCCCTTGAACAAAGACCATTATAATATCTGTAATATAAACAGTGAGGCAACGTTGAGGCGGTTCGTCAAACTTTGCGGACCGGAAGTAAGTTTAGGGCCAATCTTATTGATCACACACCGTTGAGAACGGTCGAGCATTCTAAGAACAGTGACAGCGGCCCCAACTGCTCCAAATGTGACAGTAATACTCCATGTAGGGTCGAATCAGAGATTTGTACAAATGGAGAATGATTTCGGGATTGAGATAATGGCGAGCTCATTATGCGTAACCTACTTTCATCGAGGCTTGTTTAGCAATACTTGTTACATATTCATTCCTCAAGTCCTTAGAAAGTGTGAATCCGACGAAACGAATATTTGAGGATTCCTCCAGAACAGTACCAGATAATGAAATTTGAGTTGCATTCGTATTGGTGTAACGATTACTTGATAAAACGTTGGTCTTCTCCAAGTTAAGTGTTATCTGCCAAGTGTTACTTACCCCTATTAGATACTGTGGCCAAATCACACCTGATTTTCACTCCAAGCGATTTTGCCAGAGCTAGACATTGTTCCGCGAGGGTGGATACTTTGAAATATATTTTAGACAAAAACGTCAGCATTAGCTTCATTGCGCAAACTTTTCAGCTGTGATTTTTCATTCAACAACAACATATCAGCAACATTTTAGCCCTGTACTTGTCACGGTGAATGACGCTAGAAACGAAGCGATAAGATCAGATTTTTTTCCAGTAGTAGAATTTCCAGATATGCTATGTTAAGAAAGGATTTCTTAATTTGAATTTTCATTTTAACGTCGAATAAACGAGGTCCATCTATGACTTATGCTTGACAAAATGAAATTCGAATTCGACTTATTCGAATGAATTCGACATATTCTTGAAAAAATATGCTTATATTAAGACTCTTCTGCTTGGTTTAGTATATATATGTAGATAGTTTTGGGTAGAAAGGGGACATTAAATATACATTGCATTTAGTAAGGTAAGTCTTTACTGATATTACAGTTTGTTAGAGATATTTCGGACACACATACCTTATGTTTTGAGAATTTGATCGCGAAATATGGCTGAAACAACTATGCGAGACTTTTAAACGAAATCAATTCTGCGTAAATTTTTGTTGTTTTGTTCCATAAACTGTGAATTTCCTCAAAAATAATTCAACCTGATTACTCAGAAAAAAATGCGTTCCAAATTAAGTCAACTTATAATGGTGGGAAGTCGATAATAGTAAGTGCGGAAAAGGGTATTTAGATTTTATACTTTCCGAATAAGTCATTATTCAATATTAGATATTATATTTTTGTGTTGTGTAATCCACAGATATCCACAGAGACATCATTGTTGTTAATAGTGTTGGTAATGTACGTGTCGCAGATGGATCGCGCCGCATTGCTTGCTATTAGGGCTGTGCAATTCGATTCGGTGATTCATATCGATTCGAATTACAAGTTATTCGAATCAATTGTGGATCGGTCATAGGAACAAAAATGTGCTAGGTGGAGTACATTTTTCCAGTTTTAACGACAAAATGCAAATGTTGTATTTTGTCGTTAAATTTGACAATATAACGCTTTCAAATTAGTTTATGCAAATATTTGTAACTGTCCATTTTTTAATCATCCTAATTGAGACTATAATAGTAAAAATTGGGTATTCATTATTTTTCTGAAATCTACGATTCGATCCTATTCGAAATATTTATTCGAATCAAATTCGAATTCCAAATGATTCAGTTTTGCCCAGCCCTACTTACCATTCTTTGTGGCCCATTCTTTTTACTTGTGGGCAACATTTTTTTGTAATCCAGGATTTTTTGCTAAAGTGATTTTAAATTCGATGTGAAATTCACCAACCCAGTTGTTGACAAATCGAAATCACAGATGGATCGAGGGATCTGACGTCGAAATTTTCCCAACCTGAGAACAGTGTTTTATTTTTTATTTTGCTTTTTTTGTGGCATAATTTTTGGTTGAATATATATTTTTTGCTGGGTGGTCGCAGATAAATGTAGTTCTTGGAATATTACTCAACTTACAACGTTGCTTACCCGGAAAGTATGTCTGGTAGAAAAAATTAATGGTATGTTCATGAAAACTGGAAATTTATTTCTATAATTTTGGTAAACTAGAAATTAATTTTTTTTAAATTTTGGGGTCTTTGAATTATTTTCTATGGAATGTCTTTGAACGTGCAGCTACAGCTACAAACGAAGAACCTTATGTGCGAGCTTGATTGTGAAACAACAAAGCATCGAACCATCCGCTTTTCGGAAAATACGACGCTATTTTTGGTATTCACAAATACGTCCTGATTTGGTAAACAAAAAATATAAAGTCAATTTGTGTTATGCTTGTAGTTTCACGCTGTCGAGTTTGAAAGGATGGTTACTATGTAACGTATTAAATGCCAATTTGAATGGAAAATGATATGTTGTTAAGCATGGGGCATTGATGGAGCGTGCCGTCAAGGCGAGCCATACTTAAAAAGAGTTTAAAAATAACGTTGCCAATAACGTTGCCACAACAAAAAAATTTAATTTTTTTTAAAAAAGCCAAAAAAACAGTTAAAAGGTCAAATGGGAATGTTTTTCGTTTATTTATGCCAAATATGGACTGTTGCTGAACAGCACTAGGCAGTGAGTTCCATCAAGAGTCAATAATTAGCCAAAAACTCTGATTCAAGGTTTTTTTCAATATCTTCAGTTGTAATTACTGTCAAAACGCGGTGATTTTACTGTATTTCACGGTGTGCGTACTCGTTTCACACTATTATATGTCTCCAAGTATAAATAATCTATTTTGCAGTTTTACTTGATGTCATGAACTTCTATACCCAAGTGATTTTAATTTCCTTAATTAGGAGTGATCATCCTGGGCATAGATGAAATACAAAAAAGTTGTGTACTTGAAACACCGAGATTTCCGATTTGAGATGCCAACATGTTGACTTAGGCCATCGGAAATATTTTCACTGAAACTGCCGAGTATTTTACAAATGCCAATGCCCAACAATTCTCTCATTTACAGTTACAAATACATGCACCTTTCCATTGAGAGCATTTTTGTCGATTTCTTTTTGATCGGTCGTAACTCGTCGATGTATCGCTTCGTTGAAGCGCGACCGTCCTCGTATTGCAACAACGTACAATGTACAACGTATTGCCACTATTGATTATTCAGATCAGTCAATGAAATCGCGAGGACAGTTTTGCTTGTATCTAGTCACAAAACAGTTAGTTAAATAAATGCATTCTATGTTTAAAGGCCATTGTAAGATTTTTTTTTTGGTCGGCGAGAGGAGTTTAAAATATTTATTAGCAATTATAACTATGCAGTACAACAACTGATAAGGTAAAAAAAACAAAGAAATATTCGAGTAATTATGAGCTAGTTCCTGAAAGTTTTGTCATGTTCCATTCTTTGAATTAACTAAATTTAGTTTGAATTAGGCATATTTGCTTGTTGTAGAATCTCCCTCCTGAAAAAAAATCGTCGTGTACGATTTTTTTTAACTGAATTTAGTTTAAATTACGCGTGGTCGTTTTACGTTTCTTTTTGAGAAATCTTGTTATACTTTGGTTTAAATTCGAGACACAAATTTTAAGCATCATGTATGAGAATGAGAAAATTTTACTGTAATAGTGTACTGATGATTTATTTGAGCATACACAAGGTAACAGATAAAAGTTACGCCCTGTAGTTGCGGTGCTTAGAATTACCTTGGCCCACTTCCGCGCATCGCAACAGTAGGAGTAAAACCAAAATAAAATAATACAAAATAAAAATAGTCTATAACAGTGATTATGTGATTAGTTCGTGAGATATATTGTATTTATGCTGCAATATGCTATCATTTTAAATTCTAGTATATATGACCTCGCTGATACTAGATTGTCTTTCTGGATAACGCTCACACATGTTAGCCCAAATGTGTGAGAGTAATTAAATAAAGATCATATAGTTTCTATTTTATTTTGATAGCTACTAGGGATATCTTTTATTATAATTATTTGTTTAAACGGGCTAACTCGCTCAAAATATATTGTTGGTCAAAAGTTTTTTTTTCGTACAGCAACAAAAATTTTGGTTTACACGACTGCTATAAATTAAATCGGTAAAAAGGAGCGATGTTTCCTTAATTTTGTTACAGGGTGCTGATTATACTTTAATAGATAATGCGCATTTGGTCCTTTTAATAATATTTCATTGCTCATGTTATATTAATTTTATAAACACTGGTTTAAAAAAACTATCCGTTTATTACTTGGAAAGTTTTGCAAAGTATTAGAAATTCACAAGCTGCTTTTTATAACAGAAATTATCGGGCACATCTAGATGTACCGATGTATCGCTATAGGAAATGCTGGATATTTTTGGAGTACTTGTATTAGCTTGAGACTCACTGCACCATACCATGTCGGTTGAGTTCCGAGAGCGGTTGCTGGTGGTGGTAATTTGGCCGTTAAGTGGGGGGGGGGATATGGGCAAATTTTTCTCAACGGTCTTTTTTTCATTTGAATAAAAAGTACCCCGGACATTTGAATGATATTGACACCTTGAACAAAAACTATTTTAACTTCAACAAAGGGAGACTTATAAAGTTATGCATTGAGTATACCGTGTTCAATTAAACTGTTGTGATATGTCATATCATAGTCATCTGTGATACTCATGAGTTATGACAAATCCTCATCCCTGGTGACATAAGAGTACTCATGAATTGTGACTAATCCACAAACCCCGGTGACATGAAATACTCATGCGTGATGACAAATCCGCATCTCCGATGACATAGGAATGCTCATGAGTTGTGACAAATCCGCATCCCCGGTGACATAGAAATACTCATGAATTGTGACAAATCAGCATCCCTAGTGTCAATCGGAATGCTCATGAATAGTGATAAATCCGCATCCCCGTTGACATAGAAGTACTCATGAATTGTGATAAATCCGTATCCCCGGTTACATGGAATACTCATGCATGATGACAAATCCACATTTCCGATGACATAGGAATACTCATGAGTTGAGACAAATCCGCATCCCCGGTGACATAGGAATATTCATGAGTTGAGACAAATCCGCATCCCCGGTGACATAGAAATACTCCTGAGTGATGACAAATCCGCATCTTCGATGACCTAGGAATACTCACGAGTTGTGACAAAACCGCATCCCCGGTGACATAGGAATATTCATGAGTTGTGATAAATACGCATCCCCGGTGACATCTGAATACTCACAAATTCTGACAAATCCGCGTCCCCGTTGACATGAAATACTCATGAGTTGTAACAAATCCGCATCCCCGGTGACATAGAAATACTCATGAATTGTGACAAATCCGCATCCCCGGTGACAATGAAATACTCATGAATTGTAACAAATCCGCATCCCCGGTGGCATAGAAATACTCATGAATTGTGACAAATCCGCGCCCCCGGTAACATAGGAATACTCATTAGTTATGACAAATCCGCATCCCTGGTCACATGAGGTTACCAATCCTTCGCCGAAAATCAGCGAAATCCGTAGAGTGGTTTTACTTTTGTTTGAGTAGTATTGCTATTTTATTAATAGAATTCCGGATTCAATCAAGCCTCACGCATAATCAGTGGATTCACCATTAAACTTGTAAATTAACAACACATTGTACTGATCATACACAGACTGAGTGTCAACTGTGAGCAAAGGTTAATTTGTAACGTCAGTAGCAAGCATGGCCCATACATAAATGGAAAAGTTTTTTATTCTTGAGTAACTTAATACACGTAGGAATTGCATTTAAACTAGAAATATTAAAATTATATTTTTAATCTTCTTATTTAAAAAATTTTATGTAACTCGAAAATAAATTATCGCGTCAAAATATCTGCGAATATACAAAATGAAAAAAAGTAATTCTGTAAACGTCCAAACTTGTCCTTCCTAATGAATTTAAAAGAAATTTTCTTATTTTTTATACACTTTGAATCTTCAAAGTTAGAAATTGTTTAGATTTTTTAGTGAAATATATTTTTTAAGCATATGTCAGTGATGGATCGCACCGTGGAGGCACGAACCTTCTATAAAAACATGTACGTTTTTTCAATATCAAATAGAGCCCCATTGACGCTTAAGATTTTGGTACAAGAATCATCGAAATCCGTTGAGTGGTTTTCCTTTTCGTTGTGTATTTTTTTTTTTTTTTAATAGAATTCCAAATCTCATCAAGGCTCATGCATAATTAGCGGATTCTTCTTTAAACTTGTAAATTAACACATTGCACTGATCAAGCACAGACTGAGTGCCAGGTGTAAGCGAAGGTTAATTAACATCAAATCAGTAGCAAGCATGACCCATACATAAATGACAAAGCTTTTTTATGCTTGAGTAAATTACTACACGTAGGAATTGCATTTGAACTGGAAAAGTAAAAATTCTATTATAGCGTGAAAATATCTGCGAATACACAAAAGAAAAGCTTTCATATTGATGTTCGTTCTAAGCAACGTCGGTCTGCAATCTGATATGATTTCTTAAACACAACAGTACCTTTTATTTTTGTCAAACAAAGAACTCATGTTGTGTATTGTTTGATTTGTAGTTCTATATTCCGACGCTATTATGCAGACTGTTAAATTTACTCTAATTTTATAGTAAGCGCGCTGTATTTAGCGCCATTCAGGGTAAAGCTATTTAATTTTTTCCTTGTTTTTACTTGTCTTAGCAATATTTTACGTTTAACATTTGTGATTTTGGTTCATTGTAATTAGCAATAGATGTAACCACTTCTATTTTATTATCTTGGAGGAGTTTGCTCAATTTAATAGCAGCCTTCAGAATTCCCAAACTTAATATGATAACAGTAAAAGGACATTCAACGACCTTTCTTTGTGATCGGAACGAATTGTCTATTTCTCACAGCACTGCTGTATTGTAGCAAGAATTCAACGATAAAAGTTGCTATAGTGTTTAAGTCGACGAGTGGAAATGAGTGGTAAAATATTATTCAAGGGATGGTGGCACTATATACATAAATATTCAAATCGCAAAGCAAAACTTGATAAGATTATTCTGGACACAATCATTCCATATTTTATAGTCTATGAGCAATAAGTCGTAAATTGTCTACTGGAATATATTTCATAATCGCAAATTTTATTTTGTCAAGTACGCGCCACAGATGGATTGGGCTTAACAGCGGCCTTTTCATCAGCGGCACATACTAGAAAAATTCTGTTCAGGTATAAATTATGGGTTAGTTGTTAGGTGACATCACTAATGACATTACAGTGTGCGTCGCAGGCATAGTTGTTTTGATAAGATTAAAAAAGTTCATTATAGTTTAAGGCAGAACATATGAAATTTAGCACCGAATTTGTGGAAGAAAGTTTACAGTTTGGTAGTTTTTAAAAAGCCTGAAATTAGAGAATTGAAATTAATTACATATTTATACGGTATTAGGATCTACCTTAGAGGGGCAGATGCCACCGATAATTAAATACTGGGTCGAATATACAAAATTTTGCCTGTTGGTTGTTCAATGGGCAGGAAATATATAATTATATATACATTAGAGATGTACCGATACCACTTTCTGTCGATATAATGATACTGCAAAATGATTCGATACCGTTATTCATTACAAATGCCTTCAAATATGCTCAAAGTACATCGTTAATGTTAAAATTTTTCAAACACCGATACCGATACTGCCAAAATAGTCGATACATCGCCTCATCTCTGCTTCACTATAAATGCAATGACTCTTATTTCCTAGTCCGCCCACTGCTCAACACCTTAGACAGTAGATCATACAAGATTTAATTAATCAAAATAAAGCGACAACATTGACGGAGAATAGAGAAGCGCGAACAGATAAACAATGTTATTTATATTAAGAGGAAGTCTAACTTATAACTTGTGCTATCTTGTCTGTAACTTATAACTCGTACTGAAGCTGGCCTAACACGACAATTTGGTCATAGATAATACGACTGAGGATAGAAAATCCTTTGATAAAATCTTTTTTGCTTTCATTCGAATGAAATCAATTTTTACAATTACAAATAAAAATTTCAAGGATTGTATCACAGCACTAGGGTGTGTGTACGGGCAATTTTTCTGTTTCAAAGATGCGACATGGTGGGCCATCGTTATCATCATTTTGTTCTTTTATAGTGGAAAAATAATTTTGTTTTTTTTTGAAAAAATTCTTGAAAAAAATTTTTTTAAGAAAATTTTTTTTTTTTTTTTTTTAAAAAAACGGAACAGTCTGGTGAGCAGTTCTGTAAACGACCAATCTTGTAATTATGTTGTGTATTTTTTGATTTGTAGTTCTGTTTTCCGACGCTATTAAGCAGACTGTTAAAATTTACTCTAATTTTATAATAAACGAGATATATTTAGCGTCATTTAGGTTAGAACCTTTTATTTTTTCCCCATTTTTTACTTGACTTAGTCATATTTTTCCTTTATCTTTGACATTTGTGATTTCGATTAATTGTAATTAGCAATAGATGTAACCTCTCCTGTCTTATATCTTGGACACGAGTAGTTCACAAAATTTGATAGCAGCCTTCAGAATATATTCAGGCGATATACAAATTGTGTAATAATAACTTAAATGGCTGATAGCTACTATTGTAAAGTCCGAGTACTTGAAACTGTGAGATTATAAAGAAACTCGATAACAAATAGTTTGAGGGTCTAATTCAGCATTTCCCTAAACCGTTGCACAACCCACTTTTAATGCTTGACAACATAAGCTGGTGGCCGATACCTGCCTTAAACAAGCATCGTAAAATGAAATAAAAATTTTCCGCATGGCCTATCGTTGCCACCTCTGGATTTACTCTGAATTCACGTTTAATTTTAACCAGACAACGGAAGATTTCACAGTGATTGGTTTCGGTATTTTCAGCTGGAATAATAATTTTCTTTCAAGTCCTTTACTAAAACGGCGTTTCAAACAATTTTTTTTGAGCAAGTCCCACATTATGTCCAAAATTAAAAATTTGACAAAGCCAATAACAGATCTGATTTTCCGAATATGACAGGCATTAAGATCGATTTAAACAGCAACCTTGCCTTCCATTTGAATGTCGAAGTAAGAATGACTTTCCTTGTCGTCACTACACATTTAAAAAGCATTTGAGACACATCGTGCATTCAACATTTGCATATATTCATCACTCAGTCAGGTCTTATATACCAGTGTTGACTATGGAACTAAAAAGGTTTTTATCATATGAAATACATGTGCTTTCAATACGATTACAAGTTATTCCAGAGATTGTGGGCACTCATGATAAATTTTGAAACCCGAATTATATGTGCTCTCAACCAAATTCTATTAAACGGCAAATTCCAACGTCCAGACCACTAGACCATCGTAACAACAAAAAAACGTCAGCTTGAGATGGTTTGTAATGCTTTTAACATTTATATGCGATGTGATTATGTTAAGTAGGGCTGTTCGAAACCAGATTATTTTCAGATTTTACTAATGCTGTTTTGATGTGTTGGTGTTTTGTTTACATCTATTTATAGTTATTTTTGATATTTAAATATGAAAATCGTCGGAATCGATCTCGGGGAAGAAAAGTGTTACGTCGCCGTTTTCAGAGGAGGAAGGGTAACTAAACATTTTGGTGCATTTTTTTCTATAATAAACAGAATTTTTTTTTTTTATGAGAGCATTAGTGAAAACTACATTCAGATTGATGTAAATGAAGTTTGCTTGAAAAAAATTTAAAAATTGGATAAAATAAATTCAAAAAGTAGATCATGTTATGGACAGTTATGGTCAAAAACCAATAAACTATCAACTGATGCAACAACTCGTATAACAAAGCCATTAGACCAGAAGCTCAGACGATATTATTGCATCAAAGTTTAGCTATTATTTTAGCCTATGGGAAGAAGGAACATTTGTATTTTTCATTGGGAAAAGATAATCTTTCGGGGCTGATGATGTGACGGCGTTACGAAAAATGACGATGTGACGACAAATGTGTGACAATCAGAATTGGGATAACGTGAGGGTAAATGATTTCCACTGGCATAGGTAGCGACATTTGCTGTGGCTGTGAAAGTATTGTGTGTTTCAGATTCCTGCGAAGGGCACGTTCGATAACGTAACTATTGAATTGCCGATTTTTATATATTCTTGCACTTTTTATATGAGCTACTGTCTAGACGTACTACAAGTATTTGGTTTATAAGGAACGAATTTATATTTGTATATACCCAATATTGTTACTGGACAAACATGACTAATGAAACTTCTCAGATGCTGGTACGTTGCCAAAGCTTCATTTATCAGTAGTCATGCTGCATATCATTTTTTTTAATACATTTCATAGAGCTTTAATTGTCACTTTCAATGAAAAAATATACCTCTTTTAAATTCCGTGCTACATTTCCGTTGTCACTTCGTCAACGATTTGTCGTCACGACGTCATATTTTAGTTGGCACATCATGAAATTGTAGTTGTTTCATCGACACACTGTTGCTTGTCACATCACGCTACAAATGACCCTTCGCTTTTGATTGAATACATCTTGTATCACGGAATTTTATAAAATATTTCTTACTTTGAACAGGTTCAAATTGTTGCTAACGATGAAGGCTGTAGGACGACCCCGGCGTATGTTTCGTTTTGTGAGAATGGGAGGTTTATTGGAGCATCAGCAAAAGAAGAAAAATCGATGAATCCCGAAAATACAATATACAGTAATACAGTTTTTGGCATGAATACATATTCTAAATTAAAAAAAAAAATAATTAGCTTAGTCCATCATGGGTCATGGATGGCACTAAGAGTTCAGAATTATATTCTGTCATTTTAACAAAGTACTGTTTTGCTGAAATATGAATATCAAACTGGCAAAATTTTATGAAATATCAAATTCTCGACGAAGACACGCGAAATAACGTTCTAACGCAAATACAGGAGACTATGCTATTTTTTGTTCGATTTGCACGAGCAAATTTTACCCTGCACTACCTGGTCCTACAACTTAGACAACATTCAGCCCATAATAATGAATTTATTGCAATATTAACATTAGTACAAATCATAAAGAAGCTCACGATTTATGGTGGTAGACGAAATTTGAGAAATATATATAGAAATTAAGTGAGATTTCTGTTCATTCTGACCGAAAGTTGGTCTTAACTTGCTTTTCCAACTTGTGTTACAGACATATCAAACTATCAAGTCTCTTTCTTAATATAGGAGGTGGTTCCAGCCTTGCTCTCTTCTGTCAAACCGCTCACCTCCCTTCAGACTCCATTCTCTAAATTCGAATATATAATGTTTTGTTTTTGCCCTGCCCTAGGCACAAAGTAACCTGTTAACACCATCTTATTCAGAATCTAGACTCAAATGAATATATGTCTTTAAACGTTCGAATACTCATTTGTCCTATTTGTTAGGATTAGAGCAAGGTTTCATGTTGACCTTTTACATGTCTTTCCGATATTTTTCCCAATATATTAAAAAAAGTTTGCAATTCATTATTTTTTATTATTATTTTCCTAATAGATTCAGGCTCGAGAAGTATCAATCTAGTAGTTTTATTTTATAAAAAGAATCCGATGTTGCCAGAGTAAAAAATAAATAAATCACTGTTTTCAAATATAGAAAAAAACAACAATTCAGCTTTCAAATTTCACCTGTCAATTTCTTTGATATTTCTTGTATTTATTTATTAAGTATTTTAATACTAAAGCAATAAGACACAATAAAATTATATTTCCGATTTGGCAGATATTAGACGTATTCTCGGCCGCAATTTCAGTGATCCAGTGGTTCAGCAGGAAGTAAACGATGTGCCATTCACAATCACGAATGAAAATAATAAGCCGATGATACTGGTTAGTCTATTAACTCAATTTGAAAAGATTTTTTTCACATATTTTAATTTGATAAATGTTTTTACAGTATTTAAGTGAACAACTAGGTATCGAGTATAATACCATATGTTCATCACAAGTGTATGGCTATTTTATAATATTTCATTGCGCTGTTTCAAATTTATTAAATACCACAGGATATTCATGGCTGAATAGAATTTCAGACACATTATTTTTATGGTCGACAATTGGTTTTAGAACAAAACACAACTCAGATTTAGACTAAATATATTATTTTATATGGCGTAAAATTCATTAGAATTTTACCCACTAGTCTTGCTCATAAAACCTTATCCAACAGGTATCATACGAAGGCGGAATGAAGAAGAAGAAATTTTTGCCAGAACAAATCAGTGGCATGATCTTGAAAGAACTGAAAGAAAACGCCGAAGTATATCTTAGAGAACCAATCACTGACGCAGTTATCACAGTACCAGCCTATTTCAACGATGCTCAACGTGCAGCTACAAGAGATGCTGCTAGAATTGCTGAATTGAACGTTAGTTCAATAATTTGTGAGGCGACAGCTGCTGCTATTGCATATGGCTTAGAAAGTGAAGTAAGTTAAAATCATCCATTGCCTGAGCTAACAAGATTTTATTTAGTATATAGACAACTTAAATTATCTTTTGTTTAACTTAAAATATAAAAACATGCACAACAATTACGCAGTATTCATTAGGGCTAAACTTGTCGGTCCATCAGTGACTAAAGTTTAACAAAACTAGAAGGGATATTTGAATATTAGTTTTTCCAGGACTGACGCAACTCACTGTACTTATAACAGTTATTAAGTTTCATTTGGGATGCAGTTGCTGGTACTATATCTGGAAGTAGATCTTAGCCATTACGTGGACATTAGTTGGCTGTTTTTAAGGACTGTTTCCAGTCTTACTGAGAGATAATTTTAATAAAAGACGTCAATAAATTTTCTGATTGTAGTACGGTAGCATACTATTAATGAGTCTGAGAACGATATCCAAAAAAATTTTACAATGTAGATTATCCTATGTTTCCTAATCGGTGTCATGTTATTTAGGTTCATTTATATTTCATAGACGTACCGCAAGATGCTTTAATGTACAAATGCTTAAGTGATGTCAAAATACCCCTTGTATATTGATATATCTGTGAAATATATTCTACATACTTTCCTCGCTCTCGGAATTCTACTATGGCAGCTTTGTTCCGCATAAACAGCTTTTCAATTAGCATACAGTTGCTGGTTTTATTTTTACGCAACTCTTGACTTGCTTCCAGATGCTTTTCCCAATCATCAATAGTGATTTTCAAATTAATAATGTCCTATTTCGTGTACATAGAGTGATTCTGCTTTCTTCTGGTTACAATCATTCGACACGATATAAAATAACATTGTAAGAATTTAATATTACATTTCTCCGATTTACAATTTTGCAGGGCAAACGAAACGTTCTGGTTTTTTATCTTGAAAGAAGCCGTCTCGAAGTCACTGTGCTTACAATTGATGAAGATATATTGACAGTAAAAGCAACAATTTGTGACACTCAACTAGGTGGTAAGTACCATCATTTTAATTTTAACATGATAATTCAGTCTAAGATCTATGTATGCTCACAATAGAAAAAAAACTTTCCAAGAATATTTTGTTGAGTATGGGCCAATGCTGACTAGCGCCAACGAGACGCGTTCAATATGTTGCGCATGCCTTACCAAATAGAATTGCTGTTTGGAGAGTCACCGTCTCCCGCATAACCCGGGACTCGAAAAACAACAATGTTTAACGACTCAAATCCTATTTTACTTATTTAAATATTCAATAGAACAAAAGAAGTTGGCAATTCTTAGAATTTTGTGAACAAAATGCCAGGAATATAATCAATAGCATGCGCGCGTGTGTAAATATGGTAAAATATTAAAAAAAAAGATTTAACCATTATTAATTCACAGGAGAAGTTCTAATAAACAATCTGGTACAACATTGTATAAGGGAATTTAAAGGCAAGCACGAAAAGAATATTTCATCCAGCAAACCTGCTTTTAATAGGCTGTATGTAGCATGTGAATCAGTTTTGAAGAAACTTTCTTATTTCACTCGTGCAAGGTAATAATGAACACTTGTTACTGTACTTGTACCTGTTATTTCAAGGTTGAATTTAATTGGATAATTGGAAGGATGTTATTAATATGATGTATATTTTTAATTTTGGCATGAATCAGTTATTGGAGTTCATCGAATTACTATGATAAACGGGATTACTTGTTCAAATTAGAGTTGAAGTTGATTGTTTGTATAATGGAATAGATTTCAGATCCACTATTTCCCGACACAAATTCGAAGTGGACTTCTTCTAATTAACAATCGACAGCGTTGACAAAGTTCTTGCTCTCTCGAGCATTGTTAGCGATGATGCAATATACATTTTTTGTACATTTGATACATTTTAATTTATTGTAAATTAACGGTATAGCCAAACGCAACTGCACCCTAAGTGGATAATACTCTCTCTCCATTAGAATATTTCTCATGCGACACTATAGCATTTCTCGTTATCACACAATGATATGACCTGAATTTTTAGTATTACAATTTCCTGTTGAATATGTCCCGCGTCAAACGCTTGCACAAAAATATAAAATTTTATGCAGATTAGATATTTTTGCGGAAAAAGTAGTCTGCTTGATCTCTATAGCCATCATATTCTTATAACATGGTCTATAATCATCGAATATATTCTTATGTGAAAACCGTCTATGCCTAATGATAAACGTTCATAGGGACACGTCGGACAGTTAACCATCTTCTAGAATTAGGAGCCAAATTAGGAGGAAAATAAGGATTAGTGTAAAGTGCTATAAGTACAGCATCCATATTACATCTAACTCGGTTGATGCGACCAGTGTTACGGATAATTTGCAATTGTTCTTTATCAAGAAACCACCAAGTAAATGGACATATATAATAACACCTGATTAAACAAATGAGCGAAATTCTGGAAAATGCGTCATGTCAACTTTTAAAACGTAATATAACAGCCATATAGGGCAGGGCATTAAAAAATCATTGAGAATTCGAATCTGATTTGAATAAATTTCTAATAAATATTCACTAACTCCACATCAGTAGCAAATGTCCCACCTTTTCAATAAAAATTTTTTATTCCCATTATAAAAATCAAAAAATTCATAGTTGCAAATTCACTAATATTTTTATAAGGAAATTGATAGAGAATGCGCTGTTATGTCACACATCATCTGTCAAAACACAAATAAATTTGCCCAAAACTTGTCGGGAAAAAGATGATAAATTCAACCTTATAATTATAAAAGGAAATATCGTTATTATATCGTTGCTTTCTTTAGGTAGTAAGTGCGAAATCAATGCAATGCAAGGCGAAACATGTAGAAACTTGGTTTGTTGTGACTGGTAGACGAATGCAACACAGTCATTCGATTTGAATGGTGTGTCAATTTCGTGACTATCATGTATCTTTTACGCATGTATCTTTAACGCTCAATTCCATTGTCTTGTTTTCATTTTCCATTTAGTTCTGGGGCATCAAATAAAAACGCACGGTTACTACTTTTTTTCCGATACCAATATCTACAAAGATTCCTTTAAAAGCGTCCAATAAAAATGTTAAAATGCTTTTGTCATAGTGACTCGATAATTTTGAATAACTTAATTGGAAATATTACATCATTGATATCATTTCAACGTTCAAAAACATTGAAATGCTCTTTGAAGATTTTCAAGATCTTTTTCGTTATTATTCAATATCATATTGGCACGATACAATAAAAAATATCGATCAAATTTTAATTGGAAAAATTATCATAATAACAAAAAGGATAAATATTATAAATGTTGTATTAACAAAATTTATCCTGCGAAACTACATTTAATACAATTGCTGTTTTTGTGCATAATCAAAATATAATATTTATTTCGATATGGATCCTATCTTTGTGTTATATTGATTTACTAGAATAAACACCAATTCTTGTTCAATTTAGTATTCAAATTGATGGCCTTGTCGTTGGAATAGATTTTCGAACCACCATTTTAAGAGCCAAATTCGAAGATTTAAACGCAGACTTGTTGGAATTAACAATAAACACCGTTGAAAAAGTTATTACCGATTCAAACATTGTTGATGACGAGGTATATTTTAAATTTGAAGAATATAATTGTTTTGAATGCAATCTTCAGAGTTATCACTGGTCAGTTTTGATTCGGCGGTTTCTGCTTACAGTTGGCTTGCTTTATTTTTTAATTTAGCTTTTCGATATAATTGGCTGTTGGTTAGTTAATTGCTTGGTTCTTTTTTCGACACTGCATCCCGCCAAATTATAGAAAAACTTTCTTTGTAGCAAGCACAAAACATGCAAGTAAAATCTAAATATTATTGTTTGCAAACATTTATTTCAATTTTTTTGGTTTAGACTGGTTAGCAAAGGTCATAAACACTTAAATAACAAACTACAGTTTCCGAAATAAGGAAAAATAGATTTGAAATTACTTAAAGATAATAGTTGCTTGAAATAGCAAATAAACTCTTAGTTTCTCGTTATCTTCTATATTGTGGAAATTATTCGAAACATTATAATGTCTAATTTTTCCACGAATTATGATTGTCTGTGAAATTGAGACAAAACTACAAAACATTCAATGATTATAATGGATATTATTTTCAATCAGATTGATGATATTGTATTGGTGGGAGAATTTACACGCGTGCCAAAAATCCGTGAAATCCTGATGGACCAGTTTCCCGGGAAAGAAATACGCAGAACAATTAATCCAAATGAAGTTCTTGCCTACGGAGCGGCGTCGTATGGTTATCGTATTGCTTCTGGCAGAAAGGCTATCGTGAGTGTATATTTTGACGGTAAGGCCCAATTATTTCAGATACGATAAACAATTATTTTTATTTCAAGCGGGAAGTTTTCCAAGACAAAAATGAATTTCACACGAAAGCGGACCAACAAAACAATCTAACCCAGGTAAGTCATCTAGTTGAAGGGGCATCAGAAGCTTTGTGGCTGAATGTTAACGAAACTCTGCTATAATGTAAAAGTATTGTAGGTTATTTTGAGTTTATTTAAATTATTAAAATGAGGCACATTATGAGAGGTTTGGTCATCTGAATAAAAAAAAATCCGACCATACAAACTTTTATCTTATTTTATTTTAAAGATTTAAAATGTGCTTAAATTGAGGGCCGGACAAAACCGAGTCGTTTATAGCTCAAATTCAAATATATATATATATATATGCCCAAACGAGTCTCGAATTATAATTTCAAGTTTTAACTGCGTTTATATAGACATCAAATAAAGTAAAACCTCGCGATGTGAAAGTTTGAATAAAAAGAGTATTAGGGGATCCATTCGCATCCAACAAAATTATTCAAAATAGTGAACAAATATGACACAAAAATAAGTAGAAAAAAGGTAAAAATGGATGAGCAATTTTAATTTGTTCGTACTATTTCCTCTGCATTACTATTCCACAGCGTCGCATTAGCTTGACTAATTGAAATAATTTTCTGTTCAAAGTGACTCGATTTGCCGTATCCAATAGCAAATCGCGCGATCATCAAAAATGTCATTGATAGAAGGGCATAGATTATATTCAATCGAGTATTCCTGTCGACTGCATGCCATTCATAAAAATACCAGTACCAAAAATAGGTTATACCAAAAATACCAAAATACCAAATAGATGTATAAAAAAAGGTAAAAAAAATATTGTCTACAAGTTTGCATGAGCACTTGTTATGTAAAGGGTAGAGTGATATTTCGTTTATCTGCCTTTATTTTTTTTGATATTTGAAACCATCTTGTTGGTGAGATGGTTGATGAGTATTGGCTCTTGGTGAAATACACTTCAGATGGCGCGATCCATTATCATCTCATAACCGATAAAATCTTATAGTTTCCGTTCAGTATTAACCCATAAAATTATTCTGAAAATAGGATTCAACAAATATTGAAATCAAAGAAGCCATTGGGATAGATCTTGGAACTACGTTATCTGGCGTTTCGGTCTACAGGAACGGAAAAGTAGGTATTTTTTGGAATGATAATATTTTTAATTTTTTAATCAAATCCAAATGTAAACAATACTGCACCAAGACTGTAAAGTAAATTGAATCGATATGAATACTGCATTCAGCGGAATGTAAAAGGTAATGAAATATTTATTCGCAAAAATATGTTGTAGTTTTCACACATTTCATTACTTTGCTCCATGAAATTCAACTTGATTCCTTTCAGATTGAGTATGATATTTGTGTCACGTTAATTTTTATGCAATGTCAAGCAAGTGTAACAACTTTTTTTGACAGAAATGTAGGCCTAATTTGAATGCCTAGTATATCAGTACCGAATTTGAACTCAAATAAAAAATTTGGAACTGCTTCACCTCAGATAACGTAATTTGTTAATTTATACAATTGTTCAAATGCTTGGGACAGTTTTTGAGTTTATATGAGTTAAATTCTATACAAAAACGGGCATAAACTATTGTGTTATTTTGATCATATTCTATCAGAAAAATCGATCAAATGCGGAAATGAAATTGTCCTACTCCAGTCATAAGATCAAGATGTTGAACTAAGAGTCCCGCGTCGATTTCATTTTCAATAATTAAATTCAAATATGCTTTTCGTAGTTTGAAATGGTTCCTAACGAAATGGGAAACTTTCTTACACCTTCATGTGTTGCATTCACGGAGATTGAAAGATTGATTGGTGAAGTAGCGAAAGAAGAAATGGCTTTGAACTCAGAAAACACCCTTGTTCGTGAGTAACATTAATATATCTTATTTATTATATCGAAAACTTTGGTACAATGTTGTACATTTGGTCTAGATAGAATTATCGGCGCCTATATGAAAACATAGCGTCGTAAATAAATTTATACAGACACCTGAGCATTGTCTTCTTAATCGGATTTTCAATTTGTGATGGTCAAAACCTTTGCCTTGCGTTTCATCATCAGCTCATACTGGTCGACAATATCAATGTTACGTTACGAAAAAATTTTTTGGTAACCAAAAATGTGTCGAAATGTTCAATCAAGTTTGGTATAATCATATTTGATTTAGTTTAAGCAAAATAAACATTCACGAGGGTTCGGCAAGATTTAGAGAAATTATGCGGCAATTTAATTTTGAGTTAAATGCTATATGAAATACGCTGTGAAAAAAAACACAATAAAATGCGCTTTTAGGTTCGCATACCTTTTCCTTTTTTTCACAATTTGACCAAATTATCAAGCGAAGTTTGTGGATTGATGAATTTTATGTAACAGAAATAAAAAGACTTATCGGAAGAAAATTTGATGATAAATCCGTCAAATATGACATAAAAAATTTGGGTTTCGAAATAATCAACGAAGGCAATAAACCAGTTATACAGGTAAAGAATCATACGTTACTTTATCCAGTTCGTCTTCAATTGTGACATTATTTACAAAATTGACAGTAGGGAAATTAGAACAAATCTTGAACGTGTTATAATGTTTTACAAACTGCGACATTCAAACTGACAAAATATTTATTGCCCGGTAATCACTTCGGAAAATACTGATCGAATACTACTCTACTCCAGACATCTAGAATTTGCATTGTATAGAATTGCAGGGTATAGAACAAAGAAGTTTATGCCCACAGTGTGAAGGAAATTTAAATTTACGAACAGGGATACTGTCTTATTCATAGGCAAACGGCGATTCAAATAGAATTTATAAATGTGAAATAACTTTTGTCAGATTTACATATTTGAAAAGTTGTTTTTTCATTTTTTCTTAAAATGACACAAATTCAAAGTCGATTTGGGAAATTTAACGTCTGATTTAGGAAAGCAAAATGTTTATGATTTGCAAGTATGGCAAATTGATAGCGGCAGTATGTCGAATTTATGCATCAATTTTGTTCAATGTTACTTTTCAGCCGTTTTTCTGAATATGAAAACTGATGGAGGCAAACATAAATATTTTCAAAACAAATATCCAAATATTTTAATTATTTAAAAAAGATTTAGAAATGAATAAAATAATAGACTTTTGCGCCCACGTAACAATAAAAGTACTAGTGCATGTAAGATAAGTATTTATTACTTAAAATATTTCCCAAGCAACGTTATTGGATACCAGACGTCGAGTGATACTTGGCTATTATTTATGCAATAGTTATTAGTTATACAGTCAAGACGCACTTGAACGCGGACAATATTATTTCTATGATCTTTAGGTAAAGCATAAAAAAAAGCTGGTAACGTTTCATCCTGAACAAATATCTGGAATGCTGCTGAGAAACTTGAAAGAAACAGCGGATGCATTCATGGGAACGAATTTCACCCATGCTGTTATTACTGTTCCGGCGTATTTCGACGATGCTCAACGAGCAGCAACAAAAAATGCCGGCATGATTGCTGGACTCAATGTTTTATCAGTCCTTAACGAACCAACTGCCGCTGCAATCGCCTATGGGCTTGAAAGAGAGGTGAGATCTTTGATTCAATCAGCTGTCCGTTAAATGTAAAACGAATTTGTATGATTCATAACGTTATTAAAATTGAAATTCACTGGATAAGCAAGGTTTGAAGCAGCTAGGAGATAGAACTAACTATTTACTAACTGGTATGATTAAGACGCTGCATAAAACCAAAAGTCTTAACTAAAGCGCATAACAGTTCATCAAGAGCGGACCGCCATATAACAATGCATTAACTTACTTATGAATACCTCATGTCACTTCTGGGATCTAATTCGTCGCATCCTACGACACATTTATATATGTTAAGGGCGACTCTGGATCGCGTGGGTTGGGTTTTCTTAAAAGATACGTTCAAGTCCATGCGAACATGAAACTGTCAGGTACAATTGCAATGAGCTCGAATAAATAATATTTAAATACTTAGAAATTCAAAAAAAATTTTGCCTGTCAAATCAAAAAACGAATTTATTTTTAGTACCAAACCTTTCGCTTGTCAAGCCAAGACCATTTTTTATCATTGTTATTATTTCAAGCATAATCTATCTGAATGATAATTCGGCAAGGCTAGACAATAAACATTCCGAGAAATAAGAAGGTATTATACACGCTATTTTAACCTATTCAAAAGTTTCTCTGCTCAGAAGGATCAGTATCAAGTCTCGTCCAGACCCCTTTTGTGAAACATTCGTGAGTTCGTGCTAACACATTCCAAATTGATCGTTTTTGCAGGATCAGAGAAGTCGTAATGTGTTGATCTACGATCTCGGGGGTGGAACGTTTGATGTGACTGTTGTGACAATCAAAGGTCGAGTATTTGATGTCAGAGCAACATCGGGAGATTCACATTTAGGAGGTAATTTTCTTGCTGACAAGTAAGCCTATATGTCTTATAGTTAGTTTGTTACACATTGAAGAGTAATTTTGCATGACTCTTTAATGATGCACCGATAGGTCAATTATGTATGGAATGCTTCAATTCAGGATGAAGTTTTTTAATTCATTTAGCTCCATGTTTATCAGGGATAGTAAAATACCCTTGTCTGAACCTGTTCGACAACAAATAATCCACCAGACCACTATAGTAGGAATTAAACAAAAAAAAAATTGTCACGTTATATCGTACCTCTACAGTTTTGTCAGAATTGTTAAAATTAATCATGTTGTCGATTTTTTCAAACTACAGAAGTTGTGTTCTACATTCAGAACCTAATACCAATAGAAGTTATGTTTTTGTCAAATAAAAGTAAAAAAAGTTGTTATACCACATATTGCCAGCACAGCAGCATTTGTCGCTACTATTGGTATTGAGGATAAATGGATTCCTTACAGTGGAGAAATTACAGATATAAAAACGTTTCAGACTGACATATGTAACATAGATGTAAAGCTACTATATAAATAAAATGTTGTCTGTGCGTAAAATTTTCTTATTGCGATATAGCATATGTCAAATTTTTGAGCAATTTATTTGCCTTTTATCTCTAGGAGAGGATTTTGATAGGCGAATGGTTGATCACATTGTTGAAGAGTTCAACAAGAAAAACAAAACTGATGTGCGGCAAGACAAACGTGCAATTTGTAAACTTCGCACACAATGCGAAATTGCTAAAAAAAGATTGTCTGTATGTAATGAAGCAAGGTATTATCTTACAAATATATTTATCGTCCACTCCAAAGAATTGCATCAAACTGCATTGCATCTAAGAGAATTGAACAATATAATTGCGATCGGTTACGGCTGAAATCGCGTCTAGTAGTTTTACATCTTGTACGATTACAGTGAGTAAAACTGCACCCAGATTTAACATAAAAAGATTGATCCCAGTAGAATGGTACCGTACAAGATTGTAACCACAGGTCAGTACGATTACACCCATCAAGATTTCAATAAGTCGTATTGCAACCAATCTGCACCTCTCGGTTTTCCTAACGGTGCATGCAATTTTTTCACATCAGTCACATCATAAACCGCGCACAAACTCCAAACTGTACCCCCTAGGTTCCATTTTTCATTATTTCTGGCAGACTTTGCAACTGTACATTTTCTTTGAAAAATCTTACCATTTTTTCCCAGTCGTAAGATCATCCCTTTCCAATTTTAATCTATTTATTTTACAGAGTTCAAGTTGATGCTCTCTATAACAGCATTGACTTTCGCGAAAAAATCACTCGGGCAAAGTTTGAAGATCTAAATTTGGACTATTTCATGAAAACTATTTCTACCGTTGAGAATACATTGACTGAAGCTAAATTGACGAAAGATGAGGTAAAATTATTCCTGGTTTAAATTATTTTAGTGCCGCCATAGCTTCAGTTAAAGACTCGGCCCGAATATTTCTCTTAAGTACATAATTCTAATTTTTGCCTATAAATTAACTTCAAATTTTTAATTTTGTTGAAAACCTCCTAACAAGGATATTTGTCAAGCAGTATTTCATCGCACATACAGAATCGGCGAGTATTTTCAGATTTTAAAAAGTAATACACAATATATTTGATAGTATATATTGTCCAATGCTCAGAAGATTTATGCCAAGATATATTGTTTACTTCAACAAAATCGGAGTTAAATTGAATATTTCTAACTCATTTCAAATGCCTCAAATATGCTTAAAGTACGTTCTCAAAATTGATATTTTCAACAAAATTCTCTGCATAAAACCTAAAAATCACGTTCATAGTGGATGAAATCAACTTGATGAAGCAAAAACACAAAAATTTGCGGAACAAAGGATATTGGAGAACTTCATACAAATAGAAATATTTAAAAGCAACATCAAAAATTAACAGCAAAATTAAGACGACCAATTTAATCAAATTAGTTCCCGACAAGATAAAAATTCTTGATTGGAGGAAAATCGAGTGTGTATTTGAGATTTTTTTGAAGTATGTTGGGGCAATTCTTAAGTCTATATCATAATAGGCTAATTTGCTCAAAGCAATTTCAACTTTGAATCTGACAATTGTATACTCAGGCGTAGTAAAAAAACTTTTTCAGTAATCAAAATTAACAATCCGAAAGTTGTAGGAATAGAGTATACCCAAGTATCGGTCACTTTGCGGCCGATACCGATGCTCCCAAAATAGCCTATACTCGCCGTTACCAATATCGATACATCGGTACATCCGTATTAGAAACCCATTTTATATTTGATCATTTTTAGATTGATGACGTCGTGTTAGTCGGTGGCTCATCACGAATCCCCAAAATCCGTGAGCTTTTAATAGCATTTTTCAACGGAAAAAAGTTATGTTCGACGGTAAACCCTGACGAAGTTGTAGCTCGTGGAGCAGCTGCATTTGCAGCAACGTTTTGTCAAGATACTTCAGTAAAGGTAAAGTTAAATATCCTGAAGTCTTGTGGGCAGTAGCCTAAGTGAACAATCAGGTTAAGTATCCTATAAAAGTATAAACTGAGAGGCACCGTTCAGTTATTTCAAGATATGTGTTTACTTTATGGTGCACTAACATTTTATATCTCTCGTCAAAACAGGGATTTCTAGTGAATTAGATTGGGGGTCTCTTCCGACCATACGTAGATAGGATTTAAATTAAAAAATAATTTTTATATTGTCAATAAACGTCAGCTGGCAAAACAAAAGCCAAAAATGTTTTTCACGTTCTCGGCACGAAGTAGTTATTTCAATTGTCTGAAAACATCTCATAATGATTTCATTTTATTTTGGCCCTCCATTACCAAGGTTTAAATGGGCCACTGACACATTTATTCGTCAATAAAGAGGACTGGGGATCGGGGAGTAGAAGCGGCCACTTAGTCTTAAGAACATCGATACTTGAACATGTGTTATGTTATAATTTAATAATTAAATTAGTATAGTTTAATACTTTTCCTGACTCCCAGAAACTATAATATTATATTTTTTGCAGTACCATTCAAACAATGTCTCTTATTTTTCGATATTATATTTTCATAAGTTACAAGATCTTTTTAAATTATTTTCTAGATAAAAGATTTCGTTCTTGAAGACATTCTGCCTTTTACACTCGGCGTTGGGTGTGAAGGAGGGGTCATGGCTGTTGTCGCAAAAAAAGGGTCAAAGATTCCGTCGCAGCATTATCATGTGTTCACAACCAATGTCAAAAATCCAACTGCTCTCGGATTTTCTGTAAGTATTTAAGTAGGAAAATGATGCAATCTTTACATGGATTCGCACAGAGTTTGAGTTATGATAACAAGTGCCTTAAAATGAAAACACCATTTGATAATTAGATTTTTTTAATTTGCACACTCTAAATATAAATGCAACAAAATCACTGGTCTTTGACATTACTTTTACTTGACGACATTGAAGAAAACTTCAATATCTACTTTTTTGGGGTGTTGGGTGCGGTCCATCAAAAGCCTATAATTAGCATAAATCTTATCAACATGGCGTTTTTTGATTTTGGAAATATGTAATTACTGCAAATGACAATTAAATTTACTGTACTTTTGTTATAGCTTGGTATCAAACTTCTAATGATTGATTCACATTTGTTGTCATTCATTCATTCTTGTCATTATTTGCACACATTAGGTTATTATTTTTTATATAATAAGTAAATAAGTAAATATACGGACAAAGTTCAAACTCTTATTGCGCATAACACCAGGTTTATATACCAAGATGTCATTATAGCCTTGAAAAGAGGGGGGAGCGACATTTGAAAAAATTCAAGCTCAAATCATGACATATCAGACCGCAGGCTGAAATCAAATTTCTTGGAAAATACCTATTATACTGTATATTACAATAAAACGTAAGAATAATTGCGACGGAGGCACAAAAAAGGCGTTTCAGGGGCTAATAAAAACCTAACAAGAATAATATTTTATGCGGTCAAATAGCCTTTTTAGAGATCCTACGTTATAAAACTCCCCAAACGTAAATTTAAGTTATTTTCATTCGCCGAAGTGAACCATGCTCCCCTAAATACGATATTGGTATGGTGTGAGCTAGCCTCTTTTCTAGCGAGGACATTCCAAATATTACTTGTTCTATGTAGAATAGATATCTGAACTTCCGAACTCAGGTAAATGTAGTGTTCTAAATGTAGTGCAGAGGATAGACAGTTTGTTGAAAAACGTTTAAAGTATTTCTTGAATAAACGTTATTATTTTATAGATATATCAAGGCGAACATAGTTCAACCAAGTACAACAGATTGTTAGGATCATTTTCCCTCACAGGAATTGTTCCACCAACTCAGGGGGCTTCCCAAATCGATGTTTGTTTCGACATCGATTTAAGCGGAATTCTAACAGCGACAGCAAAAGACAGGGTGACCGGGAAGGAAAGTAATATTCGACTCGATTCTGACACGGGAGGCTTGAGTTCAGAAAAATTGAAGGAAATGGTGAATAAATTTCTTGTATTACTTTTAAACTATCGCCAGTGTTTTGAACTCTTGTTTTCATAATATTTCATTAGATTTCATGCTGAAGGATTTTGACAATTTTACGATCCGATCTTACTCACTGACGTTAATTTATACTTTCACAATCGGCAAGCACAATTCCATTTAAATGAAACGAAAAAAATTAACTGTAAAATATTTACCTATACTAGCATTTGCATAATTTTTAATCGGTTTCAACATTATATTTTTATTCAAAATATGTTCTTAAGCAAGGAGCGAGAAGCGTTTAAAAAGGTAAGAAATGATAATTATACGGTGAAGAGGTATTTTTAGATGTTGACCAACAACTGCACTTTAGACGGGAAAACATCCCAAGCAGAAGTAAAACATTATATTCAAGTGCAGTGAGTGGTAACAGGTAACCGCCATAAGCGATACTTAAACCAACTGTGACTTTTTATCCATCTTTAGAGGTGTGAAGAGGAAAGATTCGGAATTGAAGACAAAAGCCACAAAGACATATTGCAGTTGCGAAACAAACTACAAGATTTAGTCTTTTCCATTGAGCAGACATTCCAAGATCTTGAAGTAAAAGGCAAAATTCCTACAGGAGAAAAGTTATCGATGTTAGAAAAATGTGAGGAAGTACTGGAATGGCTGGAAAAAACTGATGTAAGTGTTACACTTTGACATAAAAATAAAAAAAAAATAGTAGAAAAAGTAATGGTATGATGCGAAAATTGACGAACCATAAAGCTCTCTCAAGCATTTGAATCAGATTATACGTGAGTTGAATGATTTTTACGATGTTGACTTCAAACACACAAGAATCATGAGCTCCATCCGTATTTTTTTTATTTTTTTTTTAATTTGAAATTCACTCTGAGCGAAACTGGAAGCCGTGCCTGAAATGAACTAAATAACGGCCATAAATGGCAAAGAAATATTAAAAGACGTTCTACCAGCAACTGCTCTCTGAACATAAAACCTCCCAAATGGAGAACTGAACTTAGGTGGAATAGGTTAAATTTGCATATTCTTCAATTACGTGCGTCGTTAAAAACTAGATTCTTAGCATAAAAGAAAAAAAGTGAGTCATATTTCAATCGTAAAAAAATTTTTCCAAATAGACCATTCGGCTATTTCAATCCACAAATCTATTAAAAAGCCTCAACTGCATCCAGAGAATGCATATCTATATAATTTACCTAGTTATTATAACAGTTCTAAATAAATTTGAAACTGAAACTGGGTTACCTGAAACTATACCACATCATAACTAATGCGAACCATGAACGACGAAATGTAGAACCAAGGCATAGGGGTACTAAATTTTAAGTTTTACAGCATTGAGATATTCGGATTAAATAAACTATATTTAAATTAAGTAGACCGATTTCGGCAAGGTTATTCCAAGCCAGGTTGGAACCGCTGCAGACCAGAAACTGAGAACCACTAAATAAGGCAAAAGGCGCATTTTATTTGGAACTAATAACTACACTCTAAGTAGGGTGCAGTGTGTGGTAGCTGCCTTGGGGAAGTGGCAATACCGTTAACACTATATCCAAGGATAATCATCAAAAATTCTACCATGTATTAGCTTGATTTTGGTCGCTTTTTACAACACACAGGATATACTTTAGGACTAGGGGTGGCCTAAATCAAATATCTGCTGATCTTAGAATCGAATCAAAATCAGATGATAAACAAACAAAGATGTTTTTTTAGAAAACTCACAAAACCCCAATAACCACATATATTTTCTGAATATATATGCATTTTTTATTTTGTTGATTTCAAAACCATGAAAAAAAATCGTACAAAAGTCGTACAAGTTATGAATCCAGGAATTGAATTGAACTTAGTACAGGGCTTCAGGAAGGATAATCCACTCCATGAAGTGGTTATACAAAAAATACTTCGGACAGCACTGGTTCAAACAATCATGAAGAATGTACTATTTTTTTTAGAATGCTTCAAAAGAAGAAATAACGGAAAAACACTTGCAGTTTGAGAAGATGGGTCATCCTTATTCCTCACGTTCATATCAGAAGTGAATAGAATCAAGATATATTATGCGGCTTGGCAAAATGGAATTGCTATTCTTACTTTTTTTCCAGTATTTGCTCAGACTAATTTCAAGCCTTGTTTCATAATCAACAATATCGTTATTTTTACCATGTTGGGTTGTTGTTATCTGTATAGTTGACTTTTCCGTAGAATTTCAATCTTATTAATTAGTATTTTTGATTCTTATTTTTTAGTTGATGTTTATAATTAAACAAACATTTTTTGAATAAAACAGTTTTTGATTGAGGGCAAATTCCAAAACTTCCAAAAGCTGAACAACAGCATTTTGCAGTTTCCATTATTTTAACCCGAAAATTAGGCCACGTGGTTCATTGGTAGCGATAATTTCTTAATAACTTATTTTTTAATTCACGAGATAATTATCAATACCAGTGGCTCATGGCACGTAATATATATATAATAATATATAAACATATAAGAGTATATATTGAAGGGAGTAAATAATATACATTGTCATATATATATTATTATTATTAAAATTCACTCTGAGCTAGGTCGGAAGCAGTGCTTAGAAGGAACCCAACTGACGGCCACTACTTGAAAGCAGAGTGCTATTAAAATATGTGGTACCAGCAATTGCACTCTAAATGGAAAACATCCCAAACGGAACTGAACCGCAATTATAATGGCAGAGAGTGGCATCTGCCCCGGGCAATGGTACAACCATCTACCATTTCTTTGCTTCCCTTTAGTCGTCTCTGACGACACACGAAATACGTAGGACTATTCTGAAGCTCGTCCCTACATAGCCTAAATATTTAAGTAGATAGATATTTACAAAAAACATGTCACATGTCTTTGTGTTATAATTTAATATCATATGTTAGAGATGACACCCTAAGTCAATTCTGTGTGGAATGTTTTTGGTTGAAGATGAAATTGAATTAAATGCAGAATTGAAAATTGTCATAACACACCCTGTTAGCAAGTTAGCTTTTCTTGAGAATTTGGGCCAGTTGTCAAAACCGAAAATAAATTTGGGGTTCATTAACAAATACTCTGTATGATAGAACAAAATTTATTTCTAACTACTGTGAAACCAGTGAATTTTGGTTTGTCAAAAGATGTGGGTTGAATTTCGTTCAAAGATTTGGTTTCTAAATAACGTGATCATTGCCATACGCAGAACTTTTCATGACGTTGAACGTTGCAAGAGAACTGCAATTCCGCATGATGTAAAATGAAAATATTTATACCAGTGGTTTTTATTCAATTATTGACTTTTTGTTTCGTTTCATCAGAAACGATTGTATGTTCACTTCAACATGAATTATCCGACTGTTTAAACTATTTCCTACTTCTTTGGTCCATCGAATTAAATTTTAATAATATTATAGTTTGATCTTTTCTAAAGTAGATTTAAAAATAATAAAAATAAAGATTATTCCTTATATTATGTGCTTCTGACTTGTTTGGTATAAATGTTAATGAAGTTGAATCGGAAAAAGTGTTAACAAATATCAGTTTTTATGTGACGCAAAATAGACGTTGGAGCTTTGTGTCATATTTCACCGTCGCTATTTCACAATAATTTTGATTAATCATATTTAATCAAAACTTTCCAACCAGAATTTGAAATAATAGCATATTGCATCTTAATAGAATAATATATAACGGGGTAATCACTGTTATAGACTATTTTTATTTCGTATTATTTTATTTTGGTTTTAATCCTACTGTTGCGATACGCGGAAGTAGGCCCAGGTAATTCTACACACCGCAATTACAGGGCGTAACTTTTTTTCTGTTATCTTGTGTATGCCCAAATAAATCATTAGTACACTATTACAGTAAATTTTTTTCATTCTCAAACATATCGAAAACAATTTGTGTCTCGAAGTAAAACTAAAGTAAGATGTAGACGTATAACAAGATTTCCCAAGAAGAAACGTAAAGCGGTCGCACCTATATCAAACTAAATTCTGTTAATTTAAAAAAAAAATCGTACACGACGAATTGTTTTCAGGAGTCAGCTTCTACAACAAGCCAATATGCCTAATTCAAACTAAAAATTCAAAGAATGGAACATTACAAAACTGCCAGGAAGAAGCGTCGAAAACAACTGCACTGTAAATTTCGTACTTGAATATAATCATAAATATTTCTGTCATCATTCCTCAATCCAAAACACTCGGACCACGAAAGAAAACGTACATGAATATACCAGTAGTTATTTTGCACATGAAAAGGAGGGAAATGGGAAGTATTTATTCGGTCAACACGATTGGCTACCAATTCGCACCTATGGAATGTGGAGGTTCCACAGTGTCACAAACAGTTTTATGCAAGAAGCGTCCCTCCAATATTCTCTAAACTTTGGAATTCCTATACTTATCACTGCTTTCCCTGATCTACAAGGCTTTAAAACTCGCGTTAATAGACATCTATCAGGGATGGAGGCTACTTAGTTCCTATACTTGCATTTCATGTAGCTCTTTGCACTTTAGTGGTTTCAGGAGAATTTTCAAGTATGATTTGTGTCCTGTGGCCTTACTCTGACCGAATTTTCATAAAAAAAAATTACCCGGATATATCCTTGATATGTTCACCTTTTCGGTCTCTTCAAAATCCTGCTTTTTTACTGCATAGTTATAATTACTAATACATATTTCAAAAACTAAACTTTGGCCAAATAATCATAATATTAACCTTAATATTAACCTTATTTCTAAAGTCCTGATTGCATCTGTATAAATAGGCTTGTGTAATTTTAAAATATGGGCATTAGCTCTGAAAATATCAGACGACAACTGTACCAACATATATAGGCTCCCTCTTCTTGCCGAACAAAAAAAGACTTAGAATGCCTTTCAAACGTAGAGAATCTATGGGTGTAGCAGTAATTATACGAATTAAGACCGATTTAGTACCAGAAATACTATTTGATACCCTCGGATTCAAGTTTCAATTAATTTTCATACATATAAGTAGGCATAAATACACCGTTTCAAAATCGACACGCAGCACTCTATGTTGTATATTTTGACATTGAACTTAATTGGTAAATGGATATTTCAAGGTTTTCGTATTCGTTAAAAAACAGTAATTTACGGAAAAGAGAGTGGAGGGAACGCATCTTACTGACAATCAAAAACACCTAAAAGGGTATTTATTAATTCCTGTTAGGTTCTCCAAAAAAAAATACCGTTTGCAGATATTTTTGATTCACAGCAAGCGTTCGTTGATGCGTTCTCTTCACTTCCTTTCTAGTAAAATATTGAGAATGTTTTTCAAAAAATATGAATTTATTTTAGAGAATTTACTAGGTTTGTCGTACGCCAAAGTACACATGAAAAAAATGTTCACAAGTTTTATAGTTTGCGAACGATAATCTAATTTTAAACTGATTTTCACCGACCCACTCACTGCACTTTATCATAGCAGTTAAGTTCCTTTTGGATTCTTTTCCGCTTAGAGAGTTATTGGTTTTACTACATCTTGTACTGGTTCATTTCTCTTAAGTGGCCGTCAGTTGGTTCCTTTTGGGCCCTGCTTCCGGCCGTGAGCAGAATGAATTTCCAAGAAAAAAAATGTAAAAAAATGTCGCCTCTGGGGTAAATAAAATAACTCGATTATAGAAAGTTTTAAATTTTTGAATAATTCTGAAAAAATTTACTGGGAAATGCAGTAGTGCAGTCGTGACCACTGTAGTATGAAACATCGTCAATTTTGTTTTATCAAAACTTTGTCACAGTTATCGTATCAATTAGGTTTCGTGTTCCATGAATCACAATTTTTAAAGACGGAAGACGAGTACAATGCGTACAATTTTTGGGCGCAATGTTTCAGTAACTTGAAATACAGAAAACAGCGATTAGTCGAGCAAGAAAATATAGAAAAATAACGTAAATGTTTTCTTTGCTATTTAATGTTTTATTCACAAAAAATGCAAATGAAAAAATTTTGCGAAAATTCCCAAATTAATCGAGTTCAAATTTCTGCTCCATATTAGAAGGTATGAATAAAACATTTTGCCAATATTTTTTTCAATTGAATCAGAATATTGGAAGAAATTACAAAAAATTACATCAAATTTAATACTTGTTAGTAGTAATGTAACTGAGTTTATCAATATTTCCACTTTCACTGCAGTTGCTGGCTCGACATTTATATAGTTTCTTTTCCACATTAGTGGACATAAGTTCGTTCCTTTCAACTCACAGTCTCGTTTAAAAATATTTTTTATAAAAAAATATGTATTTTCCCTTACTACATACACTGTAACATAAAAAATGCAACAAAATCACTGGTCTTTGACGGCAATTTCACTTCGCCGTATTGGAAAAATTCAAAATTGACTTTTATGGTCAAATAGAAGAATATGGGGAATCAACAGTCCATAATTGGCATAAATCTCATCTGCAAAACATTTTTCTAACTTTTGAAATATTCAGCTACTGCAAATGACCAGTAAATTTACTTTACATTTGTTACAGTGTATCAGTGTTGTCATCGGTAATTGTAATATTGTCCAATTCTATCGATATGATTGAAAATGCTTCGGCTAACTCTTAAAATTTTCTCTTGTGTCGGCCATTTTAGAGTATTTGACTGTAGCAAAAAGGAAGTAAAACTACTTTTTCGGCGGCAATTTTACTCTGTTGTTACGTAAACTGTCTGCCTGGCAAAATATGGGCCAAAATATTCACGAAAACGCACCATCTGAAGTGCGGCCATCAACAGCTCATTTTTCGCATTCATTTATTTAATGAAGCAAATTCGAATTTTTTTTTTTTTTTTAGCCACTTTTTTGAGTGGGTCACCCTGTCCAAGGCCCTGTAACAGCGGCCACTTATAGGCGGACAGGGTTACAATTACTGGAAAGATATGATCTTTTCCTGTTCGGCTTAGCCTACCCAAGTTATTACACCCTGGGTTGAGTGGTGGGCGTGGATAAGCGAGCCGGACTCGCCGGGGCTCGAACCCGAAATCTTCAACCTGCGATGCCAACATGTTTAACCACTAGGCCATCGCGTCCACAAAATTTCGGGAATAAACAAATGAACGATAAATTTCTGTACTTTTGCCAGACTGTATAAGCATTGCCTTTTAGTCGCGTTCCATCAGTGGCTCATACTTAATAACACATTTTTTTTTTTATAATTTTTTGATTAGGCATTGTATGCATGTTTGTGCGTTTGTATGTTCGCATGCTGAACAGGAGAGTAATGTTAGAATAATGCATAAATTTGTAAACACGGGACAGTTTGAAACTCAAAAGTGCAAAGTTTTGGTTCATAATATATTTTTTTTTAAAAAAATAATCACCTCCTCGCGTTTAATTTTAATTTAATTTGCCTCGCGTGATCCTCGCTTTACATGACGGTCTTCCAATGGCTGGTATTAAACGAAGCATGAATATAAAAATTTCCAAAAAATTTTGAATTAACATTGTGAAAATTTGGGATATAACATTTTCCCACCACTGGGGCACTCTGAGTAGTAAACTGGATTGAAACTACATTGAGCAAGCGGAATTGGGAAAGATGTCTCTGGAGAAAGGATACGACAGACCAAAATTTTGGGTATTGGGTATTTCAGTCATGAATGATGCAACATTTGAATTTTTATTTACATTTCTCTAATGATTAATAATTGCTATTTCATTTACTGAGGTGTTTACACATTATTAAGTTAAATTTCATTCGTACGTCAATAACAACTTCGTAAAAAGCTCAAATTTCAGGTTTTTAAAGTATCTCTCGTTGATCCAGATTCAATTCTTCCCCCACCTTTAGTGGTATCTGCCCTGGGCACGCGTGCGAGTTCTAACACGTCTTGCAGTGTTTTAAGAATGATGATGAGAAATCGCAGTTTCAATTCAGTAGATTTTGAATAATTAGTTTTCATTCGTCTATTCTAATGCTCCATTTTTCTCAAGTCTTGATAGCTGCCTTAGCGTCATCAGAGTCTTGTCGTATTGGAAAATTCATACTCTATTTCATCAACCTTCTTTTGCAGTTCTTGCAAATTTTCCCTTTCTACTTTCTGAAAATAAAGTGAAACGATTAGAGATGAGTCAAAATAAGGCTCGGAAAACAACATTTTTAAGGACAGAAGAGGAGTTGACATTAGAATTTTTTATCAAAATTTGCTCAGACCAAGGCTACAAAGCACACGACATAAATTTAAAGTATCTTGAAACCAATTGTTTACAGCCGCAATGCAGAAATGTTGACTAAAGGAGTAATGTTCTGACTGATCACAATGATCACAAAACCTCAAGAAAAAATATCTCGGATTTGAGTTTTGTCAAGTCCGGTTTGCAAATCCATGTCCACTATATATCTAAAAGTTTAATTACTATTTTGGTAGACTTGACTGTATTGAAAAACTCTTTTAGATAACCCTAAATCTGCTTATCCTTTCAGCTTCTTATGGTATAGGACCTTTAATGGGTTGAATCAATATAAAATTATAGTAATCATTAAAAACATTCACCTCTTTTTCTTGAAGTTCTTCTAGCATCTTCGAACACTTCTCTTTTACCTCGAATTTTTGTTCATCTGTGAGGTTGCCACATTCTTCTGCGTTAACTCTAAGATTCTTGAGTCTGTGTTCGATTGATTCCATTTTAGTCAATGCTCGCTTTTCTTCTCTTATTGACTCGTCTGTGCTTTTGTGTTTTTCCCCTTCTTTTACCTAATTAGATAAAAAAATAATAGGTAAGAATAGACCATGGAATTAGTTTTGTTTCAAATAGTCACTGATGAATTGTGCTACCGGGCGCGCAAATCTGCGATTTGCCTGTAACTAATATTTTATAAAATAAATTTAATCCGATTGTGCCACAAAGATAAAATGCCGGAAGAATTCTTAACAATATCGCGCGTCATGAGCAAGTTTTTCTCAAGACTTATACCGGAAATTACCGCTCAATTTCTCTTTGTTAAAGAAGCGATCAATCTGTGACTCATCTTTGACAAATTAAAAAAGATTGTGTTTGTCGACGAATGCAACTTTTGGATAACTATTCTAAATTAGTTCGAATAAATACATAATTCGAGTAATTCAAATACTTTTTAGAGTCAGAATAAAATCAAAAAATTCAGAATCCGACTAATCTAAATCGCACATAAAATCGATTCAAATCTTGAACTAAAAATTTTGCTCAAGTGAAATCGAATATGTTGGTTTAATAATAACAACATACCATCTTTGCAGTTTCTTGATAACTTGCGCGTATATCGCCACTAATAACAATACTGCTTTCTTTCCCTGTTGCTTTATCGCGTGCTGTCACTGTCAGAAGTCCATCAGCACCGATATCGAAGCACACAATAAACTTTCCAGCGCCTTTTGGAGCGGGTTCTATCCCTGTAAGCTTGAATTTACCCAAGCGGATATTTTTCTTGGCCTCTGCTCGTTCTCCCTCGTATACCTAAAATATTTCATATTGTTCAACGTTTATGAAAAATGCAAACCACAATTTTTTATCTAAATGACGGAGAATCAAAATCCTATCACGGGACTGTAGCGGCAGAAGGTACCAAATTTTGGGGGAACAGAAAGCCTTTTTTTTATTAAAACTTGAGCGAAATATGCTTAATCTTTTTATTGACGTATATATCATTTTGAAGTTGAAAATAGCGATGCATAATATACAACGGCGCCGAATGCTCGTAAAAATGTCACTCATTTTGATACCCTTTTTTTCTTGGAATTCAATAATCTTGAAGGAAAATGTGGACTTTCTAAAATCTTGGGGGGGCTGACATATCCCCCGTCGCTTTGGGTTCCGTCACCAGTAGTTTCATGAATACCGGACGCGATAACCTAATGACGCTCCTTAACCGATGCCCCTACACGCAAATGCAAAGAAGGCCCCAAGACATTTCAGGATCTTACTAAATACTTTCCTTTTTATAATCAGTTGAATAAATCAATCTGAACTAGGTCAAAATATCAGTGGGAAATCTTCTATAGAAAACGCAAAATAAAACCAAAAAGATAAAATCTCAATATATCAGTATACCTTTACAGTTATGTGAGTTTGGTTATCCTCTGTTGTGCAAAACGAATGGAATTTCTTAGTCGGAATAACTGTATCACGGGGTACAATGACTTTCATGATCCCGCCGGCAAGAGCAACGCCTAGTGACAGTGGTGTGACATCTTTCAAGACGATATTGTCGATCTAAACAAAACTTTAACATAATTTTCATTGCTTTGGTAATGGGATGACGCAAAATTGTAATTTTGATTATTTTAGTTAGTTGATTCTGTTTATTGGCTGTTTCGGAACCTCAATTGGGTAAATCGACCTGCATGAAGATTCGAATTCTGTCATGGATCAACATTTTATGCTGTTTGCCCTCTCTTATGGCGCCGCTCTGTGGTTTACGTAACCGCGTGTTAAAGCACCCTCCAGGAAATAGTTAAATAGTTAAACAAATACTTCTCGCTCACTGTTTACATCTACACGAGAGGTCGTTATTTGGCATAGGTAAGCCATACTCATACCGGGTGGATAAATCCTGAATCATCCAAGTTCTTGTTGGGGATGTATTCATATACCGACATTGCTATCGATTTTCAATTGATTGATAAAATGCTTTGTTCGCAAGCAAAATCTACCAAAGATGAGGAACAGATGATTTTCCATGGCCGTTTTTTAATAGGGTTGGAGCGGATCACCCTGACCAAGGCCAGTGCTGCTTGGAAAGCTATTATCATTTTAATGAATTTGAAAGAGTATTAGCCATGATTACGACCGTTGAAACTTTTTGGTATCTGCACCCAGTGAAAAACATTTTGTCTATTTTTTATTAGGCATGTGCAACTGATGGATCGTGCGGTCTAAACATAATCGGCCAAAATCAACTTTTCGACTGGACATGGACACTTGCGTCTCATAATTAATTCCGAAAGAATCTTTTCTATATATTTTCCTTATAGCAATTATCGTGTAATTATCGAGAAACCTTTTCAGTTGAAAAATGAAATTAACATTGGTTTGATGTTGTGGGATGTTATTTCATATTTGGGATTTTACATGTTCAACTTGAGTCGAGTGCGAATTATTGCTCCATTATTGGTTTCGATTGAATTATTTTGCCAAATTTGTTGCAGGTTTTTATTTCTACAAAAGTCAAATAGTTCATTTTTTACGTAACTGGTGGACTGCACACAGGTGACCTAATCTGTCAGGGGCAGATACTTATCAATATATATTTTCTGAATAATTTGGCCTCATGACGTATTATGAGCGTATCAGGTTAAAAAAGATTTGTTTAGAATTAAATTCTTGGTTTGGTTGGAGAATGAATGGATCTAAAATCGGAAGCCCGTGATTTGATAAGTCGAATTATAAACAAACCTCTAATGAAGTGTCCCCAGCTAAATGAGCTGCATACACGGCGGCCCCTTCAGCAACTGCTTCGTCTGGATTTATAGCTTTGCTCGGATCTTTACCGAAGTAATCAAATATAAGCTGTCGAATCTTCGGGATGCGGCTGGATCCACCGATTAGAGCAACTTTGTCTATCTAAAGAACAAAAGGAAATATTCAAGTATAATTTATCATCAATTTCGACGAGAGCATCTTAGTGGTATACAAATTAACATCATAATTTAGGGCTGGGCATAACCAGATATTTCGGAATTCGAATCTGATTCGGATAATTTTTCGATTCGGATCGAATCACTAATTCCGTGAAAATATCATATATTCCATTTTTTGTATTACGACTTATCTCCATTGTGAAAATGAAGACTTTACATGGTTTATATTGTATATTTTCAAATCAGACTCCATGTCTAAAGAGCATAAATTTTCATATTTTAACGAAAAAATATAATCGATCGTGGTCAAATTTCACTAAATTCGATTGCTTTTAATCGTTAAAAATGGAAATTTCACTTCATTTGGCAAGTTTTTGTTACTATGAACGATTCGCGATTGATTCGAATAGCGTGTGCTTCGAATCGATTCGAATCACAGAATCGAATTGCCCAGCCCTAATCATATGTTGAATATCTCAGGTTTGTTTTAAGCTCTAAAACTGATTGCAATTATTGGGTAATTTATCTGTGCTCAAGTGGCGTAAAATCGTTTGATTTTTTTTTTTTATATTGACAAGCATTCAGAAAATCGTTGACATTAGTGTTCAGAGAGGGTGCCATGCCCAATCCCCTTCACCCCGATAGTATTAACAAATGGTTCCATGCTCTTCTTCCATGGAATGGCCTGTTTAATGCTAAACGACGGAAATATTGCAAATTTTTTCACTCCTGTGGCGCGCAGCAGTAAATAACCATGGTTAGGCCATGAAAACTAAATTTCCACACTTCTAACACGATTTTTTGACTGCTTTATGGAGATATACAATAAAAATTCCTGAAATTTGATAAAAATTCTACCATGGAGGCGATTATGACTTTATTTTTGCTTTGAAAAGTTTTCAAAATTGGCCGCTCTCCTCCTTTTCAAGTTTGGAAATACGTTGTTGTTGACCACCAATAACTGTTATTTTTTTATTGCAATGCACTCCAAGCAAGGATAATATGGCTCTAAAACAAACAACTATAATGGCCACTCAAAAACCCGATGGATATTAAAAATGTGACCAACTATTTCTCTCTAAGCTGTAAAAGAAAATAATCCTATATATTGAAATGCAACGGGTGTTATCCACGCGGGAAGCAGTCCCCAGAATGAACTAAATAATGGCCTCTTACCAAGACGAAAAGCTAATTCAAGATATATTACGAGAAACTGTACTCTGAGCGGAAAACATTACAGGCGGAACTGAACCGAAGTTCACAAAGTGGTATATTTCAAATAAGCGGTATTTTTGTTACATTGTAGGCTTTAGCTATAAAAGTAGACGTTTCTCTGGCCCTATTATCATACCTCCGACTTATCCATGTCAATATTTGCTAAAACAGTCTTCACTGTGTCGATTGTTTCTTCAAATAGTTCCTTATTTATACTTTCAAATTCTTCTCGAGTAACTGTTTTTTGAAAGTCGTGATGTTGAAATAAGCTGTCGATGTCTAATCTGTAATGCAAGAAGCTCAGTAGTTACAGGATTTGAATTGGTCCTCCGCCCTGGGCATATAAGAATTATTACAGTTTACAATAACGGTTCAATTTAATTTTGAAAGTTTTCGGATTATGGTGCATTCGCAGGTTCTATATCATGTATTACCTCCTTGGTATTATGTGGCAGTTTGATAGTTCCTTTTAGGCACCGTCCTTGCTCTGAATGAGTTTCAAAGAAAAAACAGTCCAATCTTCTTCAGGATGTTTTCAAACTTCAGCGCAGTTGTCGACTATGATATATTTTACATTGAATCTTAGCATTCAAGATATCGTTTGTTGGTTACTTTCAGGCTCTCTTACGAGATCGCATATAACGATCTTCAAATAGAATAAATTAAATAAAATTATGACCTACATCGTTTTTTTGGAAGCAGACAAGGCTTTTTTAACCTTCTCACATTCTTGTCGTAATCTGTCCATTGATTTCTTGTCCTTGGTCATATCTAGCTCGTTTTCTTCGTTGAATACAGCAGCGTAATGCTGGACCATATTATTTGTTACATCTTCACCTGAAAAATAGATTAGATGGTAAAAATGACAAATCGAGTTAGATCGACTTTCAGAAAATCAGTTCATAAAGTGTGATTTCTCTCAGCAGCGAATCGCAAAATATCCAGTAGAAGGGGATGATAACGTCACAATGTGCGCCGAGAGCAAAAATCAAAAAGAACTTTGCTTTCGATGCCAAATATAAAATCATTTGAAAATCGCTAAATTTTCAGGGAAACCGTATTTCGTAATTAAAAAAAAAATTGAGTTTTGGCGATCTTGAAACATTAAATGTTTGTCAAGTTAATTGCCCTTGTCTCTCGAAAAAAATAATTTACACTCTCTAATATGGCAAAGTGTCAAATGACCTGTGGCGTATATAGGAACTCGAAAAAGAAGGGAACCCTTAATTTTCGCGGTAAAACTATGAAACAGTAATGGTCTCCGCAGGGAAAAAATCTACTGAAAATAGTTTTTTCATTCTATATCATCTAAAAGCAGATGGAGAATTTTTGAATGAATGAAAATTTTGAGCCTAAAATCGACTAAATAAAGGCAGCGCTAAATTACTGCGCGTGCGAAATTTTTTGGATTTCCTACGTTTAAGACCATTTGAGAGACCTTCCTTTGATTTTTTGCTCCACTAGTATAAATGTGAACGCGATGGCTTAGTGTTTAAGCATGTTGGCATCGGTTGAAGATCTCGGGTTTGAGTCCCTGCAAATCCGGCTTGTCAATTCATGCCTTCCACTCAACGCAGGATGTAATAACTTGTTCAGGCTAAGCCGAACAGGAAAACTTCCATACGTGGCCGCTAGTACGGGGACTTGGCAAGGGTGATCCAATCCGAGAAGTGACTATAAAACTAAAATAACAAATAAATTAACCGACAGAATCTCAAGCAAAAACATTTCTTGCATAACTCGACAATATAATAGAGTGTGGTGGATGGTATATGCCCTGGGCAATTTTTAAATCTACAACCACTTCTTCAATCAATTATCAGAATATGGAATTTGTAATAGAAAAAATATTGACTAAAGATTTTCACCCCCAAGATGTGTATTTCCTCCAGTAGTTTTTACTTCAAACACATTGTCCTTTATACAAAGAATTGTAACGTCAAACGTTCCTCCACCAAAGTCGAATACCAAGATAGTCTGCATTTTTTCATTCTAAAATATTGGAAATTAATCGAATCATTTTCTTTGGTTTATTACAGTCACAATCATCAACAATTATAATCAGAGTAATAGTCTAATAAATTTTCATGGATTTAACGGAGACCACTGAAGCCAACTAAATAAGGTACAAAGATCCTAAAGAATATATAAAAGTGGCCGAAAACGCCCTACAACTTGACTGTAAAACGAGGACTATAATGTCACTATAATAATGAATCGGCAATGAAAAGGGCTTAAATAGTCAGACTTTTTCGCGAGCTTCGAAGGGGGGGACTAACGGAAATAAACAAGTAGAAGATGTGCATACCGTTGCCGGAGCAGATACCACTCACTGTACCATAGCAGTTCAGTTCCAATTAAAATGTTATCCGCTTAGAATGTAGTTAATTGGTACTTCATCTTGCGGTAGCTCTTTGCTATTGAGTGACCGTTAGTTGGTTCTTTATATACATTGCTTCCGGCTTTGTTTGGAGTAAATTTCAATAAAAAAAAATAAAATACAACAATGAATCTGCAATATGGCTTAACTCAAAGAAGTGATTGTTGAAGAATAATAATGAGATTCTCAGTAACAAATAGTGTTGGAGTTTCTCAGGATGTGCAGGTTCCCACTCAAATAATTTGTGCCGCATTCAGAACCGTTTAGGGAGAGCGGCAAAATTTAAAAAAGTGGTATAAGATATTCGATTCGAAAAGTGATCCATAATCAATATATCCTAATACTGAACAACTTACCTGATTTTTCAATCCATACGCCACTGCTGCAGCTGAAGGTTCATTTAACAAAGCTATAACATTCAACCCAGCCAATTTCCCAGCTTCTAACGTTGCTTTACGTTGGGCTGATGTGAACTGAGCTGGGACAGCTATCACAGCCTTTTCTATCTTTTCATCCAAATAATCTTCCGCGGCTTGCTTCATTTCTTTCAAAAGATAAGCACTCAGCTCCTCGGGAGTGAAATTCTCTTTTTGGCCATCCCAATACTAAAATAGGCAAAAAGTCCCAATAATAGGATATATTTTTAGGGTTGGTGCGTTGTCTTGGCAGTTAAATGTTCGTATAGGTTCGGACAAAAAAGAAAGCAATGTGCGATACTTTTGAATATTTATCTCCAAAAAATACGTGAAAGGATCACTAACTGGCTCGAATGCGACGTGGATCTAGATGGTTTTATAACTGGGATGAAGAACAAAATAAGCTTGCCATCACAAAGCTAATCAATGGAAAGTTCAACTTTGATTTTGGCTTTGAACGCGCATCATTGGCATTGTAGCAGACGGCTAGACAAAACGCGTATCATAAGCGGAAAAATATTTTGAAAGGATTCTTTGTTAAGCATGTGTCACCTATTCATTGCGTCGATGGGACGGATCCATACGAGGCTCATGCTTGACAGAATGTAAATTTTGTTTGGAAACATCTATTACATGACTTAAATTGTGTTCGATGCAGTGACGTAGTCGGTCTATTGTTAACGTGACGATTGGCTTGTTTGCTTACAGCAGTAACAAAACAATAAAACAAGCAGGTAAATTTGCGATAATAAAGTAATTAAAAAGTGAATAAAAAGCCTGACCCGTTCATAACATTTTTCGGTATTTTTTTTATATATTTTATTTTTTGTTTGTTAAATGGATGCTTAGTGAGGCCCCGATTAATGACCTCTGGTATTGAACCTTGCTCAAGGCGTAAAATAGGGAAATAGACTAATTTTCAATGAGATAGTCTCCATGTCCCATATTTGTCCTGTACGCATGGGTACTAGAATTGCTCTAACAGACTTCGTGTGTATGTAAGAGATGATTAAAACGACGGCAAGAATATATGATTTTTGCCACCTATTAATTTATTACACCCGACTCTATCGATTCATGTTTTTTAGAAACGGTTTGCGCTCCGGTACATGGGTTGTTAGTTTTACGTTATAGGTTGCTCTATGTTATTTGGTATACATCGGATACTTTGCACGACTTAAAATATAAAAAAAAATATACCTAAGTATGAGTTTAGGTAGAAAAGTTAACGAATATTAAACTTACCTCGACGCGAGGTGTGTTATCTATATCAATCACATCAAAGCTCCATCGTTTCATATCTTCTTGCAAAACTATATCAGTAAATTTGCAGCCCATCATTCGCTTGATGTCTGAAAAATTCATAGATCTGTGATCAGGGATGGAATGATGATATCTAAGCAGATGAATCGTTAACATCGGTCTTTACCGATATTTTATTCATTGGTATTAATATCAATGTTATCAAATTTGAGGAAAATCGATCGTATTTTGGATAAAGTTTGAAAATATCGATGGTAGATTTAACCCGATTCAAAAACTTATCCGAATCCAAAATAATTCGGTTTTGCCTAGCCGAAGTCACACGCTTAAGACTTTGATATCAAAATTTCCTAATTGAGTACAGGAACTAAATGAAGTGCAACTTTTAAATTTCTCCGGAAGAAAATGAAAAAAATACAAGTAGTCTCCTTTAAAATATTTTTTTAGTGGGGCAATCATTGATATTAAAAACGAGGCATTTTTAGTTTGCGCATATTTAGCGATTCGAAAAAATCTAGCGAATTACATTCGAATTCTAATTTATTCGGTTTTTGTCGAAAATATCCATAATGCCAAAAATGTAAAACCAGTATGATTTGGTCATTCAGAACTAAGTTCACTTAATCATCAAATCAACAACGTGTCGAATTCATAATCCCATCCATCTACTGATTATGTTGTCCGAAAACATAAAAAAGCGGTAGATGGCTTTTCATCACCCGAGATAGGTACTGCTCACCGCACTTTATTACGGCGGTTCAATTCTGTTTGGAATGTTTTCCACTGAGCGGACATTTGCTACTGCTACTATGGTAGCATCTTTGCCATTAAGAGGCTGTTAATTGGTTCCGTTTATGCACTGCATCCTTTTTTGTTTAGAGCAATTTTACATAGAAAATACCATAAATCGTGTTATCAAGATTACTGGATGCTTGATATTTGGCTATTTCTCCCACTATTACATGATTGTCTTCTTCTTGACTGAATGCAACATAGGAAGGAATAGTCCGGCTTCCAGAAGCACTGGCGATAACTTCAATCTATAAAAAATAAAATGTAAGAGAATAAATAGCATCCACCCGGGGCCGATATATTTTTTTACATAAGATACACGATTGTTTCAATGGTCCGAGTTTTGCAACCGAGCATGGTCTTCAGGAGGCACTTTCTAGGAAAACACTCAAAACGTAGGCAGACTCATTCCGTTCGTTCACGCCTTGTGATATTAGGGTGGAAGCGTCAGGGTAGCAAAGGAGGCCGAACTTCCGTCATTGGTTCGACTCGTCGACGAAAAACGAGAATTTACAGTTTTATAACATCAAATTGGCTCGCAGGAAATTTGGCCAAAGCGACGTAATTTTTTAGATTAAGAACATATTACAATGATATAATTTGGCCGTAAAACGCGGGAAAGGAGGGGCATTTCGCGCCGAAAGCGTGAAAAATTAGCGATTTTTCGCCACTTTATCTTCAATTTTTGCTGATTTAGGGCGATCGGTCGGTCTCTCCGCTTCCGCGAGTGCTTGGAAAGTTCACAAACAGTAAATAGCGAGACAAAAATAAATGAAAAACAAAAAATAACTGCCACGAGCCATTTTGTTGCTGTATGTCTGAACACATGAATATTCCTACCTTCCCTTTTTTTACAGCTGCTACACAGCAGTATGTAGTTCCAAGATCAATGCCGATCGCAGTCATTTTGACTGAGCTGACAGTCTACAATTTATTTATTAATTTGTGCGCATAGCTGAAAAAACAAGGTTTTAATTTTATTTACTTCGTTAAATATTATCAAATTCACATTTCTCTCTTAGATGCAGGTACCGTATTACACGATTAGGTATTAAATTAAATATTATGCTTGATTTTTGGTGAAAAAAGAGTTTCAAAAATCACTCAAAATGAGAAGTAGACATAGAAAAAAAAGCAAGAGGCATTTTAAGCAACAAACAACTGCTCAACTTTGAAAAACTGTGTCAGGCTCAATTATTTATCCATGCTCTAAAATGGGGAACTATTTTTAGGGCCCATTTGAGTTCCCCTCGGGAAATTCCCTATACAAGCGGTCAATTGTAGTCGAACAGCTTAGATTTCCTGGTAAAAAATGTAAACATTTCTGTTCTCAAGTTACTAAATCCGGAATTGACTAAGGTGTAGAGCCCATAATTCACTAACTAAAAGTACCCATTGTTCAAATGGTGAAGAACTGCTATGTACGAGTAACCGCACTCTAAGTGAAAAACATTTCAAACGAAATCGTACTGCCACGTGCAGTGGTGTGCTGTGAGCGATATCTGACTGTGGTATAACCGTTTTCAACCTTTTTGTTTCCTCAAAGTCGCTTCCTCTACGCCTATTAAGTTAAAACTATTCTAGAGGCCGCTTACCTACAGGGAAATGCATTTATTTAACTAACTGTTTTGTGACTAGATAGAAGCGAAACTGTTCTCTCGATTTCATTGACTGATCTGAATAATCAATAGTGACAATACATTGTTTTGCCGAGTATGAGCCAGAGGTGGGTCGCGCTTCAGGGAAGCGATACATCGACGAATTACGACCGATAAAAAACAAATCGACAAAAATGCCCTCAATGTAGAGGTACACGTCTTTGCAACTGTGAAATGTGAGAATTGTTGGGCATTGGCACGGCCGACTCAGTCAAAATATTTACGATGGCTTAAGTCAACAAGTTGGCATCTCAAATCGAAAATCTGTTGTTCACCTAATGCTGGCCGGTATTTCATCTCTGTTGAGGGTGCTCACTCCTAATTAATGAAATTAAAATCACTTTGTTATAAAGGTTCATGCCATCAAGTAAAACTGCAAAATAGATTATTTATATTCGGACTCATATAATAGTGCGCACCGAGTACGCACAATGTAAAAACATAGTAAAATTACCACTCTTTGACAGTAATTGCACTTGAAGATATTGACGTAAAACCTTAAATCCGAGTTTTTGACTAAATATTGAGTGTTGATGAAACTCACTGCCCAGTGCCGTTCAGCAACAGTCCATATTTAACATAAATAGCATCAACAAAGCTTGTGTTATTGCCTCTAGCCTATCTGATTAGGTTTTACATGACCACTCATATTGCAACATAATATGAAACTGTATTACTTCCTTCTACCTCACAGCCTACTGTTTACGGGTATTAAGTTTCAGCAAGTTATAATACGGCTGCATTCTATTGTTTAGAATAATCGTTTAGCATTCAATAACCATAGAATCAATATTCGTGTCCAGCATCAAGTCTTCTCTAGGTGAACGAAAAACATTTCTAAATATTTCATTTAACTGTTTTTTGTCCGTTTTTAAAGATAATTTCAAGATTTTTCGCGCGCAATATGTTGCACTTATTTACTCTATCCTAAGCATTGAAATCCGCTTTCCTAAAATAACAAAAGAATATTTTCTAATTTTAGATTGCAGAACTTCTTATGACGTCACTATTGGACCACGTTTTTTATTTTACTCCCCCTCCCTTCAAGATACTGATTACGTGACTGCGTGTGCGTGGTATTCATTTACTAGTGTAGCGAACAACTGTTGGGAATTACGTTAAAAAAAGGCTAAGTCAGAAATATTTTTATGGACATATTTTCGTTTAATAAAGGTCGTTGTGGATTGTGACGTTTAGGTACGGTCTGTCGTGGCTCTTGCCTCTCGAAATAAAATTTTTGAATCGAAAGTGCATTTTTGATTAGAAGTTCGGTGGGAAATATTTTGAGCAAGTATTTTTTTGTTAAATGTTGTTCACTGTTCCCAAAGAAAACCAACCAACAGCCACTCAAAAGCAAAGACCTACTAAAAGATGTGGTACCAGCAAATGCACTCTAAAAGGAAAACATTCCAAACGGAACCGAACCGTCATAGCAAAGTGCAGTGAGTGGTATCTGGTATCATTGTAACACCATTTATCACTTCTTGTTGATCTACCTGTGTCTGATGAGTCTCATGCCGAGAAAAATGAAATTTCAGACTGGGAAAGCAGTCTATCTCATTGCTTGTCTATTTCAAGGGAAGACATTGATTATAACCAGGTCTGGGTAATTCAATTCAGTGATTCGAATCCATGTGAAGCACAAATCTTTCGAATAAATCGCGAATCGTTCATTGGAAAACAAACTGCCAAACGCAGTGGAATTTCAATTTTTAACGACAGCATGCAATCGGTTTTGGTCAAATTTGACAAAAATCGGTTGAAATTTGCCGTTAAAATATGAAAATGTTTGTTCTTAGACATGGATTGTGAACTGAAAATACATTTCCTTCGTTATTTAATCTGTATATGATAACAGTAGTGATACTGTTTGACTTTAAATTGCTTGATTTCAAAAGGAATGCAGGTTGTAATAGTAAAAAAGAGTTATTTGTTTTAGTGATTTTTAGTGATTTAATCACGATTCGAAAAAAAATATCACAATCAGATTCGAATTTCAAATTATTCGGTTTCGCACAGCCCGAATTACAACCAGTACAAGCTAATCTATGCTAAACAAACATTCCATTTTATATCCCAAGACCGTTATGCAACTTCCAGCGAGAGCGTCATCAAATCAAATATTTGAATAAAAACTTCAGTCAATAAAATTCATGATTCAGCCCTAATTATTCTACTAGTGACTCATACTTGACAAAATATTAATATGTAAATTAATCTGATTGGGAAACTACCATCTTGCGCCTTATCTTCCTATACGGATAATAGGGTAGGCTATATACTCTAACTATGTTAAAAATATTCAATGCATAATATGACTTTTATTTATTTTATCATGCCTTAGGCCCAAGCATTGCCAATGGAAGGTGTCAAACTTTCAAGAGGCATAAAGATGGGACTAAGATTATAGGAACGCAGCGATGCGCGCCGGGGTGCGTGAAAGTTTATTTGTACTTTTTTGTGATATATACATCATTTTGGGACAAAAAAACAATATTTTTTACGGCCATCATTAACATGATTAAGAAATATATTAAAATAAAGTTTTCATTCTTGTTTCTCGTTTTTTTCTATGAGTTGGCTATAACGTAAATTAATAGAATAGTTAATTGAATACTTTACCCATTCTTCAATCGGCTCCTGAGCGCTTAAATTAGTCTTGAATCATCTTCCGCGACAGGAAACGATTAGGGCTGGGAAATTCGATTCTGTGATTTGAATCCATTTAAAGCAACTTTTATTTGAATCAGATTCGAATTACAAATGATTCGGTTTTGCCCAGCCCTAAAAATGTTAGATGAAAAAACACGGATCACTATGTCAATCTGTAATACATCTATGTTCAGTAAATAAACGCCTTTGTGAACCTCCTTATTTTGAGACAAATTCTATTTCCCATGGTAAACAAACAAGAGTATTAGTAGGGAAACTAGTAAAAATACCTTCACTAATAACCCAGTGGTATCTGATTCGATTCTGAACTAGAATTGCTTTTGAAATATTCATGTATTTGATGCTCAGACTGAATAACTGACTAACGTTTACAATATTACCTACACACCTCGATACAAAACACAATTTATTTTTACACAAAGCAATTGGCAACGTCATTTTTAAACTCTTTTTAAGTATGGCTCGCTGTGGCGGCACGGTCCATCAATGCCTCAAGCCCAACAACATATCATTTCCCAGTAAAATTGTCATTAAATACTTTACGTAGTAGCCATCCTTTCAAACTCAACAGCGAGTAACTACAAAAATAACAAAGATTGACTTGTATTGTATTTTTTGTTTACCAAAGCAGGACCTAAGATAGCGTCGCAGTCTTATCTGAAAAATATATTTGTAAATTATGAGTTACTGATAGCCGTGATTTATCAGTGGCTCATGTTTAACAAAATGAAAATTTGTTATTCAATTCGTTCCAATTGTGGCAAATACTAGATTCATAATACGACAAGATATTTGTTTGCTCGGTGAACATAAATTATGATTGATCATTAATATTGTTAGCTGACTGGATTGGCAGGGTTAAAATCAACTTCATATTATCCGGTTCGGTGGCCCAGTCGGTTGGACGCAATTCGTATTTTCCGAAAAAGCGGATGGTCCGATGCTTTGCTGTTTCACAGTCAATATCGTACTTAAGGTACTTCGTTTGTAGCTGTAACATGAAACAGATACCCAGTGTCGACAAAAGTTCGTGTCTCGCGGTTGTTGAGTATGAGCCACATTTACGTTTCAGGACATTCCATAGAAAATAATTCGAAAATCGTAAAGAAATATTAAAAAACAAATTTCCTAATTTCATGAACAGGCCATTGATTTTTTCTATCAGACATATTCTCTAGGTAAGCAATGTCGAAGTTGAGTAATATTCGAAGAACTACATTCATCTGCCACCACTCAGCAAAAAATATATTCAACCAAAAACTATACCACAAACAAAGCAAAAAAGAAATAAAGCACTTTACTAGGATTGTAATGATTTTGGCGTCAGAGGCATGGGCCACATGTATAGCATGTAGGGCTGGGCAAAACCGAATCTTTTGGAATTCGAATCTGATTCCAACAATTTTTTCGAATCAGATCGAATAGTAGATTTCATAAAAATAACAAATATCCCATTTTGACTATTACTATTATAGTCTCGATTAAAATGATTAGGAAATTTACGGTTATAAATTACAAATATTAGCATAAACTGACTTGGTAGAGGTGTGTTTTCATTTTAACGTCAAATTTGACCAAAATCAATTGCATTTTGTTGTTAAAAATGAAAAAATGCCCTCCATTTAGCATACTTTTGTTCCTATGACCGATCCACGATTGATTCGAATAATCTGTAATTCGAATCAATCCGAATCACCGAATCGAATTGCACAGCCCTAATAGCAAGCAATGTGGCGCGATCCATATGCGACACGTACATTACCAACACTATTTACAACAATGATGTCTCTGTGGATATCTGTGGATTACACAACACCAAATTAGAATCTCCAATAATGAATAATGACTTATTCAGAAGTATAAAATTTAAATATCCTTTCAAGCAGTTACTATTGTAGACTTCCCACCATTATAAGTTGACTTAATTTGGAACGCATTTTTTTCTGAGTAATCAGGTTGATTTATTTTTGAGGAAATTCACAGTTTATGGAACAAAATAACAAAAATTTTCGTACAATGGATTTCGTTAAAGTCTCGCATAGTTGTTTCCGTTTCAGCCATGATTTGTGATCAAACTCTCGAAACATTGAGGTAGGTATGTTCACAATATCCCTATGAGTCTGTAATACCAGTATAGACCTAACTTACTAAATGAAATGTATATTATATGTGCCCTTTCTACCCGAAACGATCTAGATATATATACCAACCCGATCAGAAGAGATTGTCTAAGTCTAAGCATATTTAGTCGACTAGACGCGGTCCATCTGTGACTTATGCTTGACAAAATGTTGAATTAAAAAATCCTTTTTTAAAATAACATATCTGAAAATTCTTATTACAATTCAAGCTCATATTACAACTTCCATTTGTTCTTCCTCATAAAATAGCTGGCATCGTAATATACTTTTATCCGCATTTTATTATTCTTAAACCAATATTAACTTAAACTGCAATGTTTCGCTTTCCCATATTTCCTTATACTAGCGAAGCAATAGACTTCTGTAAAAGATATATCGCATCGCTTCTGGCGTCATTCACCGTGACAAGTACAGCGCTCAAATGTTGCTGAGGTTCCAAGAACGACAAAGCACTGTCACTCTGAACTGAAAGGTTTGCGTAGTGAAGCCCATGCAGATGTTTTGCCTATTTCCCAAAATATAGAATTATCTTATTGGTGAGAAAATTTAACAAGTAATGAGTTTTTTTCCAGATTATAAAGGAGCATTTCATCAACAAAGCAGGATTAATACCTTCAAAAATATGTGATTTTACTGCATTTTTATGTATAGTCATGTCTATACATAAAGGAAGTATATCTTGCGTCATTTATGTCACAAGACAACAATATACACTAAGTGGGAATCCCGGCCGAACCGCAAGCTACAAATTGAGAATGTTATTAGTAGACAATCAGAAATATTGATTTTGTCTGGCGCCTCTGCGTTGCGATCCATCCGTGGCTTATGCTTGACACAATGTCTTTCCATAAATAAATTTTTCACGCATGACCAGATTAAACGTTCCCGCTACGGGATATAGCGTATTAACACAGTTTTAAAAAGGGTTCAAATTGGAATTTTATATAAAATATGCACGAAATAAGAAATGACTGCTCAATTATGCGTATTCTGAATCAAAGGGAGTTCCAAACAAAATTTTTTATTTTATCAAACATGAGACTTTGACACGCTTCTGCGCCTCGATTCATCAGTGAGTATGGTAAAAATGGGTGACTGGTCTATTGTGCGTACATCAGAATCAAATGCAAATTTTCAGTTTGTTAAGCATGGCACGCAGACGGACGGGGCATCATCGGCGCGATCAACCAGCGACTCAATCTTGGGAAAACATATAAGAGCAAAGTAATTCTGACTGCGGTTGTCCGAGTCATTTTTGCCAACTGCTACAAAAGAGGTATCAGAGATGGATGACTGGACCCTTGTGCGTACATCAGAAGCACAGGCAAATTTCATTTTGTCAATCATGAGACACAAATGTTTCGCGCCTCGTCGGCGCGATCCATCAGTGTCCAAAGCTTTATGAAAACATGTGTGCACAAATTATTTGACTGATTGCAATTATTTCGGTCATTTTCCCGACTAGGTGCGGAACCAGCGGCGTTTATTTTTTATACATTTTTCAAGTCCCACAAGGAAGGCGTTTTGTAAATAAAAAGGACAGAATATATTTCACGCGCCGTCGTCGACGCGCAATTATCATTGACTGAAAATAGAAAACTTCGATCTTGATTTTTTGATCATTTCTCGAAGACTAAAGACCTCCTGCTATCTCTGGAAACGCGCATAACAAGTAAGTATGACTGGACTATTGTCCCTACATATGATTCAAAGGTAGTTCCTGTCTTTTTTGCTGAGTATAAATCTTAGAAGCGAGCGAAAATTCATTTTCATGTTAAATGTGGAGATGGAACTGTATATATTTCTAAGCGTGTTATGGATATCAGGTATTAACTTTATTTTAGCATTTTCATCTTTGGGTAATTTTCTGTTTTGGGGACTTATATCATTATTGCTTATATTCAACATTCGTAATATATATCGAAGATAGAAGTATTCTTACTGATATTTGCTCTATACATGGTCAGAGGCAGTCCTATAAAGCTAACTTGGAGTTACCCATATGGAGTATTTAAGAACTGCGGTACAAGTAACTGCACCCTAGATGGGTGCGACGGCCTACTGGTTATCAAGTTTACATGGCAAACTTTAGCTTCTAGGTAACGCTGAGCAATTCGATTGAGTGATTTGAATCGATTCGAAGCACAAATCATTCAAATCAATGGTGAATCGTTCATAGCAACGAAAATTTACTGAAATGAACTAGGATTTTCATTTTTAACAATAAAATGATATCGATTTTGGTAAAATTTGACCAAAATCGATTATATTTTGTTGTTAAAATATGAAAATTGTTGCTCGGAGCGTGAATTGAAATATACATCATAAAGTATAAATTCTATGATTTTCACAATGCAGCAATTCGTAATTGTTTAAGCGGGATATTTGTTATCTACACGGAATTAGTGATTCAATCCGATTCAAAAAATTTTTTCGAATCAGATTCGACTTGTAAATGTTTCGGTTTTGCCCAGCCCTTCCCGTAGGCATTTCCTGCATGTTGTAGAAGGCGACTAAAAGAAAACATATAGGTGATGGATGGTTTGCCATCGTCCGGATCATTCACTGCACCTTATCATAACGGTTCAACTCTATTTGAGATGTCTTCAGCTTAGAGTGCAGTTGCTGGTATTTCATCTCGTAGTAGCCAAGTGGTCGTTAGTTGGCCCCCTTTAGGCACTGCTTCGGCCTTGCACAAAGTGAATTTCAATAAAATAAATCAGACTTCGATTCTCGGAACGTACGGCTCGTTAACGCCTACATCTAAACCCGTTGTGCCATAAATAACTTAGTTATGCTGAACAGTACCAATATGATCATATCTTTCTGACAACAATAACCATGTCTACTGGAGTGAATCACTCAGATGAGTGGTTGTAAAAAACAGTCAGATGTTGTCTACAATGTTTATCAGACATGTTTTGATGAGCGCGTGTCACTGATAAACGACGCCGCCTAGGCGCGGTCCATATGTGGCTCATGCTTAACAAAATAACTTATATTGACCGAGAAGTATTCTTAAATTCTTTATGTGAATATCCTCAGTAGCGCGATTCCTTTTTATTTCGGGTCCAATTATAGGATATGTGCGCAATTCTTTTGAAATGCCAATGTAATGTAACTACGGCGGATTTTTGTTTGGCAGTCAAAAAGGCGCGGACCTTCTGTGGCTCATGCTTAGCTATTTAGAACTTTTTGTTGAGTTAGCTTTAACATGAACAAATGCTATATTACAAAATTTATTCGTGTTATATTTTAAGTGTGGACTGTTAAATCACAATGCAACGGAACACCGATGACTATTAGTTCAGGAAGCAATACCATAACCAAGTGGAATTTCTCCCAAGATGTTGATCAAATGAATTGTGAATGGAGATTCCAACAATTATTCAATGGGCAGCAGTTTTTGATTCTTAACGTTACGCATTTTAAACTATTTTATGAAGAAGGAAAATCAAGTTATTGCTCGGGAACGCTTCAGTTTCATTCCAATACAACTTGTGAGTAAATTGATCATGAACATTCGACCTAACGCATTCCCTGCCTATCGTAAGAGGCGGCCAGAATCACAGAAGTTAGATTGCGTATTTTTTTTTATTCCTATGGCGCCATCTCACTGAACTTTTTTGTAGCAGATCCATTCTGTTTTGCATTTTCGTGCCAAAATTAAAGGTCGTGACACTATGTTTACTGTAACAAAAATGTACAGTAAATTTACTAGTTATTCCCAGTAATTGCATATTTCCAAAGTTACAAAAACGCCCCGTTGACCCAATTATGGGCGGTTTTTGGTACATTCCATCAACAAAGTCAAAAAAAGTCAAACTCAATTTTTTTTCGATACCGCCAGGTAAAATATCTGTCACACACCAGTGATTTTGTTGCATATTTTGTTACAATGTAACTGTTTTTCGCAGTTGTAAGAAGTAGATGTATAAGTTCTGTTCATGAACTGCTTTGCGAAATAAAAAAAATTGAATTGCAATAATTTAGTAATTTCAAGAATAACAATGTCCGTTTTTATTCCATGCAATCTAATCATTTTTCCTCATCCTTGTATTTTTTCGTCGCCGTATAATATTTTATTTCTTACAAATCTTCTTTACCAATGGGGCGTGTTCCCATTCAAACTTTTGTTTCATTCATAGATACACCGGACTGCAAGTCTCCTCTTCCATTCTGTCGAATTATCCATACATCATTCTGCCCAAACGCTGATATGTATAGAAAGAAATACAATTGTGATATGGATATAATTACACATGTGTTTTACAAAGTACTTTACGAAACTTAAATTCTCAAAGGATTTTAAAATGACGTATCAATACATCGATTGCGTGATGTTCATATTACTGAGTATTAGGCACTAATAGGAATTCGAATATGTTTTTCGATATTTATACGAATTAATCGCTAATTCGATATCAATATCAAATATTCTGTTTTTAAATTACAACTGGAATTCTCAAAACTTTAGCTCGACTGAAATTCGGTAAAATACTTACGCATTGACGAAGTTCACTTTGAAATTCGGTAAAAATCACGAAGACTTTGATTCTTTTATTCACATTCCCTTTGCAAGACTGGAAACAGCATAATAAGAAACCAATTAATGGAAAAGACTATTTGAAAATGAAGTACCAGCATTGCATTTTGTTGTTAAAAAATTGCTAAATTAACTACATTTTAGATCAGCTATCTTTTTTTTGCTTCTCTTTGATCGGCTCTCGACACCGGTGTTCCATTTTTGGCATAATGCTTGACAATACCATGGGGTTTCCCGATTTGTCTGATTTTTTTCAAATTACTTGATCCTCTCCGAACTTAGACGCAAGCATGTAAGTTTATCGAATTATAGACGCAGTGTCATTACATCTCAGTCTTTCTTACGCCAGATTCGCCAAAGCCAAAGCAGAAACCAAGCCTACCAATCACCTATGTGCCAACCACGAAAGCTATCCAAAAGAAAAATCATCAGTACACAACTACATCAAGTTCCCAAACTACAGCTCAACAGAATAAAATCGTAAAATGGAAGATACTAAAAATATCGAGACTCCTATCATTGTCATTATCGTTTTCTCTTGCATCATTGGTTTATCAATGATTATTTTGATGATCGTTTTCGTACTACGGTAAGTTATAAACTATAGATTTGTTCTACGATTGAAATCTTAACAAATAGTATATTCAAATGAATAGGTAATAGGTAATTTTAAAGAGTAAAATTGAAACTACCAACTGTGTTTTCACCGGAAATTTATTTATACAGAAGTGGATCGTTATAGTAAAGTGTACAATGAGTGCTATCTGCGCCTAGTGCCGCTTAAAACACTTACCACTATTCAACAAAACCGGCCTCTGAAACCATAAAAATTGTGTTTCTGTCCATAATATCGTGGTGATATTGTCAATTCCAAATAAAAAGTTCGGAAAAATTGTTGTTGCTGTTCAATCTCAATTAGAGCTGGGCAAAACCGAATCATACGAAATTCGAATCTGATTCAAATATTATTTTGAATTGGATCGAATCACTAATTCTGGGTGAATAACAAATATCCCATTTTTTTGCTCACAACTTGTCTCCATCGTGAAAACGGAGTTAAAAATTCATAGTTTACAGTGTTTTGTCAATTCACACTAAGAGCAACGATATTTTAACGACTAAATATATTTTGACCAAAATCGATTACATTTGGTCGTTAAAAATGAAAATCTTAGTGCATTTAACAAGCTTTTGTTTATACGAACGATTCTCGATTGATTCGAATAAATAATGCTTCGAATCGATTCCAATCACCGAATCGAATTGCCCAGCCCTGGTATCAGCATACATAATACAATACCCAACTTCCGTTTCAACTCATAACTAGATGGAATTTTGATTAGAAAATTTTAAGTGTCGAATAATTTTACTTTTATTCTAACAGAAAGATCAAACGTGAGATTGTGAACGACCCAGTCAATGACAGACTGGGTCAACAATCAGCTGTCACTGTTTATTCAGAAGCTTATGGAGTTATTGTACCAGATCAATCGGCAAACGAGTTTTTTGTCAAAATTAATGCATCAGCACCAGAACGGCATAATTATGAAGAATGTTTCGACATAAACCCCGAGAAAAAATCCTGTAATGGTCGACAACATTTTGTACGGATTGAGATAAACAACAACAATAATGAAAAAATAATAATTCCCCATTATTTAAACGTCCTATATAACGTAGCTACTTTTAGACGCAATCAATTTCGAATCGAATGGGGCGTCTCGTTTACTTAATCGGCAAAGCGTTAAGAATACGCCTCTAGTTACGCATCTCTGACGGCCTGACGCAGGTTTGAATCGTGTGCGTGATGATTGTATGTGAGAGGTGTGCTGGACGACTCGGCGGTGCAAAGTGAATACTCTTTGAAAGTAAGCTCTGCTAACGGCTTCTTCCTCCAACCAGGTCCATGCATTGGAAAAATGAGAAATACCATAAACCAAAAACCTTCAACCGAGTTGGGACTGGTATCTGCCCGAGAGATCGTTGTCCGTTGTAACGCGCTGTTGGGGCGCGGTCAATTTATGGTAGATGTTTGACAAATCAAAATTCCTTTTCGGGTAAAGGGATACTGGAATTCAGAAGCAAATGAAAAGGAAATTAAAAAAAAAAAATGATATCGTAGATTACAGCACAAATATTTTGTAAAAATAACACTTTTAGCTGTAATTTTGCAACGTCATTGAAAAAATTAGTTAACTTTTTGTATTTTCTACAATATTTTTAAACCTTGCGTTTATCATGAACAGAATGTGTGTAAAAGTGTAAAAGTCAATGAACCTTTGTTCAAGCAATTTTATTGTTGTAGAATATTTAGCCTTGTTCAGACCTGGTGATAGTAAACTTAAGTAATCCATACCTATCGAATCAAACTGGCCCACATGCTATAATTAAAATACGGATTTGTCATGTGACTATTTGTACAAATACACTCTGTTTGAAACAAAACTCCAAAATAGTGTTGTCAATTCTGGGTAAAAGTAACTAGTTTCCCTAATTTAAAAGTATATTTCGAAAGTACTTTTACACAGTTTATATAATATATTACTTAACTAGTTCAACTTTTACCAGGTTTTTCGTTTGATATTTTACCCAGTAAATTTATTAGGTAAAAAAGGTAAATTTAGCTATAACTCGGTTGTCATGACTACTCCAAACTCTAAATAAATTTTTCTTTACTGTAAGGTGCAACAAAAGGGCGTGAAATTATCGTTTTTTGATTTTATTTTACTTGGTAATGTTGTGATATATATAGAAAATCAGTTTTTTCGGCAAATAATGGGCTGTCGATGGATTCCATCGTCTAAGCTGCGGTTCATCAGCAGTCCATATTAAACATAGATTTTGTACACATGGCGGGTCTCCAATTTAAGAAGTATAAAATTACTGCAAATGGAAAGTGATATTACTGTACCCTTGTCGCAATGTATAAATTTAATTCACACTGAATGCATTTTACTAACAGAGAGCGCAAAGAAGTTTTTGGCTAATTAGAAGCCTCTTGTATCATATGCTGGGTCACTTCTAATACTTAGGTTGATGAATGTACACTAGTATTGGTTGCGCCGAAGCTTTGTACAAAATATTCACTATTTTTGACGCGTTCAATCAACGGTTCATATTTGACCAAGAAAGTCGATTCAACATTGTTGTGCGCTTTATGAATTATAGGAAATAATGCAAAGGGGAAGTAAATCAATTAAGAAGAAAATGAACAGTCAAAATAATTCTCTTGCATCGTAATTTAAGGTAACAATTTATTATTAAGTTACAGACTTTTTCAAAACTTTGTGAGGGAGAATTCATATTTTCCCCGCAATTAAAAAGTCGTATTTAAATTATTCTTCAAACGCGAGATTTTGGCATTTTAGATGCTGCATTATCAGCTAATCTGGGATATCGGAATTATCACATTTGTTAGTTCTGGCGACTTTTGTCAAACTTTTCAAATCTTTTTTGCCACGTGTGAATCGACATTAGATAACGCAATCAAAATTCTACTACCATTAAATCATATCATAGACCCTGTATAGACTTTAGAATTTTTATCGTGCTTCCTGCGTGTCACAGGAGAAGACTAAAATGAAAAAAAAAGAAACTAAGAAGAAGAAGTTGGTTGTACTATCGGAAAGAGCTTCTAAGAGATAGTTCACCTATTTTATAGTTCTCCTATTGTGTAGGAACTATGAAATAAAGTTTAGTATTTTGTTCTTGAAGTGACAGTTTGTTAGTTGTATTTGCGTGCTGCATTCTGTCTGGCGAAGCGAGAAATTTTTAGATTGAAAAAAGGTTGCGAATGTCAAATCTGAAACTATCAGCCCTTCTTATAAGTGTTCACAAATTTACGCTTTCACGTTCGAATGGTGTGAATATTATTTTCCAAGTAGAGCGGCTAATTGCTAGAATAACATAGCTTTCGTTCACACACTATAAGCTGTGAAATCGAATATAGATACGGAAATAGAGAACCAAAAAAGGTAAATTTATCGCACTTTTGCGTTATCATCCGTGCGAAATGAGTCGGGTTCAAATTGTCCGTTTATTAATAGTTTTAGCTCGGCCACAATATCCTACATTTTGGACAATGATCTATAAATGTAATTACTGTAATATTTCCACCTCGAAATTATAAAGAAACTAACTCGATATAAAAAAAGCAGTCAATGGTGCCTTCCATGGTTAATGAAATAATCAAATACTGTTTCTTTATTTTCTTTTTAATTACTGTCCGGGAAAACACATGCAAAAATGATTCGTTGCGCATGGAAGTATGGGAGTAAAAGACTTACAATCTCTCATAGTCAGTTATTTGAATAAAGCACAGAATTGCACATTTAAAATATTTTATACCGACGTGCAGATGAGATTTGTGCAAAACCTGGACTGCTCAAGAGTGTTGAATTTGTAACTCATTTCGCTTCGTCGTATTTTATGACCTTGTTTTGGGTGTTAATTTATAGGTTTTTGTTTATTTCTGTTATGTGCTGTCATTTTGGGGTTTTCATACGACGCTTTACCTATTTATGTTTTTTTTTTTTTGTTGTTGTTTTTGTGAAAATTTTCCCATTTTTAGAACTTCGGACAGGGCCATATCTCCGCACTATCTCTTTCCCATGCTATGATAAGAGCCCTATCCTGATCTTCTAGACTGATCTTCTGCACCGCAAATGAGTGAATAATTAAATATCTCAGAAAATTGATTTATTTTCTGTTCTCTTTCATCTAGAAATACATCTGGTAAAATTAATAAGTCCTAATCAATTTAGAACTTTTCGATTTTAAAAGAAAATATGAAATTTGCAAATATCATATAGTGTATCAAAATATCGTTGAAACAAAATGTTGAAATTAAATTAATATCATATAAATAATTTTGATAACCATGAAATACGCAATAGTTAACGAAGCACCTATGCTACTTTTAATATATTGAAGGTTGGAAATTTCAAAACCTAGTAATTGTTTATCGCCTTTGCTTCGCTGCGTTCTAGAATATATCGCAGCTCTTCAAAGAGAAGACTAAATGATGTTCAGCAAAAACAATTTCAAAAATCACTTTAAACAATCTTGAAAGCCGTTTATGAAATAATTTGACCAAAGCTAGGAACGTTCGTTGGATTCACGTATTCGTGTTAATAAACTGGATTTTCATTTCCAAGAAATGCAATCTTCTAACCGAGATAGTTCGTTGCTCTTAGTGTGAATTGAAATTACACTATTTATGACTTTGTGATGGGAACTGATTTGAATAAAAATGAAAGAAAGATTCGAATTTAGTATCTTTTTGTTCATTATAGTGAAGTGGACAGTAGGATTGAGTCTAGAATATTTAGTTTGCGTTGCTCGAGCATAATTCTGAAACCCTCATAAATATATTTCACTAATTTTAACTTCAACAAAGGAAATGTTAATTTTTTATGGGATTTTAACTCCGCATAGAAAATTTTCAGAACTAAGGCAAAAACTTAGAATAGGTTAAAATGAAAACTACCAGTCGAGAACTAAAGGTTCACTAAACTAAATTTTTTCCGCATAGAAAATTCGGCAAAAATTAGAATAGGTAAAACAACTACCAGTGGAACTAGGTTTAACTATTTTGGGAACAAGCTTCGTAAACTACATATACAAGTTAATCATGGTACTTTTTTTCTGAAATTGCCAACAAAAATATATACATACTCCGATATACGGAAAGCTTTTCAGATTGTTCTGTTTTCAACTATTAGAGAAATTTTAGTTAAACTGAATTTGAAAATTATTCCCAGGAAAATGGTGTTTGAGATGAAGAAGAAACACCAGAAAAGCTGGATGCAATTGCGCGGCCTGCGGAATTTCCAAACCCCGAAGAAGCACGCGAAAATGCCCCGGTGCCACTCGATGATTGTGAATTTCTTGATGTGCTTCTATTTGACATTCTAGTTGGTTCATCAGCGATACGAGACGATTGCGGCGGTGGATTTCCAAGTCCTCGAGTAAAACCCGAAAATAGGAAATCCAATATTTCTCTGTCGTCAAATGGTGATTGAGGACGTCTTGAAGCGCTTCTACTTGGTATTGTTGTTGGTCCGACGTTGAAACGAGATGTATCCACCTTTTCATTTAGTCTTCTTATATCTATAAAACAGAAAAAAAAAGTAAATACATATAATAAAAAAAAATATATAGGGCTTCTCCGGGATTTAGATGTGTCCTAATGTAATTTCCTGTGTGCCATAAGAGGAAAAGGAAACAATGAAGTAGTGAATAGTTTTATCATTGCTCAGGGCAGATACCATTCAAAGCAGTTTATCATTGGGGTTTAGATCTGTATAGGATGCTTTTCGCTTAGAGTGCAGTTGCTGACACATATCTTATATTGCCTTTTCGATATTTGAGTGGTCGTTAATGTTAATTAGGAAATTTAATAACGAAAATAAAAGCAACTAAGTTGCACTGTGCACTGTGTTTTCGGTTCTTATTTTCTGTGCCAAATTTGAACTACTTGGGGACCAAACCGATAACCTTTTTCGTTGGTTAAGATACAAATATTAAAAATTGAAATTTTACCTTATCTTTATTTTTAAAAAAGGGAATTGTTTTTTGAGCAAGATACACAGATGAATTTCTCCTCGGAGATGCAATTCATCAGTTACTCGATTTAAACGCACTAAGCATGTGCGCAAAATATTTTGTCTATCATAGATACGTTACTATTTTCACCTTAATGGCTTCTTTTCATTCGCATCGTATGGACATAAACTTGCTAAATTATATGAGATTTGAATTTTTAACAACAAAACGCAATTTCAATGCAATGAAATTTTGGTCAAATTTGAACAAAATCGATTGTATTCTTTCGTTAATATTCCAAACATTTCGCATTTGGAGTGTGAATTAAAAATGCATTTCCTAAAGTCTGGATATGGTTATGTTATTATTCGCAACTATAAATTTTTTCAAAACTTTTTCACAATGAGTGCTCTAATTATTTTTTTTTGCATTTTAAATGTGAAATACACCGTTTTTTGAGCAAAAACAAAAACCACACACAGTACTTGATTGCGCGATGAAGAAACTCAATTTTTTTTTTTTTTTGAATAAATTCTTGATGAAATACTAAAATCTATTTTAAACATGCAGAAATCTTGAAATATAAGACAGATTTTAAAACCAAGCCACAACAACCCAATTAGTGAATTTGTTCTTCGTATTTTCGTTGTAACAAAAGAACAGTAACATCCGTATATACTGTATGACAATGAATAAAAACCTGAAAATCGACTTTTATGTGTAATTATGGAATGTTGGGGGAACTCCGTGCTGCCGAAGGAGTGCGGTCAGTCAATCAACAGTCAATACCTGACATAAATCTCATCAATGTCGTGTTTTTGCACTTCAGAATAAGAGAATTGCCCCAAAATACCAGTAAATTCAATGTACTCTTGTCACAGTGTACTTGCACTTGCAAAACTATTTTAGCCTGTTTATGAGAAAGTAATTCACCGTGATTTTAAATAGGTTTATAAACTTTTATTTACCTTTTCGCAGTTTCTCATCTGCTTTTTCTAATTTAAGATTGCTTTTTTGTAATTCTTTCAACTCTTCAGTTTTATCTCGGTTCTCTTTTTGGAGTTGATTTATATCTAGAAAGAAATTGAAATGAGAGAAATTGAAATACTGTAAAACCACTTGGATTTAAGGCAAATCGAGTCATTAAACCCAAAGTTACATATGTTTCAACAACCTTCAGACGTGACATTCTGTAAGTTTTATTCCGAATGGGTAACCAAAATTTATTTTGAAAAAAATTGATGCCGCATAATGGACATATTCTTACCGAAATTTCATTTGTAGCTAAGAAAGAGTATGCTTCAAATTGAATACTCGAAATTGACTCTAAGCAAAAGAATACTTGGAAAATCTTTAAAGAGAAGCGCCAAAGAATTACAACTTGAGTGAAAAGTACTCTAGATTTGGGCTCAATGATCGCAGGGTTGTTCATACGCGTTGTAACGGACTACCAAAATGAATTAAGAAAGGGTAGATGGTTCTACCCATAGCCCAGAGTAAATGTCAATATTATATTATTACTGAAGCGGTTCTGTTCGGGATGTTTTCTGATTTGAGTGTAGTTGTTGGGGGACTATTTGTGTTGGGTTTTTGCCATTAAATAGCTTTTATTTGGTTCATTTTCGTTCAGCTTCCGGTCTTGTTAACAATGACCAAGTGAAGTAAAGATGAAATGAATAAACATTCAGCGGCCGAAGTGAATTTTTATAGTAAGATTCAGTTAGTTTGCCATTTCTTGAAAATTATTTGAGAATTCTGTTTCACTTTGCAATATTGTTTCCAACTCTTACTCACGACTATGGCTGGGTAAAACCGAATCATTTGGAATTCGAATCTAAGGCTGGGCAAAACCGAATCTTGCGGAATTCGAATCTGATTCGAATAATTTCTAAAATTGGTTCGAATTACTAATTCCGTGTAACTAACAAATATCCCATTTTTAGTATTACCACTTGTCTCCATTTTGAAAATCAAGACAATTGTAGTTCATAGTGCATATCCCTATGAACGATTCACGATTGATTCGAACAGCGTGCTTCGAATCGATTCTAATCTCGGAATCGAATAATTTTCCAACTCCCACTCACGACCGATTAGAATCCATTACGCTTTGAAGCAATTTCAATCAGCGAATTGAATCGTGTTGCCCCATTTACAAAACTTGTATTTATTATCTGTTCGTATATACCAAATATACTTAGCTATATAGCTTGCTTGCATATACCATTTTGCATTCTATAACTTGCTCTGTTAGTAATTCTTCGTAATTCATTCAATTCGTTTGTTTTTTCTAGGTTATCGCTTTTAAGTTGACTTATATATAAAAAAGAGAATTACATTTGAATAAACAGGATTGATTTTGAGTTTCTATTCCGTGACCTTAAGTTCCAGGAGGTTGGGTTTTACGAGTTAGAGAACGTGTTTTTCTATTAGACACTCAGTAGGTAGCTGAACATCAAGTAGATAAAAGCCAGTGCAATACCGGCAAATACCTTAGGTAATGTTTAAATAAGCCTAATTTTGTTTCATTTCACTTTAAGAAAGGCTAGAAACAGCCTAAAAGTTACCACAAAATTCAATGCACTCTACATGTTGAATATCCTGAATTAAACTCAATCAAGAAAGATTGCAGAGGGGTTATTTACCCCTGACAACGGTAAAACCACCGCAATTAGTTTTAAACGGATTTGATGGTGCGTTTTAAAATCGGTATTCGTTTAGGCAATATGTCCTAGTAATTTCGGGTTTAAGCCCTGGTATATAAGCTAGCTCGTTTGAAGCGCCCATGTACAAATAAGTGAGAATTATGAGCTATTGATCATAGACGTATATATATATATATATATATATATACAACATGATGTATAAAATCTTTACAAATCGAATACTGGACGTTTCCCAATTATGGGTGTGAGAGATTTTAAAATGTACGAGTTTTTTCAAATGAGACAAGTAGTACTAGATATACGGTTGGTACAAGTGGTTCGAATGGTGCATGTTGGGCGATTGTGTCGAATGGTTAAAATGGTACGAATGGTGCCAGTGGTACAATTGTTAAAAGTAGTGCAGGTGGAGCAAGTGGTTCAAGTGATTCGAGTTGTGACAAGTGATGTGAGTGGGGCAATTGATGGGAATGGTGCAATTGGCCCAGATAGTGCGAGTGATATAAGTAATGCAGGTTGTGCGAATGGTATAAGGGGTACAATTTACTGGTGCATGAGTGATGCATCCAATGTTTTGTGCACCACTCTCTCATGCACATTTATAACGCACCGCATACGTTTCAATGACATCATATAAACATAGGTACAATGACCTCGGTACAAAAAAAGGCGTTGATAGTATGGCCTGAAAAACACTTTGAACATTGTAACGATTTTTTGGACAACAATTAAAATTCGAACAATAAAAATCTGCAAGTTGGTAGTAAAACGTTCTATATACAATGCTGAGTTTGGTACATTTCCTCTAAGTAGGATATATTTTAACGAATATTCTCAAAAATTACTTACATTGCTTCAACGCTGAAATAGTATAGTTTTGGTCCTGCAATTCTTTTGTTACTTGGACGATAAGCATTGACATATCTGAATAGATATTTGAAAATATATGTTACAAACAAACTTGTTTGAATACTTGGCTGTTCTATCGGCGGGTGTATGAATCCTCCCTCTCCCCAATTATGCCCCATCTTATCTCTATTCAAATTAAAATGAATCATACCGTTTATGGGCGATTAATCCGCAGTCAAAATCTCAGTAGATTCCGGCCGTGCAGTAAATTAAAGAAAACGGGCAATGGCAATTGCTACAGAGGTCCTGTTTTCTACGAAATGAAACAAAAAAAAAAAAAATTTCCCTGTATTATATCAGTATATATATATATATAAATTCACATTATGATTTTGACAGTATCCAATTAATGGACAGCCTACTAAAATCAATTATATAGTTTCATATCCTCATCACCGAGTAAAATTATTGTGACACAACGGTGTCTTTTTCAGTGTCTTTCGGTGTTCGTTAATCCATTCCCACCACTCAATCAAGTTCGGTCGATGCCGAAGAGCGAAAGATCATATCTTCCCAGCAAATTTTAAATTTGTTGTAAGTGAAATATTGTTCTATTAATAGCACAGAAATGTTTTTTAAATGAAAATGTCAAAAACCCACTTAACCTTCCCATGAAATCAAGTGTCTATAGGATTATGATAAATAAAAAAGCGGAATTTCTTTAATAAGCATCCGTGCCAGCATTCCAATTCGATATTTAACTTCTAATTATCTAACTTCTGATTCATCTTTCTCCGCATCCAGTGGGTGACCTAGTGATTATACATGATGTTGGTATTGCGGATTGAAGATCCCGGGTTTGAGTCAAAAATGTCCGTCTCATATAATCCGAGTATGTGCCACACAAGACTGGACAAATTCGAATCCTATTCGGTTATTTATTCGAATTGCATCGAGTCACCAATTTTATATCAAAACCAAATATGCTATTTTACTATCTTAAATTTTCTCCATCGTGGTAATCACGAAATTTATGGAGACGAAATAATAATATTAACGTTAACAGTCTTAAAGGCAACGTATTTTCACTTCACGATCCATGTCTGTGAGCTAAGCGTTTCATTAATTAGTGACATAGTTCAATCGATTTTAGTCAAATTTTTCGCTAATATTAAAAATTTCACTTTATTTTGCAATTTGTTGTTCATATGGCCGATTCATGACCGATTCAAAACAATTAATCTTCTAAGCAATTCGAATCCACGAATCGAATTGCCCACCCCTACACACAGTCCTCTGTTAGACTTGTCCGAATTATACCGAATATACTGTCTTTCGACCAATGCTAAACCTGGTCGCTCAGCTAATGGCGAGGTATTGGTAGTTTGCGCTTTGAACTAAGGATAAGGTTTAAGAACACTTGTTTTATGACTGGGGCTGGATAAGGTAATTGTGCGATTTGAATCAATTGAAAGATCAAATTATTGAAACCGGTTTTGAATCTGTCATACCCAATCAAGTATATAATTGTCATCAGCATAATGCAAATATGGACCGCGCCATGACATTTTCTATTTTAACTCAAAAACTTTGTTCGTTTTTCGCGTGAAATTGACATTTTGAGACAAAAAAGAGCAAAAACATACACACAAATAATTCTGGGTCGAAAGCGCATAAATATTTTGCCCAGATTTAAAATATCGATTAAAAACGCGCAAACGGTACAGTCCCACTCTCATAACTTGTCATAGACGTTCCTCGTCCCATCCCAGTTCCAGCTTCAGCTGTCATATTATACGTAATACTACTGAAAAAACACCACTTACCTCTTAAACTTTTTTGCATCTGAGCGAATTCGATACCCTCATTTTCTTTGTTTGATTTGCATAGTATTGGAAATGCTCTGTTTTGTAAATGTTCTTCCAATTCCAAATCTGGTTTATTCCAGTTCTTTGCTGGTACTGGATCGCACAGTGTTGTTTGACACCCAGACTTGGTAGTGCAATGCAAAACTGTATCGCAGACTGCAAAGCCGTTCAGAGCAATCGAGAAACCCCATAGAACAGTGATTATGTTTGTGAACCTCATTTTCTATTTATATGTAAATTGTCTGGGAATTAAAAATATAGAAGATTAAGTATATATTCAAAGTTGAGAAACAAATTTGTTCAAGTTTAATCTGCTTAGGACATGTTAACAAAATGCAGTAAAATCACTACCATACCACAAAATGAAGACTACATTGTAACAAAAGTACTGGTCATTTGCAGTATATGCATATTTCCAAAATTGAAAACCGCCACGTTGATGTGATTTATTCCAAGTATGGACCGGTGATGTACCGCACCGTGGCGGTGCTCTCCATCAACGGTCCTTATTTGGTAAAAAAAATACAATTTTAATCTTTTATTTTAGTTTAAGACCGGATAAAATTACACTCATGAAGCAGTGACTTCAATGCGTGTATTTACAGTTGCTATTGAAGGTGTATGCTTGGCATAAACCTTATACTCAGCTCATGCTTGACATAAAATAGTTTAAACTTTGGAAATATTCAATCACTGCAAACTAAATGAGCTTCAAAAACAGTGATACGGACTCATTTGAATAAATATGCTGATTTGTGTTAAAAGCCTCTGAATGTTTTATCATATGTTCTCATGTCTTTTGAATATCGCCGTATATCTCATTTCCTCTCCCTCCCTCTGTCTCCATTTCTCTCTCTCCTCTCTGACACATAAGTAAAAATATTTTACCTATTTTAGCTAAGATGAGGTACAACCAAATAAGTAACCTTTCTTTCATGTCAAACGTCAATATTTGAAACTTTAATGGATTAAAATATGGAATATGTTCACAGATAGTAAATGTTTCGACAGCGAATAATAAAAATTTCCAAGTTATCGTATTGTCTTACTTGTTCATGTTATTCAACCAGACGACTTATGTAATAAAAGAATATTGAAAAATGCATTCAACAGCGTTTGAATTGAAATTTTTGTGCTTCAGGCAATGTGGTTGTAAATCTAGGAATTACATAAAAATTGATTTTTGTTGAATGAAATATAGACTTTCACGGATTTAAATTAATTTGAAAAAATATTTGGACAATGCATATAACAGTGAATTGATTCAAATATTTGAGCTTCAGGCATTCTGCAACTGCAATTAGGTTTTAAATTTGGGATTTACATAAAAAAATATATTCAAACATATCAATTTTTCTAAATAAAATTACTTTTGCAACCACAATGTTGTTTCAAGGTGAGAGATTACATAAAAGTATATTTTTCGATTATAATTAATTTAGTCATTCATCCCAATAGAAATGCTACTTTGCCAAACATGTGCCACAGATGGACCGCGTCTCATCTATGGCTGGGAGACTCGAATCGCATCAATATTGAATGGTTCATAGGAACAAAAACTTACTACATGAACTTGAAGTTTTATTTTTAATGACAAAATGCAATCGATTTGGTCGAATTTAACCAAAATCGATTGTATTTTATAGTTAAAAGTGAAAATTATTGCTATGGAGTGTGTGAAAAAAAAACATATTGAATTCTTGATTTTCACAAAGGAGACCATTTGTAACACTAGAAATGAGAAAGTTGGTATTTACATGAAATTAGTGAATCGATCGGGATTCGAAATCTGAAAGATTCGGTTTTGCTTCGGTTTTCGGTTTCGAATTCTTTGGAAAAAAATTTCCAATTGGAATTCAGTTGACCGATGATTTGAAATAACTATTGAATTTATTATGTTGTGTGGTACACATAGAGCGCACATATAGGCGTTTTGCAAACTTTGCGTCTCCACGCCCTAAGCCCGTTTTGCTTTCCCAAATGTGTCGAGCAATGACGTTTACTATGTGATCTGCAAATAGAATTACAAAAAAACAGCATAGTAAAACTGAAAGACGACTTGTTAACAAAATAAATGGAATACACGAGTGAGCGAGATGGCAAATTTGCGCTGTTACCTCATATATGCATATATTATCTGCGGGTCTAGTATAGCACTCGTGCACTCCTTCCACGGGTTCGAATGCCGTGAGTTTTGCATATATCAACAAAACTCTACGATGGAATATGCCTAACTATATGATCACACAAGGAGAACGACATTATTTTGATTTCCCCGGTTGGCCGAACCGAAAAAACATATTATTCCAACGTCACCAACTATGCTAGCGTCAATGAGGCCGCTGGTGCAGGTTGTGTGTGTTGGAATGTTGTGCTGTTGGACAGATGTTATTCATCAACATCTTTCGGCTCTATCCAAGGTTCTGCTTTTTGTGTTCACTGTTGGGCATGAACTAACGAATCCAACTTGTTGATTCGATACGGAATTGAATGAGGTTGATGTTGCCATTTTCAGTTAAGCAGTTATCGACAGATTTTTAGAGAATTTGTAACTTGATTTATAAGACATTTCGCTAAACAACAGCGACTGTTTGCTGACATTCTATCGGAAAAAAACCTGTCTTCGGATGAACAATAAGCTTTGAAACCATGCACTGAGGACCTTTGCCTACTAAAAGAGGACATTTGTATCTTATAGCACATGTCGTATCCTGAAATAATGCTCATTTGCTAAAAGTTTCCACAATCTCTACGAACAAGTTAAATCGTTTTCACCACCGTATATAAAAAAAAACCTCATCCGCGCAATACATCAGTGAATCACAATTCTACACCCCTTCAAAACATGATTTTCCTAAAATCTTTCGGAATATGTTTTTACAATATGATTTATTGACCAGCAATCATTACTAGTCAACGATTACTGCGTGGGTTATCTCTCACAGTACCCTTTACTATATATTTACTTCAACATATCGAAATGAAATTATTAAATTGATTTTTTGAACATTTATAGGCTGTAGATGGAACGTATTCCTCCAGATGTGATCCATCAACATCCCATATTTGAAATGAATCTCATCAACTAATCGGTTTATAATTTTTAAAATACAATAACTGCGAATGACTTTTATATTTGCTATACTTTTATCACAGTGTGTTTACCATGTTTAGCAATTTTTTTTATTGAAATATGGAAAGTCTCTTAACGTGCGTCGCTAGTTTTAGATTTTTTTTTTTCCCAAGAAACAATGAATGATTGTGTTCTCGAAACGGAAAATTTCATGCATAGACATAGCATTTAAAATAATACAATGTAATAATAAAAAAATTACGTAAATTCGTTGTTTTTTAACAGTAATTTTAATTTGTCATATCTGAATAGACTTTTAAAATGGCTTTCTCGTCAATTGCAGCTATTTTTCATCATTTCACTTCTGATAGTGTTTGAAATTTAAGCTGAATTTCGATTGGCAGTTGGCAGTCAAATTTTTTTTTAATACATTTTTGTTCATATTGTTTTGAGTGGGTTTTCGCAATCCTCGTACAATGTGGATAACTAAAAATAACAACAATTGTGTTTTTTTTTTCTTCAAAAAAGGGCTGACTATCTTACAATCAGCCAGTCCTGATACCTCTAACTTCATTTTCTAATGGCACTTCAGTACTTCTGGAATATTTCCCACTAATTGCTGCAATTTAGATTAGTGTTTGCCAGGTATTTGACAGTAATTTCACTTGGCGGTATTGAAAAAAATTCAAAATTGACTTTTCTGGCGAAATATGGGGTGTTGATGGACAGCACCGCGAAGGTGCTGTCAGTCAACTGCAATAATTGCCATAAATCTCATCAACATAGCATTATTTCAACTTTGAAGATATGCAATTTCTGCAAATGACTAGTAAATTTACTGTACTTTTGTTTCGTTCCTAGCATGGAACGAATTTCAGAAAAATAAAAGCTAAAATAAGACAAACCTAAAAACATTCTAAATCAAAAATTTCATTTTGTCACGCTTGTGCCACAGATGGACTGCGTCTCATTGAAGATGTTTTTTCCCCGATTGTCACGTAATGATGTATTAACGCCTCTACAATGGTAAAGATGTATCGACATATTTCTTACAGAATGCTTGAAGCTTGACTCATAGGGGTTGAATACATGTTACTGCTTCCTAGTATTATTTTATATTCAGAGGCAGCGAAATAACAAGGTACAAGCAGTAAATTCAGAAGCATTTTATTTATGAGTGTAGATAGGGTGAGCAATAACGAATCATTTTGAAATCGAATCTGACTCGAATTAATATATTTTTTTTTATTAGATCTAATCATTAATACCGTGCAAGTAACAAATATCCCATTTTTACTATTACAGCTTGTGTCCATTGTGAAAAGCAGGAAACGTATAGTTTAAATTGTATTTTAAAACTTGCACTGCATGTCTAGGAGCAATAAATTTTCATATTTAAACGACAAAATGTAATCGATTTTGGTCAAATTTGATCAAATCGATTGCATTTTGTTGTTAAAAATTAAAATTGAAGTTTATTTAGCAGGTTTTTATCCCTATGAACGATTTGCGAATGATTCCAATAAATTGTGTCCTTCGAATCGATTTGAATCACTGAATCTATTTGCCCAGCCCTATTATATAAACAGAAAGGTTGCAACTTTCAGATATATTTATATTTTAATCAACTCTTAAATCCTTTCCTTTCAAAACGAGTTTTTTCGAATCTGATTTTATTTTGAAAATTTGTAGAAAAATTTTGATAAATCACCCCATCGTTTAATATATTATTTTGAAGTACATGTCCAAATATCAACGAATCCAATGAAAAATATGCTCCAAACCTTAATCGAATAAAAACGAATATTCGAATTATTGGAATCAGGTATAAATCTGAATCGATTCATATCTCGAATCGTTTTACCAATTACAAATATTCTCAGAAAAGCAGGCGCGCACATTAGACTGTTGAAAATACTTGTCTGAGGAAGTCTGGCCTTGGTGAAACGTTACAGTATGGTCTGGTATTGACGAAACGTTTCAGAGATAAATTTGTGGTGTGTTTGTGTATGTGTTTGTGATGTGTTTGTGTATGTAAGACTCCCTACCTATTGTCTATTAGTTTATTCTCTTTCTATAGCATTCTTTCTCTTAGCTTACAGATTTACAAAGGCATAGAAGGAGGCTAAGTAGTTGATTGTCCCACGTTAACTCGAACAAGCGCACCTTTGTGTTTGTAATTTTAGGTAAAAGTAACGAGTTTACCTTGTTCACCGAGTTTTCTAATTTTTTTTTTTCTAAATTTTCAGAAGAGAGCCATTTTCAACCCTACCCTAAATTTTGTGATTTTCATAAAAATGAAAAACATTTTTGCGCGGCATCGGCGCGAATTTTTGTTTTTCTTCGCACATGTCTTTAAATGCTGATTTTTTACAAAAATATCGAACCCTTTTCATACATTTTCGCGCGGTTTCGGTGATGAAATCATTTAAAGAGCAAATGCGAAAAATTTTTACTTGATTTTGCTTGTCTTCCCCTAGATTAAAGACTTCAGGTCCCCATTGTTTGATTTGAACCTAATTTAAATATTCTATGACAGTTATCTATATCCGTAAGGAGTTTCGGGATAATACTTTGGAAACAAATATTTCAAGGATGCAGACAATGTTCATTCATGTCGTGATTACAGGTACGACTTCAGTTATCGGTAACTTTTTTGCGGTGTTCTCTGCAATAAATGTAATCTATTTTAATTTCCAGTCTATGTGATCAGATATCGAGAGATATAGAGTTTTCACATGACTTGTAGCTCCATGACTATCAGTTATTTGGAAAAAACTCCCTCAAGGAGTTCCCCAAATCTTGCTTTGGGACGACTTCAACAAAAAATAATTTTCGGGTTCCCAAGAAGAAATGAAAAGATTTTTCCTAGTCTGAGTTATACACGAATAATATCGTGAGTAGAGCTTAACAATTTAATTCTGCCATTCAAAATACAAAGAATATTCGAATTGTTGGTGAATCAGTCATATCCCATTCATAAAGTAAATTACTCAAGCATAAGCCACAGATGGCATTATGTTAACAAAGGATTTTTTTTCAAACTCTTCTGACTTGATAGAAACTAAAAATAGCAAATTGAATTGAAACTGAAATACTAGCTTTAGATTGTATTATATACAATATTTAGATGGTTATTTCAAATGCTATAGAAACCATTTGCCAACTACAAGGGAATTAGATATTTGATTCAAAAAACTTTCAGATTTGAATTTCGAATGATCCTGTTTTGCCAGCCTCAGATGCGGAGGCTTGGTTCGTATGTGATTTCACTATAACCTAAAACTTTTAATGTAAGATTATATGACAACACTATATTGTTTTACCTAATCGATATGTAGTGTTCTGTGAAATATTTATACATAGGATGTTACGAGGACTCTAGAGCTAAATAAATACACCACTCGATGTTGTCATTTCTATATATATTATTTATTTTTTTTTTACACATAAAATGTCAAAATATGCGGAAATCCGCAAAATATGCCTCCAAAACCTTGAATAAACTTAAAAATGTCAGGAACCTGATTTGAAACTGATAGTTTTTAGTGAATATATTAGTCTTGCAGCGCCGTCCATACGTCAGGATTTGACTAAAATTTTGCTATTTTCACTTCGTCTAAATAAGCCATCAGCTACGACAATGCAAATTTGCGTCAATTTGTACCTTTGCCTCTTTGCACAATCGCACAACCTTCCGCGAAAGTGGTAAACGCTTAGTGCCTAAACGGCACCCTTAGTAACCCTGTTATTTAACCTTAGAATAGAACAGAACAATTATAATATTATTAAATCATTTTCAGTATGCATTGCCAGCCAAGGACACGGACAATGTGAAGATGAACATCGTAAGCCAATTTTCAGTGGAAGTGCAAACATAAAATCAAGGTCGTGTGGAAGTAAAAACGGCTTTTGGAAGTTCGTGTTCACAAAACGCAGCGAAAAAATTTTGATCTTGAATTTTACAAAATTAAACCTACAATATGACGAAGCAAAGGAAACATGCTTTGGTCATTTGGATATTGGAACGAATAAAAATAGTATGTATGACCTTTTTTTATAGCTACTTATTTAAGTGGATCTCCATGAACAAGACCCGCCACTTATATCATGCAACAAAAATGCTGAAGATTTACTATTCTTTCACTGTTCTTGTTGGTTTGTAAATAAACTTAGGAAATCAACTTTATTTACCTAATATGGTTTGTTGACGGAACGCGCGGTCTAGGTGCGGTCCTTCAACAGCCCATATACTTGGCATAAATTTTAACAAAAAAGCGATTTTGAACTTTTAACATGTGTAATTACTGCTAAGTAACAACAGTAAATTTACTACAATTCTGTCGTAGTGAAGGTAATCAGGGTCAGTGGCGCTGAAACGACAAGAACTGTTTGGTTCTGCCGAGTCTTGTGTATAATTACACTTTCGGTTAAATGAAAGGCGTACAGTTTAGCACAAACTGCAATCAACAGTGTGTTTGGCGTAAATGGCCTGTATTTACTATAGTTACGCTACATCTCGAGACAAGAAAAAGAATTTACTTTGAAAATCGGGATTTTTATGAGCGAAATTGAAAAACAAAAGAATACCAGACTCAGGTTTAACTCTACGGCATTTCTGTCATCTATGTTCCCAGCCAAAAAGTATGCATGAATTAATAACAAGTAAATAGTATGAATAAAAAAATGTTGACAAAGTCAATTGGTGAATTAAATCCCTAAAAAGATGTTTATTCTATAGGTGAACGATATTGCAGCAAATCAAAATCATTCTGCTGCATTCTTCATCACCAAGAATGTAAAAACCTCAAAGATTTTGCTTCTAAATCCGCGTGTGAATTGCATCAAGTGGAACATGAACACCAATGGGTTAACTTCACAACATCACAATGTAGTGATATTGACTGCAAGCGCCCGGGGTTTAGTATGGAATATACTTACGAAGTTCAACCATGCAATGAAGGTGAACGATGTGAATCATCAGTGTTGAAAACAATCAAATATGCAATGAACTCAAATAAAAACCTATTTTAAGTTTGGTTGGGTCGAATCCTATTATGCGTTCGACTAAAGTTGTCATTAAATAATCGCTGAAAATACCTTTTCTATGTCTGTAACTATTTTAAGTGACCAAAACATTTTCTTTTTCTATGGAAATTCGCTGCATTAAAGGCCAAATGCAGCACCTTAAAACAGCTAACAGGTAATCAAATTATGACGAGCCACTACGAGATAAAGTGCAAGAAACTACACTTTAAGTGGTAAATAGCTCATATTAACATAAACCACAATGATAAAGTGCAGCGTGCGGTATCTCGCCCTTCAAAAACACAATAATTTCGATTAATTACTTACGCTGATTAGTTTAAATAGAATTCAGTATAAGACAGACTAAATTTTATAAATATTAAGAATTTATAAATATTATTGTTAGTTGGCCCGACGTTCAGGGAACTTTTTTCTCAAAAATACTTTCCCTAATCATGAAAGGTTTCTTTGCCAATGCTGTGCCAATTACGAGTTCCATCTGTGGCTTATGCCTAACAAAAAAAAATTCAGATTGGGATTTGCCTTGTTTTCGATCTCAAGATGACAGCACGGTAGCGTGAATTTCTGTCAAATTTATTTGTGCATATATTGCAAATTGCATAAAAAATATTGCCTTGAATAGGTCATATTTTTAACAAGGAAGTTTGTGGATCTCGGAATGTGATTCATCTATGGTTCATAGGTGGCAAAATACTTTTATGGGAGGGAATGCCTCAAAATGCATGCATTTTAGCAAAAATGAAGTGAAATCATTTATTATTAACAGCAATTTTACATGATGATATGAAAAATATCGACATTTCAGTCTATATTTGGCAAAAATTTTGTCGACAAAGTGATTTCAAGCTTTGGGTACATGCAATTACTGCAAATAAAAATTTAATTTATTGTACTTTTGTGACATTTAGTATCTTAATGCACTCTTGGAGAACCATGAAAAAACGCTTAAAAAAGAACCAACAATCGACCATTCATGTGCGTCAAAGAATGCGAAAGAAACTTGTAACCAATTTCATAAAATTTAACCCTTTGTCACAGAAGAAATTATCTACACGACAAGAAAAACTACGACTAAAACCACATCTCGAACCACAAAAGCAAAAACAGAAATAAAAACATCGACAACGGTGCCACTACGAACAACAACAACTCAACAAATTCCGACAACAACTCCACCAACAACAAAATTAATAACTGAAACTCCAATTGCAAAACCAGGACAAAGTACGCTCGAGCACAACGAGCCTTTCATACCTTTCATAATCTCAACAGCCACACCGCAAAATTCAATATTAACATCTAAAACTTCGACGATATCTTTTCAAAATCCGGTATTTGTTCCGAAAAGTTCTAAATCAACTCTCAAAAGTTCGATACCAACTTTCGAAAATTCGGCAGTTACTCAAACAATGGCAACCAACACAGCGGAAAGTGACGAATATTCTGCCATGGAATTACCAGCAATAATAGCAATAGCAGTGTCCTCCTTTTTACTTCTGTTGTTTCTAATAATCATTCCAATTATTGTATGCAAAAGGTAACTATAATTGGTATTAAATTAGGGCCTTATTTGTTGTAAAAGGCCCAAGGGACTAGTGGCTAACATGTTGGCATCTCAAGTTGAAGGTCTCGGGTTCGAGTTCTGACACGTCAGGCTTGGTAATTCATGCCCATTCATGCTCTAATAACTTGGGTAGGCTCTGCCAATCCAATATAACTAACCCTAATAGTCTTTATGTAATCGCTGGGCCAGAGCATATTTCTGGGTGATCGACACATTCGAGCAAAGCTAACCCAAGTCGTTTCACGGCCTTGCTCATGGTGATCCACTTGGTGATCCACTAGTTGTAAAAATCAATCGATCGCTGTGCAATACACATTGCACTTTTTGTTCAAATTTTTTTTGTGAAAAAAGGTCCGTGTGTGACCATGGTCACAACTAGAAAGTCACAAATTTTAAGTGGATTTCAAAGAGAGATATCTTATATCAACGACCTTCTACAGACCAACAGAAATAGTTGTGTTTGAAATGCGCGAGCAGAAACATGTTCTCAATCGGAAGCATTTGTACCAAACATGTTTTGTTAAGTACTGAGGCAGTGATGGATCGTGCCGAATAGGCACGGTTTTTGTGTGATTCTTGTTTGGCCAAATAAAATTTCTGATTGAGCTAATTCAGGCTTGAGTGATGGAAATCAATTAACGATCCTGAATAATAATAATCAAATCTGTGATATTTTATCTGCAATTGTGTTGTGTATTAGAGCAACGATGAAAAAAGAACCCATTCAGAATTCCATCTGCCGCTTATGCATGATAAAGCAACATTTCTGATCTGGTATAATAAATAGTAGGTTTGTGCTTGTAAGGGTGAAACTAACGGAAATTTTGGTATTGATTCATTATGAAGTATGGATGAAATTGAAGAACCAAAAACACATAACAACAGAAAAGCGTCATTTTAAAAACACGTTCTTCGTTTGCAGAAAATCTTCAAAATGTATTAAAAATCGTACAACTGGACAGGAAGATAACCAATCATCTCGTGATGTTTATTCCGTCGCCTATACCAGCCAATCACCAGTTGGAGTGGCATTACATCATGACGAAGCTAACCAATCAGAGTTTAGTGATTCTGATTCCAACCAATCAAATTTAGTGGATGATCACGATCCTGATGCACAATCTTCTTGCGAAATGGTCGACAACATTTTTTACGGAATGGTATAACTCTAATAACCATGCAACTCAGGTCTGGGAAATTTTGTTCGGTAATTCGAAATATTTCGAACTACATATTATTGTACAAAGAACGCGCATGAAAAAACTCTTGAATTTATTCTTTATAACAATATTTCCATTATAAAATTTTGGGCAAATATTTTTTTGTATTCTCAAAGATTTTGATTTTACAATGCCTCTGATACTTTGTTTATATAAATATAAGCCAATTTGTTGCTTTGGACTACCTGACATTTACAATGAAGACAATTTGTTATAATTAAAAAAAAAAAAAAAAACATTTACTATATATGTGGAATGAAGGATTCAACCGGATTTAAAGAAAATATTCCGATTATATTCAATTTCTCAATGATTAGTTATTTGTTTCAATTCGAAAAAAATATTCACATAATATATGGATTCCCGGTTAGTTATTAGTTATTTGATCCGATTCGAAAACAATTATCACAATCATATTCCAAATTTTGCATCCCGATTTTATAGTCTGAAATATTTTAATAAAATCGCCTTCGTTTTGACTATTGTTCTTATTCGTACTTTATGCATCTTTTTAAATATTTGATGGTAATTGTTGCCTTCCCAAACAGAAAAAATACGCGTGTTTTGTGAAGTATGAGTCATCGATGGAACGTTTCAACGAGACGCGGTCCATCTATGGCTCATGCTTCCAAGCATAAAATTTTTCTTGAAATACTACCGAAGAAAGTTACCTTGCCTCCGTTTCAATTGACGCCTCAGAACATTGAGCAATAATTTATGCTGTTACAGTCACAAAAGCTCAGGCCTGGTATGAGTCGCTAATGGACACTGTCCATCTGTGACACACGCTCCACAAATTAATAATTTTTATTGAGATATGTTAAATTATTACTTAAACAATACCTGTTGGGGCAGCAACCGGGACAATTTTGTCAAAAGATCTGTTGTCAAATATCTGTCATTGATGAATTGCTTCGATAAGACGCGGTTCATCCGAGGCACATGTTTGACAAAATATAATTTCTAGTTTAATATGAGCTATAGGCTAGCGTGGACCATAGCAAATAACATAAAGCACAAAAAATATTAATTTCGATATAAAAAGACAGAGTGTTGTTTTTTAAGAATTCATTGACAGATGGCTACGCACTTCTATTTATAGATTCGAATCTATTAGAAGAACAAACTATTTGAATCAGAGACAAAAACGTGTGAAATATTTTTTTTCTTCAATTTAATAACAAGATTATCTACAGACTTATTTTGATAATGTTCAAACTTAGTTATGTTGTGTATTGTTCTTACATTGTTAAACAAAGTTAAAGTTATTTTCTACTGTAATTTTGACAGAAAAAATTTTTCACAAAATGACGGCAACAGAACGTTGAAATCATCCAACCCTGGAAAAGTAATAAATAAATTGGGTCAATTAATCAAATGTCAAATTTGCGGTTACATTATACTTATTTTACGCTGCGATCTTAGTTTTGTTTGTGTTTTTTCTAATATTTTCATTTAATATTATATCCATAGAACTAATGCTATTATGTAAAAATTATTATGTAAGAGTTTTTCTTGATTGTAAATATTAATAAAAATAAAATGCTTCGATAAATTCCTTCGATTCGGTTCGGTAATTCGAAATATTTCAAACTACAGATTATTGTTCGAAGAAGGCGCATGAAAAAACTCATGAATTCTTCGTTATAACCATATTTCCATGATATAATTTTTGATCAATACTTTTTGTGCTTTGCTCCGTATTATTCTATGGATATGATATTAAATGAAAATATGCTGCTGTCATTTTGTAAAAAATTTTATCTGACAAAAATACAATGGAAAATTGTATTTTTGTCAGATAAAATTTTTCACAAAATGACAGCAGCATATTTTCATTTAATATTATATCCATAGAATTATTGTTATTCTGTAAAAATATTTAAAGTGTTTCTTGATTGTAAATATTAATAAAAATAAAATGTGTTTTTGTTTCAAATGACTATTTTTTGATAATTTTAGACACATCTCATTGAATTGTTACTGTAAAAAAAAATGAAAGATGGCAGTGAAATCATAGAAGTAATTTAACTATGACCCAGTGCAAATATCATTAACAGCACTCAACTAAAAAATTAAATTCTGGGTGTTAATTAAATTCTTGTCATTCGGTGTAGGTGTTGCTGTTTTGTTAATCTCGTGTAACTTTTTACCATATAAGTTGTCCGCAGCTTGTTCGTTTATTGGTGCAATTTGCAGCCTTGCATCCAGTAAATTGAAAAAATATGGTGTGCTCTCTTACAGAGGAAAAGGTTTTAATAGTGCATTAAAATTGCTTTGCGTCATACAGTTCTTTTAAAAATATATTCAACTATGATCTACCTTTCCGATTAATTTTTTTTTTGTAGAGTGCGCCAATGACGGAACGCGACTCGTGCACTTGTGAAAGCAATATAACCATGCAAAATTTTCAGAAGGTAACAGGTATCATTCAGGAATTGTAATTTATTCAAAGAAATTCTGCAATGACGTTGCATCAGGGCCTTTCTTATCAATTCTGTTAGTATTTTTTATTTCAGGTGAGATTTCAAACTGTGAATTCGAATAAAAAATATGATTTAGTTGAAAGAAAATACTTGATACTTATGTATTAATTTTGCATCATGCATTTATTAATATTACACTGTACATGTATTAATAGAATCAAGGATAGGGCTTTGCATCATGCAGTTTTTGAGCAAATGTCTTATCGTCGAAAAGTGTGTCTTGCAGCCTGTTCTGTTAAGTGTAAGTCAATGCTGGATCGCGCTCACAGAAATTTTTGATGTGGCATATTATCTGCTAGGAAACGGGCATCTTTCAATGGCTGTAATTTTATCTAACATTACACTGCAGTGACGTAGAAGAACGGGTAAACATATCAATTCAAGGAAGTATTTGAAATATGAATCAAGCATTGTTCAATCGACACCACAAGAGATCGAAAGTTTATAGAAATTTCGAAAATCGTTATATAGAGCGCACTGTAATAATAAAAATGCAGAGAAATCACTGATAATTGACAGTAACTTTACTTAGTAATTGCGTAATACAACTGTAGAATCGAATCTCTCCGCCACCAGTCATAAGCTGGTGATGGAACAGGCTGTGAATATCATCAGAAATTATTTTTTGAATTTTAGAAATATACAATTATTGCAAATGAGCGGCAACTTTGCAATACTTTTTTACAGCATGAACACAATATATTATTTTTGACTTGACTTTTTCAAAGTAGGACTGGGGGTAAAACTTAGCTAGCCCAGCCATGAATGTCTCTCACATAAGAAATACTTCAATAGATTCCTACATACTTCTATAGACTTTCCAAGCCACGTGTCAATGAAGGAAGTGCCTAAATGCACTTTTCAGTGTGCATTTTAGCACCAATTTCGAAAGTATGAAACAGCAAAAAAATTAAAACGAGAAATTTAAGTGAATAGAAGAAGGAAGCTTTGACGCACGAACGCAGATATCTTTGCTTAACCGACTTCATTCGGTAAAGCATGGATGAACTTCGCTCCAGTAACATATTTCATCAATAACCATTTGATATGTGTCTAGATTAATCTAGACTAACCACAAAATAATGTATAACGAAGAGTTTAGTCCACACAAATCTTTCGACTAATATTTCAGATCACTAGACCATGCAGTATTGACGCTAGATCAAAATAACAATAGCATAACAAAAATAAAAAGTAGGATTAAGAATTTGGCTCAAAAATCGTAGAATTTTAAAAAGGATTTTACTAGCCTTAAGAAGATCGACGCAAGAAATATAAAAATTCGAAACTGGTTTGAATTCTATGTAAATAGAAAATATCCCATTTTTACTATTATAACTTGTTTCACTGTGAAATTGAAAAAATTTTTAGTTTATAGTATATTTTTAATTCACCCCAAACGCTACAATTTTCATAATTTAACGACAAATTGGACCAAAATCGATTGCATTTAGTCATTAAAAATGAAAAATCCTAGTTCATTTAACACGTTTTTGTTCCTATGAACAGTTCCCGATGGATTCGAATTAATCTTGCTTCGAATCGATTTGAGTCACAGAAACGAATTTATCAGCCCTACTCGCCACAGAATAGAATAAAAACAAGTTGTCAGAAACATCTGACATAGTATCAATAACAGTAGGCTTACTCGTTTCCTCTTTTCTTCATGTTGCTTGTTTTTTTTTTTTTTTTTTTTGTTGTGTGTGAAAATAAAGCATCCTATTCTATAGCAAAATGTCATTAAGTTAAGGAGTTTTCATAAATACCTACAGAGGACTCAACCACTATAATTAAGTTCATCAAGTGGTATCTGCGCTGGGTGATGGTAAAACCAGAAAAATCAGAAAACAAGGAAATACAGGAGAATGAAACATAAGAAAAGTACATAGAAGAATAGCAAAGTAAAGACAAAGATTGAATGATGATGTGCAGAGACTAGGGTGTTTAATCGGCATTTCTCTCGGTACTAATCAACAAACAGGTTTAGATTTTTTGAAAAAAAAATCAATTAATGTGAATGAACGGAAACATTTCTGAACTCTCGGGATTAAGCAAATTTGATCACATAACGTTGGTGAACTCTGCTTACACTTTGGGATTTTTTTTTTAAATTACAATGAATGAATGTGCTTGTAATTCGAAAAAAACGCAAGCGTGGAAATGGTACGTATTTGAATAGACAGCGTGGAAAGCATTCAGCAATTGATACGCATAAATTTCATCAATAGGGTAGTTTTGTATTTTGAAAAAATACATTTACTCAATTGAATGGCACATTCTTTGACATTTTTTAATAGTTTATGGAAAGAAATTTAGTCTTTTCATCGAATTTTATCTAGCATAGCTTTTTAAAATTGCTTAACATTTCAGTCGCATTTCAAAAAATTTTGACTGTTGGCTTTCACAATCTATGTAAAATGTGGTAGCCTAATGAAATATCCAAAATCATGTTTTTAGCATGTTCAAAATAAAGTAGATAGTTACATCGCTGGAAAGAGGTATACCACTATTTGCTCTTTAAAATAGCAGTTCAGCCCCTTCGAAATGATTTCCACTTCTTCAATTGATGCATTTTCATGTTGGTCTTTTCCATAAAACCGACCGTGTTAGCTTTTTTGAACGAGTTTCTATTAACCTTGCATGAAACGAATTTCAAAATGAAAGCTAAAATAAGATAAATCAAAAAATCATTCCTACCCCAACCAGAAATTTCATTTTGTCCAGCATGAGCCACAGATGAAAAACCTCTCATCGGTGAAACATACCTAACAATAACGTTTGGTTATTTTTTGTTAAGTAAGCGAGTATCGACGCCTCAACAATGATAACAATGAATCGATTTCTTTTTATAGCATTCCTTGAAGCTTGACTCATTCGGGTTGAAAATATTATTTCCTCCTAGTATTATTTTATATGGATATAATGAGAGGACAAGGTGCAAGTTATAGTGTCAGAAGTGTCTCATCTATGAATGAACTGATACTGTTGTTGTTGCCCGTACCGCTAACGCTTAAAAGAAAAGTTAGAAACCAATACCATATTAAATCGACCAAATTTGATTAAAAATATATATTCGCGAAGGATAATGGTTAAAATATAAGTCATCTTGAACGAAGCCATGCGATAACGGCTACTTAAACGAGGGCAAGGATAGTGCTTTACCCAAATTATTTCACGCTGGGTTAAATAGTTGGCCTGAATCTTTAACCTGCAAAACCAAAAAAATAACCGCTAAGCCATCGTGCTCTAATATTCATTTTACAATAATTCAATAAAGCTTATCTTGCGATACCAGCAGCAACTCATAGTTTATAAGAAAGATGAGCATCGATAGCTAGATAACTGCTTCTCAGCAAAGACAAGAGTACCAACTTTATTCCTGTTAGAAAATTACTTTCTAATATTATTTTTTGTTTTGAACATGAACCAATGAAGCTACCATGCGATTCTTCATTGATTTATTCTTGTCTTTATCCTTATATAGATCACACCCTGTGTTGAGAGAAGGGCATAGATTTAAAAGATACAATTGTCTAGAACCTGAGAAATATGTATTTACTGTATTTGAGGCATGGTAGGTGGAGTGAAATAAAGTTCAATATGAGTAATGGAATTTTTAAACATAAACATCTCATATACCTTCCCAGAGGATTGGAAAAATCTCTTTCAAGCAGTTCTTCTAATTTTTTCTTTAGGCAAATTGTAATAAATTTTATTAAAATTGGTAGAAAAGTTTCTATTTATACCTTAGAAACTTATATTTAAAATCTTAGATACGACTGGTAACGGCACGCGGGGAAGGGGGCAGTTCCCACCTCACACCAAGATTTTGGTATTTAATTCCGAATTTTATCATAATAAGATAAATATTAGAGCGATATGAACGAGAACTTTGTTGTTGAGCAAATTATTTGTCCCAAAAATGAGGATTTTCCCACACCAGATGCCAACAAATTTCCGATTTGCTTTATTTTAGAGAAAAAAAAATATATCTTGATATATTTTATGCTTCTCCCAAAAATTAGGATTTTTATACGCCACTGTTTGATGTATAGATTACTATGTCAATACCAACTTAATATTTTTATGACAGTTATCTATATCTAAAGAGGTAAGTGATAGTGGGAGATTAAAAAATTACTCAAAAAGAAGATGATGATCTTTTATATCGTGATTACAGGTAACACCTCCAATTTTCTGACTTTATATTTCGTACTCTTTGCCAATGTTAATTATTATAAGTGATTCGAATCTCTGGTTAATCCTGATTTGCTTGAATTGGGTTCATCATCAGTGTTGGAGTTTTCACACGTGTAGCTCATTGACTTTAAGTGGGCTTGGAGAAACAGTGACCTTTTTTTAATTTAAAGAGTTTCTATAGCTTTACTTTGAAAATGTGTGTTTCAAATATGAAACGAAAAAATATCAAAAATATTTTGTCCATTTGAGCTATTGATGAATAATGACGGGATAAGACTAGACAATTCAATTTCGTGATTCTCATTGATTCGAAACACAAATTATTCAAATAAGTTTCCAATCGGTATTCAAATAAGCTTTCACAGCCTCCCATTTCAAAAAACACGTGGTATATTATTTTTAAGCTTGAAAAAGTCACATTGTGGGTTCAGATGACATCAGTATATTGAGTAAGCGTGGTATGCCTAATTTATGTTTTGGGTTGTGTGAATTTTGTTTCATTCCTTGAGTCGTTATGCCTAATTAGTGTGTGAATTTGTCAGGCCTTTCCCACAGTTCGATTTCTTCAGATTAATGAATAGAAGAATCATTCAGATTATTCATGTACGGTTAATAGAATAGTCCAAACGTATTTCGTGTGTGTAGTAAGAGGCGCCTAAAAGCAAACAACAAAGTGGTAGATAGTGTTATCATTGCCCCGGGCAGATAGCACTCACTGCACTTTACTATGATGACTTAGTTCTGTATCTTGGGCTTCCTGCTTATAGAGTGCAATTACTGATATTTTATATTTTAGTATCACTTTGCCATTTGAGTCAGGCACTGCCTTGTTTGAAGCACTTTCATGAAAAGGTGGCCCGGCTCGGTGGCTCACTCGGTTACGCGCTATCGTATTGTACGGATGGCCGAAGGTTCGATGCTTGACCATTTCACCACCGAGCGTGCCCTTTAGCAAGGCACTTCGCGGTAGCTGTAACATAGAACAGATACAAATAATTCGAAAATCCTAAGAAAAATTCCTATAGAAAAAGGTGCTGCTGTTTCTTCCCAAAACGCATGGCTTTCGTCGCACATAATGATCCGTCATGACCCGACCACGTTTTTCTTTGCACAAGCCCTCCATTAATAGTAGCAAACGTTTTGCGCAGAAACGGGCAGACTTTAAATTGTTGATAGCAAAGTTTTAGCAGAGCATTCACAAATGACTTTTTTTTCAGCATGCATTACCAGTCGAGGATACGGAAAATGCACTGAACCTCGGGAAAGTTTTTACAAAGACGAGGGAGCTATAAAATCTATATCGTGCGGAAGAAAAAGCGAACTTTGGACTTTCAGATTAACAGAACACAAAAAACAATTTTTAATCTTGAATTTTACAAAATTAGATCTGCATTATGACAACGCTAAGAAGACTTGCTCTGGGCAATTAGCAATTGGAGAAAAGAATTTGTGTAAGCAGAAATTTTGACGTCACATAATATATTTATCATATAACGCATTTAGGCAAAAAGTAGCATTTATATGGTATGTCAAGGTAAAGCAGCAAAAATTCGCGTCAGAGATAGAAAGTTTTGATTTTTTTTCAATTGCTTGGAGGTAATTCCCGTATTTTTACGTTCGATATATGCATATGCAAGAAACACTACTCGTAAAACCAATGGAATCCACACGCGTTCATTGTAAAGATCAACTGGTGGGAAAGAAATCTGAGGAAACTCAAAACTGCGGCTGATTATAATAAATTAAAATTAAAATTGAGAGTGGAATTAAAAAGGGACTAAATTTTCCAAAAAAGAATTTGAACATGCCGAAAGCATGCCAAACTAAGGATAATAAAAAATGTATTAGAAACTAATACAATTTTGCAAGGAAAATTTGTGAAAATGTAAGCTTGATCCCAATGTTAAACAATACGAAATTTTTTATGCGACCTCATCTGATTGAAATTTCAGCCAAGACCCTGTGCCAAATTATTTTAAGTGAACTTGGTTAGTTGTATTGGAAAGTTTTCGCAGTTCGGTCAAGCCTACCCAAGTTATTACGTACTGGGTTAAGTGATTGGCATGGGTTAACGACGCGGACTCGGACCCTACGTTATATTTTGCCATTGGAAAATCACTCAAAGTAAGGGTGGATGTAGCCCCTAAAAAGATAAACTAAACAAGGGGTCCAAATGTAATGTCCCGTAAAAAAATCCCTGATAGATTTATCTATTGTAATTGTAAGTCTTGAAAAGCCGGGCTGATGCGACCTTGTTGATTAAATTTCAGCCAAGCACAAATTTTCCAATTGAAATTTCTTTAGTTCTAAGGCTGCAAGAAAAATCATACTTCTCGCTTTTAAAAAAATAATGGGTTAAGGACAATGATAGATATCTATCGACTGCCACGATGCAACAGTGGGAATTCCAAAGTTTAGCTGTTCTAGGACAAAAAAAAACTTTTTGCATAAAACTGTTTATGACAATTAGGAACCTCCAAAGTGAGTAGAATTGAACTGGATGCCAAACGAGTGGACCGGTAGTGGACGAGCTCCCTTGAACAAAAAGGCAACATTGCCACGATGCAACAAGATTAGCAAACTGAAAGAAATTTAATCACACGCCGTACGGTGCATAGCGAAGTAGATTCAACGGCGTGATCCATCATTTGATCATGCATAGCAAAAGATGTTTGGAAAACATTTACTGACACGGATGGGCTGTTGATGGGCTTGAATTTGGTCAACAACCCACAATTCGTCTAAAAGTAGAGTTCTTCAATATAACCCAATGAAATTACTTTCAAAAAGCATCGGTTTTATCTCTTTTTGTCACAATGTAGCAAATGCATGTTAGGCGGTAAACCACTGTTATACTGAACTACTATGGTAATGTGAAGTTGATTGTATCTTTCCAGGGCAAAAATAAAACCACTCAGCAGTCTTTGCATTCTATTGGTTGCCTCTAACGACACACAAGCAATATTATTTCATGTACACTTTTAAGCATATATTACAACATTTTATTCTGCAGATGAGACCGATTGTCGAATTTCTAAACCGTTTTGTCTTCTTCTCCATCACCAAAAATGTTATGGAATGGAAAACCTTGCTCATAAATACGAATGTAAATTGCATCCTGTGACAAAAATGTATACGCATGTCAACTTCACAGTAGATAAATGTGAAATTGATTGTTCTCCTGCGGAATTTGAAATGAAATATAGTTTTCAATCGTGTCTTCCAGGTACTTGGGATTTATATCTATTGTTTAAGTTGACAAGGAAAAAATCAAAAACTCAGTCAAAAAAATTCTGTCCAAACATTTTTGGTCAAGAATGAGTCTCTCTGGCTTATGCTAAGCAAAATCTTTTCTGTAATTGTTTTAAGAATTCAACCCGTTAAAAGAAATTTTTGAAATCAATTTTTAACGGTGAGAAGCTAAAACTTCAAGCCAATTTTAATCGAATGTACTCATCCTTATTAGAGTATAAGACGAGTATGACACCTATATTACGACCAAAAGAGCATCTTTTGAAAGGCAGAAACCAAAATATGACATTTGTGAAAGAAATACTACAAATGTAGTACCAAAGCTGGTCAGAGTGGAAATTTACAATGCCAATTTCCAAATTGAATTGTTAAAATAAAGGACAATATCTAACGACATCAACCTTAAGATCCAAACGCGTCGATTACGTAAAAATTTTTCCACAATAAAATGGAAAGTCTATTTACAGCAAAAATGACAAGCACGAAAAGACAAAATACAATTAAAACAACATCGGTTATCACAAAAACAATAACACAAAGTAAAACAACGACAATAGTGCTGCCATTAACGAGAAAAACAACAACTCAACGAATTCCGACAACAACTCCACCAAAACACATACCAACAACACAATTAAAACCTGAAAGCTCACTAGCAAAACCGGAACAACGTTCACTCGAGCACAACGAGGCTTCAAAGTATTTTACAGCGTCGGGAAAGAGCGCAGTCATGTCCAGCAATAGAAAAATTGAACCAGATTTTTCAATATCGGAAAGTTGGACATTCACCCACAAAAAGCCGATAATAGTTCGGGAAAGCTCAACAGCCACACCGCAAAATTCAATATTAACTCCCAAAACTTCAACGATATTCCCTCAAAGTCCGGCATTTGCTCCGAAAAGTTCAAAAACAACTCCCAAAATATCGACTTTTATTTCCAAAAACTCGGTAGTTACTCGAATAACTCCGGACATAATTTTGAGAAGTTCAACAATAAAATCTATAAAGGCAGGCAATGCGGCCAAGATCCCGATAACTCTCTTCACAAGTCAAAAAGAGTTTACAACGCGTCATTCATACAATGATACAATAGGAACCAACGCAGCTGAAAATGACGAATACTCTGCTATGGAACTACCAACAATCATAGCAATAGCTGTGTCTTCTCTCATACTTCTGGTGTTGCTAATAATCATTCCGATTATTATATGTAAAAGGTGAGTTAACTATATTCATAATTTTGCTTGGCCAAATTTTAATTGGGTTACATTCTGATTTCAGTGGTGGACATTAATTGACGTGTTGGAATCTGAGTTTTTTAATTTGTAGAGCGGGTGCGTTCAGTATTTAAACGAGCAACAAAGATAAGGATCACATTCAGAAATATAGAAAAATAGGCCAAACTTATCTATAATATAAAAAATAATAATACTTCAGTAATTTTCAATATTATTTAATAAGTTCAATTTCTTCGCAAAACTTTTGACAACCGTGGTATCGGTGTTAATTCATTATGAAGTATTGTTGAAGTCGAGGCACCCAAACACTCTTAATAAAAATAAAAAAAACGTCATTTTAAAACCCGTTTTATGTCTGCAGAAAATCTTCAAAACGTGTTAAAAACCGTTCATCTGGACAAGAAGGCAATCAAGAACCTCGCGATGTTTATTCCATCGCTTATACCAGTCGATCACCAGTTGGCGTAGAAATAGATGAAGCCGACCAATCTGATTTAGTGGATAATTATAATAATGATGCGCAATGTTCTGGGGAAATGGTTGACAATATTTTATACGGAACGGTGTACCCTTGGCAATTTTTTAAGTAGGGCTGAGGGGTTGGACTTGAAGATGCAAATTGATTAGAAGCACAGACTCATACTCATTCGGTCCGATTAGAAAAACTTATACAAATTAGATTCGAATTAAAGATAGTTCGATATTGTCCATCTATAATTCAAATGTTCGATTCACGCAATAAAAAAAAAATTGCTCAGAAATATTTTGCGCCATATAATACGAAAGAATTTGTTATGGAAATCCTACTACATTGGAGAAATAATATTTATCCCTTTATGTAAGCTAGGTGTAAAAATTTGCTCGTATTAAAATTCGATGCTTCTAATTGATCCGAAGCAGCACAAATTATTATCAATCAATTATATTTCATTATATTATCATAACTATAATTATATAATGATTTATTACGATATTATTATCACTTTTTTATAACGATGAAAAACAATTCAAATTGTTTCCTTGCCTTTAATTACAGTTTGTTTAATGGCATAGTTGATTTCTAAATATATATTTCTTGATTTTGATAATGAGGGAGAATTTAATAACAAACCAATCTGATAGTTATTTTGTCAAGCAAAATCCACGGATGGCGATGTGATTCATTGGTGAATCATTCATGACAAAAGATTGGAGAAAATGTTTTTAACTGATAAAATCCAGATATTTTTGTCAGTGATCTAAGCCGCTTTAAACAAAAAATCAGAATGAAATTCGAAATTCTTCTTTGGTTTTGCCCAGACCTAAATATTACACGTTGAAATTCTTGGTGTGAAGAGTATATTTAACGTATTTTTTGATCCAATTTCCCATTGTTTGATTCAATCTATAAGATCCCCTTACGGTTAATATTTAATATACTATATTTTATTTTGCTTTAAATAACTGAAGTTCGCTTCTACTATCGCCCGGGGAAGATGTCTGGCAAAATTACAATTTAATTTTGTTTGGAAAGATTAACTGCTGCACAACTAGCATTTTTCAAAGGCCAATTTTTTTTAACAATATTCCGCGGTGACGTATAATAACGTTTAAACATTTCGATATAAGGAAGTAATTGAAATGCCAATGATATTGTTTCAATCGAAATCCCGAGATATAGCAAATTTATATTTCCCCGATCCAATTCTTTTAGAATATATCTCCCACTTTTGGTGCAATTGCTAGAACTAGTTTTGTGGTAGCTCTTTGTCATTTGCCGAGGCTATTTGGCCTTGATTAGAGGGAACTAAAATATAACATTTTTTTTTTAAATATGTATATCTTTATAATATAACTTGTATTTGAATATATCTGTTCAGTTTTTTTTTATTTAGTTTTCGGAAAAATATGTTTTATCAAATGTGTTCTGTCAGCGAAATCGCACCTTCGAGGTCGAAACTTGGGAAAACAAAAATTTGATTTCCTCACCAATTTGCAAAGAGTAGTTTATATTGAATACGCTTTGTATCATGCCACTATTATTTTTCTCATTTGTTAATATATTCATAGAATTTTTCCCTTTGTAGAATTTTGAAGACTGTTTTTTTTTTATAGTAAATAATATTAAAAATAAAATGTGTTTTTATTTCAAATGGCTACTTTTAATAATTTAGGATATGACTTATTGACTCGTGTTTTTTCTTCATACAGGAGAGTGAAAGAGAGTAAAGAACAGGTCAAATAGTTAACTATCTCCCAGAGCGGTGATCGCGAAGTGCACTCTACAATAGCGCTTCATTTTTTGCGCCAAAGTGAGGTGTAGTTGCTGGTTTGAGTTGACTCCCTTTGGATTCGGTTTTGTTACAAGAAAAATACTTGTGCACGAAAAAATGTCTTACTATTTTGATGCAAGATTTTTATTTGTTGCAGTTTGTAAAACAAATGCCTTTTCAGTCGAAAACAAAGCAGTGGTGGATCGCGTCTCAGAGGCGCGGTCCATCTGTGAGTCATACTTGAAAAAATTACAATTTGATTTCGGTTTGAAAGATCGATTGCTGCGCAACGGGCATCTTTCAAAGGCTGAAATTTTTTTACAAATATTCAGCGGTGACGTATAATAACGGTTAAACATTTCAAATATAAGGAAGTAATTGAAATGTCAATGATGCATTGTTCGATCGAAACCCCGCGATATAGGAAAATTTTCAAATATTTTCCCCAGTTATTTATATAAAATGCACTTTATTAAAAAGGCATTGAAATCGAATTATTACTGTTATGTCTGGTAGTGATATTCTGCAGAAGACTGCAGAATCGATTTTCTAGAACAATTATTTAAAAATCGTTGATAACCGAAAACGGAATTGGACGTAGAATAATCAGCAATGAATTTCAGAAATATACAATTACCAAAAATGATCGTTAAATTTACTGCGCTTTTAACGCAGTGTGAACACAACAAATTTGTGAGAATATTTTTAGATACTTGGTATGTTGAAAATTGTGCTTGATGGCGAAACCATGAAGAATGACCAATGGCGAAATCATGAAATAGCGCTGAGCGTTTTGTCACCTGCTCAAATGCGTGCTGGAAACCCTTAGAAATAAATATACATAACTTTTTTTCATTGGTATTTATGTGACTCATTGCCATCAGTGACTCACTCAAGCTTGACATAAACATATGAGCACTGAATATTCCCGACTTGAACAAACAACAAACATTCTTAAAGTATTAGTATAAAAACAGACTCGGCAAGAGTCAATTTAAGATTAAGTGATTCGATACTTGATTAAAAGTGTATATGCTAATTGGTTGCATGTACCGCATATTTCGAGTCTGTACACTAAATTTCTTTACTTTACATAATTTCAAAAAACTTTTTACAATACTGATATTGTACATATTGTATAACCATCCATCGCGCACATAGTTTTGTGTAAAAAAATATATATATATATGTAATTGTTCATTATATTTTAAAGTAAGAACATTCCGAAAGAATTGATCAATTTGTTGTAAATCGATAATAAGTAAAGTGAGCTTATCTGGAGAGGAAGACCTGCTCCCAACATCCCTCACTCAATTCACAACACGACTTCTGTTATTTCAAATTTTATTAGTTTTCAAAATACTAAAAATCTTTCGACCAAACTAGTAATAATCATTGTTTTAAAATGTACAAAAATAATTTAAACATTAAAGTTTGTTTTTTAATTATTTCTCTTGCACAAAACTCCATTCCTTGAAAATGTTGGAGGATAATTTGCCATTCCATGATTTGGATCTTGTATATCTCTTTTCACAATGAGGTAGATGTTAGTGTACTCAGCATACGGTCTTCCTTTCTTTGGAAAATGTTTATACCATTTTGTATAAGAGTCTTCAGGGGTCAGCTTACCGGACTGAAATAGATAATGTAAGGGAAACGATATATTTAATTTTGCTTTATATTTATATTTTTCACTACTCTCCAGTGCACACTCGAAATTGCCTTTCATTGAAAATATATTCACTTAGTGATATCGAAATAAATCTCTAAAATTATCATTTCAATGGGGAAAAAGAGTAGATGATAAAACACTCTCTCGCGGTGTGTTCCGTCAACTGTTCATACTTGTAGTAAATATTATTAACAACGCGTTTTCAGATTATTACAATATTCAATTACGGCAACTGACCAGTAAATTTACTGTTTTTTTTTTTGATGCAATGATTACTACTAGTATATGCATGTTTGCCAATTTGATCCCAGTAAGTGGTGATGTGTTTTCATGACCCAGAACACCATTCATTACATTCTACTAAAACTATTCAGCTGCGCATGAATTTTTTGTCATTCAGGTTGCAGTTGGTCGTTCACTATCATATGTATCACCGAACCAGCAGTCATTGCCAGTTGCTTCCTTTTATGAGCTGCCTTTAACTAGGCTTTTAAAGCGAGTTTAATAATAAATGTTATGCATTAACCGAAGCTAAAATATTTTGACCGCTCAACAGCAGTCCACTCGTAGCTCATGCTTTTTAATATAAAATTTCATTTTCGGCAAGTATTCGTGAGTCCTCCATCGATTCGATATATGTGTAAAACTTCAACATGTACGATCCGAGAGTATGGTCAAAATATTTCCGAATCAAACCCAATCACAGAAATGTATATTCGAACCCTTTCGATTAGACACACATCTGAATCGAAACGAATCTGTAAGAAATATCCTAAATAGTACTTACTGGGGGATTAATACTTGTCGCCGTCCATATTTGAATGTAATTCCATCCGATCGGTATACTTTGACGGAGGAAAGCAGATATCTTTTCATAGCTTGCTTCGTCCGGTACATCAGCTATAACTGAACTTTGAGAGGAGCAAATAGTCACAGCCGTTTCATAATTTGTGTCCCATATTGGATGAACTTCGCTCCAATAACATATACCATCGATGAGCATTTGACATGTGTCTGTAGAAGTAGTTAAGGAAGTAGAAGTAGTTAAGGATATAAAACAAAATTTTTTTTATTCACACAGATCTCTTAACTAAGTTTATAGATCTCTACATTTCGTAGTATTAATTCTAGATTCAAATATTTCAACAATAATTTAATGAAAAAAAGGGAAATTCAAAAAGAATTATGCTTGACTTAATAAGATTGACGCGAAAAGTATAATAATATACTAACTCACTATTTCGACTAATATGGTAATCTAAGGTAGTAAATCAATCCTGTTTTCTTTCTACTAAAGGATCGAGAAAATAATGAAGATACTGCCGATTTTGTGAATCTCCCAATACAATGGTTTCAATTGTATTCTTACAATACAAATTGATTTTCAATGTGAATTTTCCTACCTATTTTTTCAGTTGGTTCTGTAGGAAGAGGCTCAGGTGTGGTAGCTTTAGTTGTTGTAGTAGCTGTTGTTTCAGGAGTAGTTGAAGTAGTGGTAGATTGGATCTTTGTTGTCGTTATCTTTGAGGTTGTCTTTGGTTTTGTTGGTTGCGGTTTTCTATTTACTCCCCCGTTTGAAAATCGCTCTATTTTTTTATTCGCTTCCTCTACTTGCTCTTCGAATCCATACAGTTTTTGCTTAACTGGGAAGTGGAATAATATGAACATTACCCTTTGTTTAAAACCTTGGTATTTCTTTGACAGGTAGGATTATATGTGAAAATGATAGACCAACCAAATTCTAAAAATATACTCTAAAAATTTTTGAAAAAAAAAATTTACAAGGAATTTTTGCCCTAGATGCAGTTGATGCAACCATGCCATACGTTCACTTAATAAGCGATGTGAAAAAATGCTTATAACGCCTCAAACGTATCTTGCGACTCACGTGGATAACAAGTCACTCCAAGTCGGTTTCGTTATCTCATTCGTTAAAGCGAGATTTAGTTGTCTGGAAGCTGCCAGTTGAACAAGGCACTATTTGTCCAGCTGATATTGACAGTTTATCAACCAATACTGCCCAGTTCTTGTTTAGATAAAGACTTCGACACAGAAAGGTCGTATAAGACAATTCGGAAATTCTAAAATGCTTATTGCACTTCCATTAAAAAAAATAATATTTCTATAGCTTACCTTCGTCGAGATAGGTTTTCATTGTTTGTATTGTTTCAACGTATTGCTCAGTTTCATTGCGAAGATCTCGTATTTCTGAAAAAATAAATCAGCAAAGGGTTTGGTAATGAAAAAACCATATTGGTTGCTTAAATGCACTTTCTAAACAAACATGTTAATTGCTGTTTGTTTGTATTGTTCCGTTTCATTTCTTTTATTTCTGATTAAATAAAACACCAATGGCAGCTAAATAAAAAATGAATTTTTAGGTTAAAACGGACTTCCAAATATATAGTTTGGATTATCGTTACATGCTCAAAGGAATTAAATATATTTACATTCGATTTTATTTTTTAATCAATATATACTTGTAAATGCTCATCCTCAGTAGCCATATGAGTGAGATAAAATTCCAATTGTCAGTGATTTGCATTTTTATTCTTGAATTCGTGCATTTTGCAGTGCAATCCCGATATATGACGAATTCGCGATGCAAAATTTGACATAAATCGAAACTTTGCCTTCGCAATAAAATAATATTATATAGATTAATACTTGTCACTTCCTGAAGGGCAACGAATCTTTATCAAATCGAGTCAATAAATTAAACTTTATTACAAGGGATATCATGAATATAATATATATAAGAATGTAATATGTATAATTATAAATATAGGATGTACAAAACATTCTACGATTGCATATTAAATTTTTTATTTTATTTTAATTTTCTAGTGGTGAGGCGGGTATAAGCTGTTCTTTATAAATGCTGCCCACCTCCTTCCAATGCTTCCTTTTCCTTTTCCAGCTTTTCAATTTTTCTTTTGTTGGATTTTCGGACGTCTTCCACCTCTGCAAATGAGATTAAATTATCTCGTAATGAAATTGAAACTATTAAATAAATTACTACTACAAAATAACTTTGATAAATTCGTACATCGTTACAATATTGCAGTAAATTTCCTGGTAGGTTGCAGTAATTTACATATTTTCAAAATAAAATTACGAGCTGTTGAATGACAGCATTTCGGCGATATACTCTACCATCAGCCCCTAATCAGCAAAAACGGCGATTTTAGAGTTTACAGTGTATACCAAAAAGGTTGAAAGTATTTCATGTTTACATCGAGAAACAGTAAATACCTGGCGAATATGATGAACAACAAGCTTATTTATTGATACTCTCGAACATATTTTAATTTTTTTTTACAAATAAATGACTTTAAGCATTTTTATTAATTTTAGAGCAAGTAATTTGATTTAACTATGAATGTAATAAAAAATTTTCTTCTTCTTTTTATTTATACCGTCAACTATTCCGGAAATAAGTGTCAATTTTGTTGAACATGGCTTTATAGCCTTTATAAAATCTTTTATATGAGTCTTTGTATTTTTGGGTCACCCTCTTACCACTATTTCAGGTCTATCCAAAGTTTAGTGGACAACTTTTGACAACAAATGCCAAAGCAATAGGCAATATATGATACGATGTAATGTAATTCTTCATTGAGAAATGCCTAACGGTAAAATCACTTGCCTTTTCGAATGTCTTCATATTCTTGTTTCAACTTCTGAACCTGATCTTCATTGGACTCTTTCATAACTGTGATTTCTGTAATAAATTTGATATATTGACTAATATGGGCTCTGCAATTATAACGTTTTGAGTTGTAAGCTTCTGATTGATGAATAATCAGCAGATCATAATTGTAATTAAATTACAACATCAGAGATTTGGAAAAATTATATTATTTTAAAACTAGCATATTTAGTGTTGGGATTCATGGTTCCATGTCCTCCCACATCCCCACCTGAGAAAATAACAGGATGGAATTTCGATTACTTCAAACAATATGAATTGTAAAAAATTTTTTACGCCCCTCCGGCGTATATTTGTTTATTACACTAATTCAGTAAATCGCTTTTCTGGCACTATTTTTGATTTTTTTATCGTAACATCAATTTTAAAATCATGGGATTATAAATAATCCTCTACATTTTTCAAATGTCTTCCTCCCCTTTTCAAGGTTCTAAATACACCACTGGTCTCATAGTAAGATTATATAAATCACGCGCTTTGATGCAGATTGCGATCGATGAGTTAGTTCGTGGAAATGACGTAACAGTATTTGCTGAATTAGTCAAATACGAAGCAGATAAACAAACTTTGACTGAATGAGTGCATGGACGATATTTTAAATTTGACCAAATCGGATCGAATTGTTGCAGCAAATATTCCATTTATACTGTTAATATTATAGTCTACTATAATAATAGTATGATGAATAGAAAATATACAGTAAAGAATTACAAATATTAGCATAAACTGACATAAACGCGATGTATTTTCATATTATTCAACCAAAATCGATTGCATTTTGTCGTTAAAAATGAAAAAAAAAATTATTTAGCATGTTTTTGTTCCTATGATCAATTCCCAATTTATTCGAATAATCTGTACTTCGAATCAATTCGAATCGAATTCCACAGCCCTAGTCCTGCTTAAAAATTCAATAAGATTATCATCTTTCATTAACGGTAATTTAGTAATATCAATACATACAAGATCAAAAAGTCGATAGTATAGTTTTAATTTCAATATCCCCGAGTAAAAATATTCTCCAAGAGCGACAATTTTAATGCAGTACTTACCTTTCTTAAGCTTTTTACGTTCCTGGTCTGATTCTTCGCCTTGTACATTTTGAAATTTTGAAAACTCTGTGGTATTAAATAATGAGTGGAAAAAAAGATGAATTATACAATTGATCGACGTATTCAGGGAGATAAATAAATAAAACACGTTATTTCGACTTCCCCTAAGTTGCTATGGCGTTTACATAAATATTTTTAACTTATTTTTTTTTAATCTTCGTAAGATGAGACTTAACATTGGCAAAAAGCTAGTAAATTATTTCATCTTTTCCCCGGCTGATACATCTCAAAATTATTCACTCGTGGTAAGTTAAAGTAGAGCTAGGCAGAACTGCATAACATTTTCGAATCCGAACGAATCACTGATTCCATATAAATAACGAATATCCCAATTTTACTTCTACAACTAGTCTCAACATTGAAAATCAATAATTTTTTACAAAATACGAATATTATCATAAAACAAACTTGATGAAAATGTATTTTCAATTCAGACTATGTCTAAGAAAAAAATATATTATTTCCAACGATGAAATACAATTGATTCGGTCAAATTTGAACAAAATCCACTACAATACATTTGCAAAAAATGAGCAGGTGCTTATTCCTATGGAACAAGATTGATTTGAATAATTCTTGCATCGAATCAATCCGAATCACGAAATTTAATTTTCCTGTAATATTTACTGCAATGGCCCAGTTAAGCACACACAAGTTTACACCATTCAATAATTATAACCGCCAATATTCTTTTTATCAACATATGCGAGTTAGATAATTTTGATCGATTCTGCTCTAGGATAATTTTGTATAAGATTTGTCTTTTTTTTGTTAAAAAATTTTTTAAAAGAGTGATTCTGTGCAGTTGTTCAAGATTTGAACATTTAGAACAAATTTTTGCTGAAATGAAATTAAATATGTTTCCAACTTTTTTGTATCATTTTTGTAACTTGCTCAACAGATATTTGTTTCCCTCCGTTGACTTTGAGGTCTTGGAATGTTTTCTTCAATTTATCATTCTCTTCCGTCAATGATGCGAGAGTTTTGCTGGTTTCTTCCCAATGGTCCAGAGTTTCTAAAAAATGGCACAATATATGATATAATAATTGTACTAGCAAGCATGTCATCCTTTGTTTAACCAACACAGAACATTTTTTAATAAATGCTTGACAAGTATGAGACAATGGTGGATCGCCTCAACGAGGCGCATTCTATCATTGTCTCATATTTGAAATAAAATTCCTGACTGTACTTTAACAGTAAGTGGTAGATATCTGTCTATACATTAGTTCTACACAAATTGTATTCTTCTTGAGAAGCAGCTGCTTTTAATTTTTTGTAGCTCTTAACGTGTCAGTGTCGATGGGTTGCCTAGATGTTTTCGGGTGATGTTCCACATTCACCTGATGTGAAATTGAATTGAAAAGTGACTTAAGCTGGACGCATCAACGGCAACGTATAGCTAGCTTAAATCAAGAACTACATTTTCGTCCCGCATTTGGAACTATTTACAATTGCAAATAATATACGTTAGGGCTTTCTCGTAATTTTTTTTTTCATTTTGGTATTACATATATATATATATATATATTATACCTAATTCCTAGCAAATTAACACGGTGGAAAAGGGAGAGATGTGAGAGAGGGCGAAAGCCCACAGAAGTAGAAGCAGTAGGTGAGTATTTTAGTAAACTCTCTAAAAAAGACGGTAAACATCAATTAGAGTAGTCTCTTCATTTTTCACAAAAAATAGATACATTGGTATTCCATGGCACAAACTTGAATGACGGCATCACAGAAAACTTATATGTACCTTCTCTGAATACTTCATAGTCTGTCTGCAATTCTCCCATTCTCTTGGTGGCAGATTCAGTCGACTCTTTCAATTTTTCATTTTCTAAAAGATAATAGTTGTCGATTTTCAGTTTACAGAACATATGAAACAAATTTTGAATTTGCAGAATACTCGATTTAAAAAAAATCAAAGGCATAACATGGGACCAAGTAACTCATTTTTTTCAACCATAATCAATCACATTATTTTATCTTCCTTCCGGAAATAAAAAAAAATATCTTTCCCATATAAGTATTTTTTAAATAGGTTCAATATAAATTGCATTTTTGATACAAAACGATTTATTCGTTTGAATAAGGAAATTGTCATAAATTAATTGCATCCACGACTACAACCGAGTGGATAAATTTCTCAATAATTAATATTATATTTGTCCGAATAACCAACCTTCTTTCTGCTGAGCCAATGTTTCCTTAAATTCGTCGAATTGCTTTTCATAACTCTCCTTCATTTTCTTTATATCTGATAAAAAATAAAAAGTGTCATATTCAACCCTATTTCCCATTTTCACAGTATATTAATTATATTCTATTTTTTATTGACTCTTTACTAATTTTTTTTTTCATTCAGACAGTACCGCTAAAATGAACGAACTAAAAACGTTCATATGATTCATAAAATGCATAATCATCAACTGAACCCAAAGCAAAAAACATCATATAATCAACTGAGGAACTGGAGTATGACAATACACTAAGCAATTGTAAAGATGTCAAACGCAACGGATTTTGTGCTCCCGATTACAAATTTAGCGGGAATGTAAATATTAAAATTCTGGTAAAATCGGTAAAATGTAGCTTTTAAATCTAAAGTCCCAAAAGTTTGAAATATTTTAATACAAAAAACTCTACTATTTTTGATAAATTGTCAAAAAAATATTAATTATGGAGAGAAACGTCCCCGGAAACCCCCAGATTGCGCTACTAATTTCTATAAAAATATTTTTCTACGCATTTGGGAAAAAAGTGCTGCTAGACAATTTCCTTGAGCAAGCATTGATTTACGAGTTTTTTTTTTTCTTGTGTACGAATAATAGATCAAAACAAGCAACAGCCAGAAGCCATCAATCTACGTTTGAAATCGGATAACTCAAGAAAACTACTTTTCAATCTTTGTACAATTTTCTGTATCGCATTGCTAAAAAATTTACTCATAACATAACAGAGTTAACTGAGTTAAATTTGAATAAAATGGATTGACAATTGATAAAACATTTGCCAGTCTCTGGCGAAACTTGAGTGAACATGAATTTCTAAGCCAGCTATTTTCCGTCTGTACCAATATCAGAATATATTCCCGATAATAGAAATATATGAACTCGAAAATATATATTTTTGAATGGAATATTTTTCAAGTTTAATTCTATTTGAATCGGAACTAACGGCCATTTTTTCAACATGTTAAGGGCTTTTTTTATTATTTATTCAAATCACAACATAATCGACGAAACTACCCAAAATAATTGTCTAACTATACCAAACACACAAAAATAAGTTTTCAAAATATGAGAGAACGAAGGAAAGAAAACGAAAGAACGAGAGAACCTTCTTCCGTGTCGGTTTTAAACTTATTCAAGTTCATCAATTCAACTGTTAACTCTGTGCTTCTGCCACGAATCTGCTTGATGTCTGGTAAGGCAAAAATTGAGTGATATTACAACCAATTTTGAAAAGTTGAACAGATATTTTAAGAAAGGGCATAATTTGAGAACAATTTTAAGATTATTAACCAAACATGGTAGGAATACTTTGAATAACTCGTTTACATGCTGATATTGAGTGATTGAAGGATATCAAAAAGTTTTAAATTCTAAATTATTCATGATCACGTAATGGTGATAATTGAAGGGAATTTTTTTCAATGTTATTTTGCAATAACTATATAAGGTTATAAGTGCAACTGATGATTCATTTTCCGATGACAAAATTTATAATGAAAATCAACAATTGCACTCTGAAAATAAAAATTCGGAATCGAATGAACCTACGAAACCACACTGACATTACAGAGTACAATCCTGTAAAAAGATTTTCAAAATTTTTAAAACTAAGTTGTACTTTGATCATAAACAACGCATTTGTAGAATTGAAAGAACGTAAATATTATTCCTTTTTTGATTGAAATTCATTCTAAGCAAACCAACTAACGGCCACTCAAAATCAAAGAACTACTACAAGATGTAATTCCAGCAACTTCACTCTAAGCTAAAGACATCCCACACGGAACTGAACCGCTATGGTAAAGTTCGGTGAGTGGTAACTGCTCTGGTCGATTGTAAAAGAATTTATCACTTTTTTGTTTCCTTTTCGTCGTCTCTTTCGACACGCAGGAAATAATTTAGGTCTATTCTAAAGCCCGTAACTACAAGGTTGAAATAACGAAATTTATCATTCTTTTTGTTAATTTTTATGGTATATTGAATCAATGTGAGATTGGTAAGAATTTCTGGTACACCGTAACAAAAGGGCTGTAAAATCATAAATCTCTGGCACTAATTTAACCTTGCGACAACGAAACAAAACTATTGAATCAAATTTTTAGCCCATACTCGATAAAAATCTCATCAGCAAGGTTTAATTGAATTTTGAAAATATACGATTACTTTAAATTAACAATAAATTTGTTGATTTTTTGTCACATTGCCTTATCCCAAAGAACTTGTCTGGACTTAGGCCCGAGGACTCATGAAAGTCTATTTCGCTCATCGAGCCCACGCGCCAAGGATGGATTGCACCTCATCCATCAGATTTGATATTCAACATTTATTATTGATTACCTTTATTTTGATTCCTCAGAAGTATACGATAGTTTCCTAGTATTTCGGATTGGTTTTTGTTTGTATCCCCCAGTTGATGAAGCTCTATAAACAAAAAGTATGTTTAACATACATCTAGTTATATGTTTTAAAAATTAGATAAATGTTGCATGGTCATGCGTGAGATGGAAATATGAGTTTATAAAAAATTTTAAATTGTCTTTGAATAATTTCACACTTTCAATTCACACAAATTTTCCCCTAATATGCAGATATAATATTCAAATCAAAATGCTTCTTGTACAAAACCGTGTAACACTAGGTGATATTGCCTACTTAATTTAAGCCGATAAGAGTGGGTAACACGTGACCTAGAAGGCACACAAAAAAATTTTTAAAACATTTTGCACAAGAGTATAGAATATTTGAGTGCGCAAGTATGCATATTATTCGTTAAAAATATACAAACACATTTACTCCAAGTAAAGCGAAAATGTCATTTTGAGTTCCATGTGCTTTAGAAGAAAACTTATTTAAACTCCTATACTTGCATATGTTTTTGTTAAAAGCAACTAATGGAAAAGTATAAAAATGTGACCCTTTATAGTGATTAAATATTTCACCCATTTGGAACAGTCTGTTTGCTTCTTGCGCTTTAGTAAGTTGTTCATTCAGTCCGATATTTGTTTCTCTGAGGTCTTTCAATTCTGTGAATTAGAATGTGTGAGTCAAGGCCTGTTACTTAATAGGGCTTTTTGTTCACGAGCTAGCTGTATTGGAAGCTCAAATATTCCAATAATAAGACGTATGGATTTTACAAGTAAAAAATCAATCCAAACCTACACAAACGTGCTATACCTTCTATAATCATAACACCCTGCTTCAAATGCATAAATAATATGCCAAACTCTGTGTAACTTCATTAAAAAAACATATCATTTGCGATTTACCCGATGATAAAATGAATATTCACTTTGATTTGCATATTTTTTACTCATAGTTCCAAATTAATTCTAAATTATGCATTTTCTTGCAACTTCATGTGGTAAATGTTGCTTACTTACCATTTTTGATACTTTTTATATCCAGCACAGCATCGGAAACCATGGAGAATATCTTCGCTACACCAGTGCTTGTAGGATCCTGATTGCTTCTTCTCGATGTTGCCTTTGATTCGCAAGTTAAAGGAAACTGACTTCTTTCCAGGTATTCTAAGATGTTGAATCCCTCAGTGGCAGGATCACATTGCACATTCATTTTGCATCCTTTCTTTGGGCGACAATTCATAGTATCTACTTGTGCGAAGGATGTGGTAGCAATAAATATAAAACATATTGCTGTAGGTAACCAATTCAAAACTGCCATCTTGGTAAAACCTAACTGGAAACAATATTTTTCACCATGGTTAGCTGTAAAATGAAATAGGTACTTTCCTGTACTTAACAATACATCTCAATGTTTAGTGAATTCATGTTATATATTTTTCGATTTTTGCGATTAAAATGCCAGAGACTAACGGTTGAAACTATGGATGTTTGGAATATGCGGTTCGAGTCTCGATAAATCCGTTGTTTGTCCACTCCATATTTCTGTTCCTATGCCATATTCCCTTGGCTTATGACTTCTCAACAAAACTATCTCTGTTCTAATTTTATTTTTAGTGTACATGGAGCCTTCCTCTATTTAATCCACTTAAATAAGTAATTAAGTGAGTAAGAGTTATCTTAAGCAGTTAAAAATAAATAAAAAAATAAATAGAAAAATCGTGATGAACTTGAATTAAGACGCTGATAGCGGTTTCAATCTAAAATATTAGTTATCCAAGTTATAAAGTAGTAACAGAAACATCCACAACCTTGCATTATTAGCATATTTTTTTAAATAGCAGTTAGATTTATATAAAACCTATTGGAAAAGTTTTGTTTCAAAGTGAATTGTTCCGATGGAGATTGCCCAGTCATTATGAGTCGAACCACGGCTGACAATTTGCTGACAAAGCATACGACGCGAGATATTTCTTACGATTGACCTTTAACTTAAAATTTTATCAAAACAGATTTTGTCAAGTACGAGTGACTGTGAAACAAGCAGCGGTAAAATGGCAGCTCTAAGTCACATAATTGTCAAACGATGATTTTGTGAATTATCAAATTTGCTGTGTGAAAATCAGTGTGAAATGGAATTGCTGAATTTTGAAATAGTTTTTACTAATCAAGTGGCAGTTAGTTTTGGGCCCTGCTTTTAGCCTAGACTAGAACGAATTTATAATATATATATATATTATTTAATTATTTTGAGGTATTGAATTGTGATTTCAAGAATCACGCAAATCTAAATATCTATTCTGAAATGAAATAATATTGAAGCACAATCACTTTGCATGGCTCACGTTCTCACGTTTTCGCATTTGAGAATTGAAGGGGTTTTTGATGTGTAAAATTGTTTTCACATTTGGATTCGATTACCTGTCGTACCAAAGTGTTAAATAGCGAATTTGTCTAATGACGGGAATAGTTTAAGGTTGGAATATCCGTTTAGCAGCGTAAAAGTGTCTAAAATAAAAACTTTTTAACAAAGAGTGCCTAATTAAATACATTTACCAGAAAAAGCCGCAAAGTGTCTAATCGCAATCACATTTGTTAGAGTGTACTGACTGGGTTCCGACATGCAAAAATGGAGTTAGAAAAATTTGTAAATATTTGAATAAACGTATTTATTGAGTTTATAGTTAAGCAATATTCAATTAGCTCAAGCTGCACAATATACAAGAAGTGATATATATATATATATATATAAATATAAATTATAGATTTATTGAACACCAAGTTGCTACTATACTACGCTTTAACAAAGCGGTAAAACTTTTGTTCTATAACCGTAATTATACTCGGTGTTGTTGAAATTAGGCATAGGATTGATCTTCGTCCAATTATGAAATGTTTATGTAAGACACCACAGGGGAAGGTCGATTGTGTGCGCCGTGGTGACGTGACAATAGATGGCGAAAGTAGATTTCACCTAATAAATGACGCGGGTTCGAATCAGGGCAAAGACCTATGAACGAAAAAGACTTCGAAGGGCAATGCATGCGGGGTGCTACTGGGCGAGGCAATATAACGCACAGCTTGGGAACGATGCTCGATAGCCTTATAGGTCCCTCATTGGTAGATAAATCTCGTAGCCAGATATAATTGTCAACATTGTTGATTGTATACTGCGATATAGAGTTCATTTTTAATTTCAAAAGTCATACTTGGCACAAACCTCATCAAGAGGTTGGTTTCAAAATTTGCAACTATACAGTTACCAAGAATAGTGAACAAATTCACTGCAGTTTTTTCATAGTACATGAATAAATACGTTGCACAGCTGGTTTTGAGTAAACTTTATTCCAAACTTTTGTTGTGTAGATAAGCATTTACAACAACGAGCGATGCGGATTAAGTTTAATCTTCGGAAACATTTTATAAACAAAACCTAAATATGAAAACAGAGTTTATGAATTATAAATCCTTGCATAAAATTAATCCTCAAATTTCGCACAAAAAATACGAAACTGGGAAATGTGTAATTGCAAGCGTATCAATGAAAGCACGAAGATAAAGTTTAACTGGCCTCACAGCGATGGATCTTTGAAAATTGGGCAACGCTCCATATTTCCATGCTTTAAGATTAATTTAAATCCACACCAATCAGGAAAACGAAACTTGAAATATGCCATTGAGAATATACCAAACACTGTAACAAAAGTACACGTTCTAAGACGATAATTTTACTTGGTGCTAATAAAATTAAGCTAAAATTTTCTATTTTCGGTCTATTATGTCTATGGAAAGCGCCGCCGAGGCGCGGTCAATCAGCATGCCCTACTTGGTATAAATCTAACAAACAAAACGGTTACTATTTGGAAAGTTACAATTACCGCAAATGAACAGTAAACTTACTGGTATTTCTTCACAGGGAATCAAGTAGGTTGTTATGAGAAAATTACGTTGTAATCTATTGTTGTCTACCTCAGCAATTACCACAACGTCGCGGATTAAGTTTAATTCACAGAAACATTTTTAAGCAAAGACTAAAAATACACACATAGTATAAAAAATTTAAATCATTGAAGAAAATCACTTTGAACTTCGCAGGAATCGGAATACGGAAGCAAGAAATTTTCAATTGAGAATGTACAATTGAAGCACGGAGTTACATCGAATAACCTCTTGAGCGAATGTTGAACAGCGAGTACAGCGTTGAAAATTGTGCCACATTCCATGTTTAATATTTAATGATTATTTTAGTAAAATTACAACATGAGCTTGATAAAGAAAATCATGTGCGGTTAAAGATCCCCCTTCCCCAGGGCTGGAAAAAACCGAATCTTTTGGAATTCGAACAATTTTTTCGATTCGGATCGAACCAGCAATATAACGAGTTTTTGTCCTATGAATGATTCGCGATTGATTCGAATTAATCTGTGCTTCGAATCGATTCGAATAATCAAATCTATTTGCCCACCCCTATCCTACCCCTATACGTTCTCGCATTCCGAATACCAACCGTTAGGCTGATTAGAGAAATTTTAAATCCATTAAGGTCTCGGATATCCATAGCAATCAGCTGTTGGATTTATAGGAAAGCACGTTACTTAAGCACCACTGTCCAATCTTGTGACTGCCATCTGCCTCTGAAATGAAAGCAATGTTTAATACTATCTATCACTCTTACAATATTACCTCAAACAATATTACTTATATCTTTGCTTAATCACTAAGAGAATTTCATTTTTTGTCACAAATATGAGTGCTTTCCGTGTCCACCACACATCCCGAGGTGGAAAAACTTGGCTAGTCTTCTTGGCTGAACCGGTATTATCATATCTTTTAAATAACACTAACCCTATTCGTCGATAATTGGTTGCTTCTACCGTTCCTGGTTCGGGGTGATCCACTCGTATGAGTGCTATAAAAAAGTTGGTAATGGAACTTTTTCAAAACAGAAATCTATCGGATTATAATAGGTGTTAAAAGTAGCCGCGATAGTATTGGACTCAGTCACCATGATGTTATCTTGGAAATATGAAACCGATGATTTATTACTCCAATTTTCTTGCGGAGTAAAATGATATCTTGTACAATATAATTTGGATCTGAACACAACCAATATTTATAATGGTATAGTTGTCTGGTATGTCATAAGTCAGTTGTTTTACCAGCAGGAGCTGTCTACGATATCCCTAAAAACAATTTTTATACAACCATAAAGTTATTTTATAAGCCTTCAAATAACGTGATATAGGACTATTATCAATCCCCTGGTTCGATTTCATTTGACCGTAAGGCTGCAGATATGATCAGAAATTTCGATTCGTTGAGCCGTAGTTTACATAGATTACTGCAGTTTTAATGTTTTGTATTTGGAAAATGCCGTGTTATTTATAAAGATAACACTAACTGGTCACTAATCAAAATTTGTCCCAGAAAAATTAAAATCGAAAGTTGAAATGAGCATACAAGATATCCCTCAATGCGCTGTAACATAGCGTTCACTTCTTTATTAAATGCTATATTGGAGTTCTATATAACCATATACTATATTGTTCTTTGCTACTGTTTGCCTCCTACGGCGGGCTACCTTGACCTGGCTTATACAAAATTGAATTTTCAATTTACAAAAAAATTATAAGTTAAGCTATTTTTGATGACTCGAAGTCATAAAATCAATTATACCTTTTAAATACTATTAAAAACAGAATCACTACATCTGCAACGTTTTTAAATTGCGACTGGTGTACACTCATTTAACGCTGTGGGTCAATGATGCATCGAGCCTCCAAAGCGCAATGTAACTGTGTACTTTTGCAAAACATTAGTCACAAATAGATGTCGGTCTAACTAACACGATCCATGCGCAATCCGAATGTGGATTTTTTCCCCAAAAAAGCACTCAATCTGGATCTGTATTTTTAAGTATTAGACACTGATGTACTGCAACCTGCGGCGCGATCAATCAGTGACTCATACTTAACAACCATATGTGACTAAACCAAACCTCTCTGATTAGGAAAAGTCGTCTGATAATCTTCCGAAACTGCGACCTCAGTCATGCAAGCTTAATTTTTGACGAAAATATGTTTTAGGCTTTAAATGTTTAGAATAACTTTAGTGCTCAAAATGCCCCAGGCAGAAGATGAAATTTCATAATTAATATCAGTTATCTCTGACACTTTCTAAAGAACAGGTAAATGCACAAAAAGAATAGAGTTATTCAAAATATTTTTACATTTTCTCTTTAAAAATTCTCCCCCAATTTGTGAACAAAGTAGTTGAAAAAAATTATATTCACAAAAATGGCAATAGTCGCGAGTCTAGTTTTATTTAAAAAAATTCTTTGTATCTTCTGAAAAACAATTTTGCTCAGTTAACGTTACGAATATTTCCACTGCATTTTGACTAATAGATCAAACGAGCATCACCCATAAATTTAGCCCTTATTATGACGTGTTTTCATTTTTTCTGACGCCAACTCGATAGTGCAATTACCAGTGGTAGGTAGTTCTAATATTAACCTACTAATGGTCGCGACTGACATGAGAGAGTTGACAAAGACATTTTTGTCAAGCATGAGCCAGAGATGATCACAGTTCCACCAGTTACGTGTACTTAACAAAATTCAAGGCCGCAATACACGCTTGCGTAAGTTGCGTTTTTTAGGTTTGTTTTATTTTAACCTTGCGTTTTGCACTAACACAACATTACACATGCGTTTGTTTGCATTTTTATCTCACTCAGAACGATTTGCTATGCAACCTAACGGAGAGTGCGCTTCGTAGGCATGTGAATGCAATAAACGCGTAGCAATGCATACGTGTATTGTCGTTTTTGTTTTGTGATCTGGAACGCACCGCAATGCATCGTATAACGCTACGTGTATTGTAGTCTTTATTTGGTGTAACAATTTCTAACTGACAGTTGAGCCGTCGAATTAATATTTTCGTGATACTACCACATGAAGATGTCATAAACCTGTCAGAATAAAAGTTAATTTCTATTGGAGCTATTTATCGCGCGAAGGCGAAAAAATAATCAGTATGCTTGAATACCTTATATAAAACGTCAAATCTTGCAAATGTCGCAATGGTATTTTCGTAGTTGTGTGTAAAGTGGTTGGGTTCAAAATATTTCTGTACGCAATTGTTAATTTTACGAAGCTGTCATTATGAAAGTTACTGCCAATCTGAGCTATTCGTTTGGGGGAGAAAAAGAAAAAAATAGAATCGTAATATTTGAGTATTATATGAAAAAAATTCAATAACCAATTTTGAAGCTTTAAATAATGCACCTCTCATCTGGTAAAAAATATCATTTTTAATGGTTGTATTTGAGTGGTTTGGGTTCAAAAATCATCTATTGAATAGGCTCGAAAGAGAAAGAGAGAGCTATCTGATTTTCGTTCCTTCGAACAAAATTTTTAACCCGTCAACTCGATTAGCTACCCACATTCCACTCACATCCATTTACTCATATCCACCCACTGTGGATGTTCCAGAGTGTCACAGTTTTTTTTTCACAAATTTCTGTGATTTGGAATTCATTGCCTTCACATTGCTTTCCCGGTCGTGTTGATCTGAAATCTTTCAAAACTTCAGTCAATGGGTGTCTTTTGGGAATGTAGGTTTTCTAGCTTTCATTTGTGCCTTCATTTTGTTTGTGCCCTCCTTGCACAACGGTGATTTTAGGTTACTCTTCTTATTAAAAGTCGCTTAAAGCCTTGCTCTGAACGAATTGAAACTATTTTTAGTATCGTCACTTTAAATCCCATCTATTTTTCTGGTAGAGAAAAATACACTGTGCACCTGACTCTGTATGCGTTGAAAACATTGAACCTTTAAGTGATCCGACATCTTGACAAAAATAGTAGCAATTCAATGTAACAATTACAAGACTGAGAAAACCGCACGTGTTATACCGATAATTAATCTATTTCAGATTATAATTAACAACCAATTCTCTTACTAAACTTGATCTACAAGTGGGGGGCAATTGTCCTATTGTAACTATCCTAGCAGTCTTATTTCTATGGTACTAGAGCTGGGCAGCGAGATTTGGTGATTCTAATCGATTTGAAACACGATAGGAACAAAAACTTGTTATAAAAACTTATATTTTCATTTTTAACGACAAAATGCAATCGATTTTGATCAAATTTGACCAAAATCGATTACATTTCGTTGTTACAATATGAAAATCGTTGCTCTCAGTGTGAACTGAAAATATACAATAAACTATAATTTTCTTCATTTTCACGGTGGAGACAAGTTATATTTGTAAAAATGGGATATTTGTTATATACATAAAATTTGTGATTCGATCCGATTCTAAAAAATATTAAAATCAAATTCGATTTTCATATGATTCGGTTTTGCCAAGCCCTATATGGTACTTGATGTGATATATTTGCCCTATTATTAGGGCTGAGCAAAACAAAATTCGAATAATTTATTCGAAACGGTTCGAATCACCAATTCCATTTAAATAACAAATATGCCGCTTTGACCATTAGAACCATTAAAATCAAAAATTATATTTACGAATTACTAAGATCAGCATAGACGGACTTAACGGCAATTTATTTTCTATTAACACTACATTTCTCAAAACAAAAATTTTCATTTTAGCGGGAAACTACAGTGTATTTTGTCCAAATTCGACAAGAATTGATTGCACTTTGTCATATGTGAATTCGAATTCATTAAGAAAGTTCTATTCCTTTTGCTGATTTAGGACTAATTTACACGAATAATTTATGCTTTGAATCGATTCGAATCACCAAATCGAATCGCCCAGTTGGAATTTTATATCTTTAAAAAGGATAACAGAGTTAAAAATTTCAAAAAAAAATTTTTGACCTATTGGTTTGTTTTCAATGATATCAATAATGAATATTGATTTGTGCAAAAAAAAAAATGGGAAGCGAGAGCAGCGCGAAAATATATTTTTACCATATTTAAGAGTGTTACCAACTAAATATTTGAGAAGCCCGCCAAAAGTTCACCACATTTTCCACCAAAATATGTCACCACCGATGGTGCCATGTCTCTATAATCTATCTGGTGATAATTTTTGCATCGGTCTTTGGAATAATGTATTCCCTGCGTGTCGTAGGCGTCGAATAAAAGGAAGTACATGAGTGGTCGATAGTTTTTACCATCGTTCGAGGCAAATACCACTCACTGCACTTTAGCATAGCGGTTCATTTCCAGTTGCGATGTTTTCCGTTCGGAGAACAGTTGCTGGTACCACGTTTTTACTAGCTCTTTGCTATTAAACGGCCGTTAGTTGACCGATACTGCCGATAAAAATATATGGAATGTGTCAAATAAACGAAAATCAACTATTCAGCTTGACAAAAGCGGAAAGATGTAAAAAATGCTGTTATAAATCGTCTCTTTTATTATCGAACGGAATAAGAAGAATTGTAGTAGCTCTCCGACAGATTGATTTAACTATCTAATATAGGGATGAATAAAAATGGCATCTTCGTGAAAATATATGTAAATATTTTAACCATGAAATTTGTAACCAAAAGCGGTGAGCGTATTCTGGAATACAGAAATGGTATCCATTTAAATTTTCTTGATCAAAATAAACTTCTATTCCTACAGTATAACTAATGACAAATGTAAAGGAAAAGTAATTCTCGATTTAAGACCTCTGTTTTGTGGTAGTTACCGTAGTCTCTGAATTTGCTCGACCATTTTTTTATGTTGTTTTTTTGCAAACCAGTCTGACCTAATAAAAAACAGTGTAGGCCCTTCATCAAAACTAGCAGTAAACTGCCTAAAGCTCGCGAAATGGCCTCTCAATGTTTTTAATGGTCTTCTATACCAAACTTTCGGAACCCGAATTATTTGTCATTGCCTACCGGTTAACCTATAATGGAGGCATCGCTAAATACGAGTTTTCGTTGTGTTACTGTCCTGCAGCTGTCAAGGCGTCTTGTTGAAATACACGCTCGGCAGTGAAACGGCCAGCTAGCAGCATTCCAGAAAATACGATTACGCCCGCTAACCTCTCAATGCATTTTACCACGACGGTTCAGTTCCGTTTGGGATGTTTTCCGTTAAGAGTGCAGTTGCTGGTACATCTTTCAGTAGCCCTTTGCTATTAAGTGACGGTCAGTTGGTTCTTTTAAGAGTGCTTCCAGCCTTGCTCAGTGAATTTCAATAAAAAACACCTTGTCTTGCATGCTTGATTGCTGAAGCAGTGATCGTATTACGTAGAAAATAGCTACCACAAGGTGGCGATAGTGAGCAGTTTCAGAAGGATATTACCATATAAAATTTGGTTATTTAGTTTTTTTGAAGTTGCAGTGCTATCTCTACAGTTTTGTTTTGAAGTCAAGAAGAAGTCAAGTCCGAAGAACCAACTGCATTCTTTCAAATATATATCCCGAATTATTATTATATCGTTTTTTTCGACACAAGCTGAAACATTTTCTCAACAGACAGAAATAATTGTTCTTTAATGTACGTTTGCATGATAAATACCTACAAGAAGATTTAATCATTCAAGTATGATAAACATAAGATAAGTTTTCATTTTCCGGGGAAATCCGAGGATATGATATAATCATATAATCTCTCGTGTAGATCTCGTTATCTACATAGAATAAGTGATTCGATTCAATTCGAAAAGATTGTTCGAAACTAATCCTAACACAAAATGATTCGGTCTTGCTTACTCTTTACTATAATCATCCTGCACAGGATTAAAACATTGAATAATTTAAGATGCTCAGCTATAGATGAGCATTGAAATAAAAGACAACCCATATATAAAAAAGGAGAACGCGCCTTCAGCGCATCTCATCTATTGATACAATATCATAAAATATTGAAATCCAAATTAATGTTTTTTAAAATAAAATTTAATCGGGGCGAAAATGCAGGATGAAGTCTTCCAATTCACTATATTGCAAAGAACAAAAAAATCCAATATAAAGGCTATGAAGTTTTTGAAGATTAGAAAATGCTGTTGTTGTCTTGCAGATTACGTATCTTTCGCGGCAAGTGAATATTAATTTTCTGTCAAACTCGAGAAAGGGTCTGAAAAATTAACAAGGGGGAACTACACTGCGAAATAATCGAATTTTCAGGCCATTTCAAGCAATCACTTATTTCTAAAGTACGAAATCGCTATATTGATGAGACTTAATGCCAAGTATGGAGTGGTGCTTTATTTAAATACACTCTGGGCAAGGTCAGGAGCGGTGCAAAAAAGAAACCAACTAACGGCAACTTAATAGCAAAGAGCTGCTACAATATCTAATACCCGCAACTGCACTCTAAGCGGAAATCATTTCAAACGGAACTCGACTGCTACAGTGAATTGCAGTGAGTGGTATCTGCCCTGGGTGATGGAAAAGACCATCTACCTTGGCGGTGTGTTCTATTAACATTCATATTGTTGAGATAAATCTAACGTAGTTTAGCGTAAAATGATTTTTTTTTTTTCGAGCAAAAACCATGCTGCCATCACTACTTGATCTTCATGACAGCGAACAATACTTTTTAAATTCAAATCCGCATTAAATGCAGATTACGCTTCAGTTTATTTTTAATTACAATGGCGTGATATCGTTTTTCCAAAAACGATTATCGATTATTTGAGATCAAAATAAATCAAGAATATCCAAAGATCGATAATATATCTTTAATGCTATTAATATCTCATTTATAACGAAAATCGATAGGAAATAAATATTTAGAGTTTGATTTAAATTTATTATTTTTGTGTCAAGCACGTGCAGAGAAACTGTAATTCTGCGATTAATATCCTTTCGTTAAGTGAGCGTTTTTTTGTTCTTCAGGAGCTCACCTTAAAACTGCCTTAACGTGCGTCCCGAGTTTTGAAAGATTCGGCAAAAAGAAAAAAACAAACCAACATTGTAATGGTTGATAGTTTTACGGCTCCTCGGGGTAGATACTAACCACTGCTTTTTGGAATAGCTGTTCAGTCCTCTTCGGGATGTTTTCCTGGTACCGCGCAGTTACTAGTGATACATTCTGTACTAGTTTGCCACATTAGTTGTTTGGTTTCATCAAGGCGCTTTTCCCGCCTCACACAGTGCAAATATCTTTTTTAATAACATATGTAGTCCAGTAGTAGCATTTTAAACACATTTTTTTTTTTTTATAGCCACTTCTTAGAGTGGATCACCCTGTCCAAGGCCCTGTAACAGCGGCCACTTGTAGACGGACAGGGTTTCAATTACTGAAAAGATATCATTTTTTTCCTTCCGGCTTAGCCTACCCAAGGTATTACACCCTGGGTTGAGTGGTGGGCATGGATAAGCGACCCGGACTCGCCGGGGCTCGAACCCGAGATCTTCAACCTGCGATGCCAACATGTTTAACCACTAGGCCATCGCGCCTCAATGAAGGGTATTTTGTATTGAGCTATCGCTTTAGGAAACCTCGTTTAACCAACCAATGTCAACTAGAAGAGGCAACTAAAAAGATTCGTAGAAGTGGGAGTAGGTTTTGCCATCGCTCAGGGCCGATACCACTCACAGCACTTTACCAGGACAGTTCGTTTGGAATGTATGCCCTTTAGAATGCAGTTGCTGGTGCAACATGTTTTAGTAGCTTTAAGCTATTGAGTGCAGATATTTGGTTTCTTTCATGCACTGTTTCCGGCCTTGTTTGGGTGAATTTCAATAAAAAAAACATAGCAAACAGCTAATTATAGGCAGCAAACTGCAACTATGAAGTCATTTTAGTGAGCATGCTCCAATCGCTAATCAACAAAATTGATGGATGATATTAATATTGAAACGATATTTATTACGTTAATTTTTATTCACTACCTTCAGCGGTGGATTTCATCTAGATATGGTGTGTTGATGGAACGCACCGCGAAGGTGCGGTCCATTCAACAGCCCAAAACTGGCAGAAATCTCATCAACATGGAGTTTTTCTACCTTTTGAAATATGCAATTACTGCAAATGACCAGTAAATTTATCGTACTTTTGTCACAATGTAATACCACTTCCGCGCAATATCAAGCGCGCCGTGAGCGTTACCCGTGGCGGTCGAGAAAAAAATCATTTTGATTCAGATATGGCCCTATACCCAAGAGTTTGGTTCATCTTGTGGTCACAAAAACTCTTAAGCACAGTATAGGCATAGTCTGGCGCCGAATTTCACGGAACGCGGCTTATATCTTTCTTTATCCTACAATCGATAATCATTCTCATATCAGGGATACATTGTAATCGAGACAAGATTATGTTTATCTTTATATTGATTCTTCGTGAAATTGCTTGATGAGCGTGAAGATCTTTCTGAGCGAATGTAGCAGTCGGTTCCAAAACATTGTGGTGTAAGGTGGAAGTGTTTTGCAGGCTGTTCTCGCTGTTACAGATAGACTGCCAGATTTAGAAATATTATTTTATTTTCGATCGAATCCTAAATTATAGAATTTTGAATCTAATATCTCTGAATTCTTTAAAAAAATTCAATGTTTGGCGGAGTTTATGCACTGTGAAAAAGTGTAGTGAATTTGCAGTTGTTCCACAGTAATTTATTTTTTTCATATTTTAAAAAACGCCTTGTTGATGAGGTTTATGTCAAATATAGGCTACTGATGGACTGCACTTCGCCGTCAATAAGAAACATTTGCACTTAACATGTTTTGTGAAGCATGAATCACAGATGAACCGCGCCGACGAGGCGTGGTCCTTCTGTGGTGCATACTTGACAATATTAACTTTCAGATTGGACGCTCAATAACAATATAATTATCCCACTGGGTGTGATTAGATACAAGAGTCAGATTATAAAAGTTGCACCAAGTAAGGTTTTGTAAAGCATGATTTGGATCAAATGTGCTGACAAGTTTTTCATGATTAATAGTATTGATCAAGACGACTGAAAGTTGGGAAGTTTTATCAAAGGCTGATATTTCAAGTATGATCTACAGATTGATCAATCCTACGAAGTCCGGTCCACCATTGTTCCATACTCGATGCAAAAAATATAATGGAGTAAAACTATCTGATATGTTTGGATCTTATTGTCGCCAAAAACAGTTTAATTATGTGAAATTGAAGATCTTAATCAGCTGGAACATTGTTTCTCGCAAATTCTCGGGAGGGAAGGCGAAAGAATGTGTTCGTTTTGTTCAGTGTTAGAAGCAGGGAAACAACTAGTAACCAAGATCCGCTATGTGGAGATTTAGATATGAACTCTAAAAGCTATTATCTCTGCAAAAAAAATGTAGTAAAGTCACTGCTGTTTGACAGTAATTTCACCGGGTGATATTGAACTGAAACTCTAACATTGGTTCTTTCGCCAATCATCGGCCGTTGCTGGAGCGCACCGCAGAGGCGCGGACCATCATACCACCCTTACTTGGCAAATATCTTCTACACGTGAGGGTTATATCTTTGAAAGTAAGCAATGTCTGTGAACGACCAGTAAATTTACTTTATTTTTGTTGCCGCATTTATAGGTTTAGTTCTGAAATGATTTTTGCTCAAAGTGCCGTTGCTGATCATCATTTATGGGATTTCTTTGACATATTTGTTGTGATTGGCTGGTCAGAATATCGGTGTTGATACGGGGCATGTCTTGGACAAATTTCCTAATAAATTTATTTATATTCTTCTATCAAGGCTTTCGAATTGTTTGCTCAGGCCTTTCCGTGAACCGTCCGGGGTCGCACATCCAATAACCGTTAGCCACGGATTTTTTTTAAGTGAATGCATATCTGATTCATGTAACCGCTACCCTCAAAGTGCCTTGCTGAGGGGTTTGCTTGGTGGTTAAACGTCCAGGCATCGAACTACCGAGCTTGCTTCCGGACAATACGATCGGAAAAAAGTTGAGTTAATTTTTCTCTTAGTGTATGGTTTTATTTGTTCAATATTGAGTCGTAGATTGGCCGTAAGTTATAGAGTTTGCCATCAAGGGTGTCGCGAATTACAAAGTTTAAGAACCTTTGCTATAGATGCTGCTTCCAGGTTTGTAAATAATGAATTCTAAATATGGGAACGGCGTTCTGTTTACGGAGTTAGAAATTCTTTCTTGCATAGCATCATTTCAATCATTTCATTTCACTTGACAACAAGCTCTGTGTAGTAATTTTGACTGAAAACTTAAACCCGCAAAAATCAATACCAATAAAATATAGTGCCATCTGTCGATAAATTTACCGGCATGATATATTTCTAAAATTGCCGGTTTCCGAGAATTTCTTTTTTAAACTCGCTAATTTGTGGATATTGTGAGTTCGTTGGTTAGTTAGCACAGGCAGCGGTGTCCCAGTAGTTAAAACATAGGATTGCTTGAAGATTTCAGTTACCCGATCGGAAACGCTTTATCAAAACATCTTTTGTTAGGTTTATCTCAATGATAGATCGCGTCGGTGAGACGTGGTCTATTAGTGACTAAGGCTCTGCAGTTCGATTCGGTGATTCGAATCGAATCGAAGCACGGGTAATTCGAATCAATCGAATCGTTCAAAGGAAAAAAAACTTGTTTAATGAACTACGATTTTAATTTTTAACGATGAAATTCCATCGATTATGGTCAAATTTGAAAATCGTTGCTCCTAGTGTGCTCTTGAAATCTCTTGAATCACTGTTCTTGAAAATACACTATGAACTATGATTTTCTTCGTTTTTACGATGAAGACAAGTTATAATAGTAAAAATGGGATATTTGTGATGCATTCAGAATTAGTGATTCAATTAGATTAGGAAAAAAAATATTCGAATCAGAATCGAATTCCGTATGATTCTGTTTTGCCCAGCCCTATCTGTAACTCATCCTGAATTTTCTAGTTTGGTATGCTCATTACTCAATCCACGATGCGATATATTGTCTGAAGGCTTGGAGTGGTTTGCTCGTGTAAATCTCTGCAAAAAAAACTCATGGAAAGATGCGTTGCTTATCTTGTCTAGGTGGAAGAGGACTACACAATTTACCTTTTCGACAAATTTCATTATTTTATTAAAATTCACTCTGAGCATGGGAGACAGCCGTGCCTACAAAGAAACAACTAAAGGACACTTGTTAGCAAAGAGCCATCAAAGAGATGCGGTACCAGCACCTGCACTCTAAGCGGTGGGAATGCCAAACAAATGTGAAATAGCACAGAAAATTGCAGTGTATGGTATTTGCAGTGTGTGGACATCCCCTGGGCGATGGTGAAAACATCAAATAGAAAATATGATTCCAAACCTCACAAGGTTTCATTTATTCATGAGTTTTTAAATGAGACATACCATTGAAACTACTAAGAAATATTTTTGACACATATAAAATGGTTTGCCTCAAGAGAGTTAATTTTGAGGGGCTTTTACAATGCTTGTTGCAGTCCATTGCTTGATATATTATTCATGTTCTTGAAATGCCATGTGGCGATATAATATATGATGCTTTCTGGTGTTAATTTGGACTCACACTGTAACGAAAAAGGGAACAAAATCACTGTTGTTTGACAGTAATTTTATAATACGGTATTGAACAAAAATCAAAATTGTCTTTTCTAGTGTTTTCTAGTGTTGATGAAACACACCGAGAAGGTGCGGCCCATCAACAGCCCATAATTAGCACAAATCTCATCAACATGGCGTTTTGTCACTTTGGAAATATGCAATTACTGCAAATGACCAATAAATTTCCTGTACTTTTGTTACGGTGTTGTTTTGTCCAGCGGGAGCCTATATCCCAATCGAAAAAGTTTTGGCAAACATATTTGGTGAAGTATGAGCCACTGATGGATAGCGTCGAATAGACGCGGTACATCTTTGACTCATGCTTGAAGAAATAAAGTTTTCTATTTCACCGGATTATTCCCTCCTGGTAAGCCCAATACTCTCCGTAATAAAAGTGCAGTAACTTTACTATGAGTTGCAGTGACTTCATTTTTGTAAAACTTGAGGCCGTCATGTTTATAAGATTTACGTCAAATATGACACGTTGCAGATTCTCACAAAAAGTGGTGCGATCTTTCGATTGCCAATTATGGCTGGGTAAAACCGAATCATTCGGAATTCGAATCTAATTCGGATAATTATTTCGAATCGGATCCATGAAAATAAACGAGTATCCCATTTTTTCTCTTACTTTTATAGTCTCCGTTTTAATTAAGCAATTTACAGTTAGGAATTATAAAAATTAGCTTAAACACGATTACAAGCGATGTATTTTAAGTTACACTCCATTTCAAAAACGAACGTTTTTATTTTAACGACTAAATACAATCGATTTTGATCAAATTTGACCAAAATCGATTATATTTCGTCTTTAAAATATGAAAATTTGGGCTTTTAGTGTGAATCTAATATACACTATAAACGACAAATTCCTTCGTTTTCACGATGGTGACAAGTTATAATAGTCTAAATAAGATATTTGTTATTTACATTGAATTAGTGATTAGTGATTCGAGCCGATTCGATAAAATTATTCAAATCAGTTTCGACAGCTTAATGGTTAGACTTTGTCCAGCCCTAGTTAAAACGGAAAGTAACAAACATCCCGGTTTGGTCGCACTTACCCAGGTCTATATTACATCAGGAGTTGAGTGGTGGGATTGAAGCAACCAGACGGTCTAGCCGGGATTCGAATTCAGGATGATGTCAGAATACCACTAGGCCATCGCGACCACGACGCAACGTGCGATAACTAAAGTTTTAACGTATATAGGTCGCCATATTGTTAGCGAAGGAGCCGACTAGATTCCGAATGTTTTACTTGTTCTCTCGTGTTACGATTTAATTAGATTAACTCAGACAACGATATATAGAGAACAATACACAACAATTCCATTGTGGATTTTAAGATTTGTCACAGCCTAATCCATCATTCATATGTGTAGTTTTTTATATACTTCAAGAATAGATGGTATCCCAGCTAGGAAGATTAGGTCACAACAATAATTTCCAATGTTGGGACGTTGAATGCTCGCTCTAAAGTACCCCATTGTGACAAAAATGCAATAAAATTAATGCTTCTTAACAGTTATTTTACTCTGTGAAATTGAAATAAAACTATAAAATTGTCTCTTTTCATCAATTACGGGCCGTTGATAGAGCGCGCCGTCGAAATGCTCTTCATCAACATCCCGTACTTGGCATAAATCTAATCCACATGGCAGTTTTTCATTTTTGAAAAATACAATTACTGCTAAAGACCAGTAAATATACTGTACTTATAGGGTGACTCTGATATTCTTTTTCGTGTACCTACTGGTAGTGTAGGCCCTTGCTAAGACCATAACCCGCATAAGTTGATGAATATAAAAATATGTTAGCCTGCGTTGCGCGCTTTACCAGCGAGACCTTTTTAATGTTTCTGTCCCAAGTCATTTCCCTAACGCAACAAAAAACCAGTAAAATCGCTGTTCTTTACCAGTAACTTTAGACGGCTATACTGAAGAAGAAGAAATTTGGTCAAATGTTTTTGCAAAACAACTTATGTTAAGTATGATTCATTGATGGATCGCGTCGATGAGACGCGGTCCATCAGTGGGTCATGCTTGACAAAACAAAGTTTCTTCTGCGAATAGTGCGAATCAACACCAGTCCACGGCTGATAGGAATTATCTCAACAACTTTTTTTAAATAGCTTTATTTCGTTTTCAAATCGAAATGATGGATTATACTGTGTGAGATAGAACTCAAAATTTACAAAAAATTGTTTGTGTATTGTTTGATAAATCTCTCTGAAGAAGTTAATCGAATTAACTCGTAATCCGAGAAAACATATGAAAACATTGGAATCTCGAAGACTTAATCGTAACAATACGCGCTTGTTTGATTTTCTACTAATTAAGATAACTATGACAACGAGATATGTACGGGTTTTCACTTCAACAAAAAGTATCGGAATTGTTGAATATTTATTAGTAAATCCAGTGAGAATTAATTTTGGTCTGGCTTGAACCATAGTCTTGATCAACATAATGTTTTGCTAAAAATTTTGTCACCAGAAGTGTAAATGGTTATATGCTGGACCATGCTATCACTATACATGCATTCAGGACGATAAAATGGGAAAGAATTACAGTTTATAGGTCATAGCAAGCGATTTTATAACAGGTATAATATGTATATACTGTGAGAAAAAAGCAATAATTTCACTGCTCTATCGCAGTGGTTGTATATTTCAAAATATTTGAAATTGCTTTTTCGATAAAATTTTTGTCTGCGCACTCAGTAAACAGTTCATACTTGGCCGAGAGAGTTTATAGTTTTATCTCAATATCATCGAGCAGAAATACCTACAAAGAACGGTTATTTTACTATCTTTTTGTTACAGTGTGGTTAAATATTTTGCATTAGTAAATCCAGCAAAAACAATATCATTATTGTTGATATTTTTTATTAATTCAACACGCCGCAATTACAAAAATTTTGTCAAAACATCATTTATTAAGTATGGGCCACTGATGGATCGCGTCGATGAGATGCGGTCCATCTGTGGCACATGCTTGACAAAAGAAAATTTTGATTAAAGGTATTTCACCTCTGAATTTTGGTATTCACCATTCATTTAGGAAACCGTTATACCACATACGAAGCATATGAACTTAGAAACGAATCAAGAATTCCTCATTCCCATAATCGTTGTGGTCGGCGTTAGTCACGACGACAAGATCATGGGTTCATGTTTATTTATTATCGTAAAGATTTGGAGTCTAGATTGTTTGAAAGCTTCAAAAAGAAATGAAGAGAAATGTATGGGTTTTTACTGCAATTAAGCTAGAGATAAAACTTTGGATGGGGATCTGTTATGCGGAAAAAGGGCAAATTGTACGTGATTGCTTGAACAAAATATTTTCAACTTAATCAATCGTGTTTTTAGGAGCTGGATTTAGCTGTTATATAGACTTATTGAGCGTATCTAAGTTGTGTAGTTACTACTGATTTTTAGTTGTTTTTAATGATAGTTTCATGTTATTTGTTTCCACATTCAAGACTCGTGTTTCGTGGTTTTGTGGTTGCTTGATAGAATGGATAAAAACGTGTATGAATGACACTCATCAACGTGTTCGGAGCTAATGATTGTGGTTAAAGGTTCAAAGTGAAATATATGATGAAATATTTTTTAATAAGAACTTGCCTGTGCTATATCTGTTCCACTATCAACCAGGAAAGACGTCATTTACTGCACTTTATTATAGCGGTGCAACTCCGTATATGAAATGCTTTTCGTGTTGAGTGCAGTTGCTGGTTTTGTAATTTCTCATTATTAGCCGTTTTAGATAGTAATTTTCGGGCACTTGTTTATAACCTTTGCTAGAAGTGAGTTACAATAATTCAAATAGAGAATCAGTGTATGAATAAGATAGAAAAAATATTATTTTGTATTTGACCCTCGCACGATTGGATTGCTATTAGCGAGCATCTATACGGTGTAACAAAAATGCATCAGATTCACAGTTCTTTGAAACTAATTTCACTTGATGTAAAATATTACTTTTGGCTTAATGACAAGGTGTTGATCGAACGCGCCGCTTGAGCTCCATCAAGAGCCCATATTTCGAAAAATCTCATCAACAAATTTTGGAATGTACAATTACTAGATTCAAACCGTAAATATACTGTACTTTTTTACAGTTTGTATTAGACCCGTCATTTTGAAGCAAAGATTGTCAATAAAACTAGATAAACTAGATTTTCGAGATTTAGACTTGTCCAACCAACTCATCGCATTGTGGGTTGAGTTGACGGCTTGACTGTGAGCCAGAATTACAATGTCACAAATTTTAGACCCGTCATGTACGGCGCCAACTTGGTAATATCGTACCAAGAGAGCAGTAAGCGTGCGGTAAGTTTGCAGTAATTATTAGTTCCCAAAAGTCTAAACCGCCATGTTGTTGAGATATATGCCAATCATCAATTGTTGACAATCTGCGTCTTTGCCAAGTATGAGTCACTGATGGATCGCGTCGATCAGACGCGACTATCTGTGGCTCATTCTTGACAAAACACAAGCTCTCATCAGGTATGCCAACCATGGATTGTTCACAATCATGGCGTGTCTCGGCCTATTATATATATACATCAAGCCAATATAGTTCAACGAAAGGGCTGATTTCGTGGTTTTATTTTATTATCACGAAGTTGAATGAGAATCAGAATTCAAAAATTCCTGATTAGTCGTGATCTAGAGCATGGGTCGGGAAATTCTTGTGTACTGTTGGCCGTTTTGGATACCGATTTTCTTTTCGCAACTAAAAAATGCACGGATGTACATAGTGTTTCGCCTACGGCCTTTGTATTAGCCATATAGATTTGCTGATTATTTGCAAAAACTGCATATTTCACAAATTAAAAGCGCCATGTTGATGAGATTTATACCAATTAAGACCTACTGATGGACCGCGCCTCGGCAGTGCGTTCCATCAACGGCCCATAGTTGTCGAAAGAAAGCCGATTTTATAGTTTCACTTCAATACCTCCAAGTAAGGACACTGTGAAAGAGCAGTGATGTTACTACATTTTTGTTACAGTGTAGATCGAAAGTTCGTTTGAGTTTGTTGTTTGAAGAGGGAATAAGATAGTCCTTTTAAGCAAGCAGGGGTAATCTTGTTGATTTCATAATTTTTTCATGATCTGATTAATGGATTCGACAAACCCCTAAAAACAGTCAGATTAAGCAGCAAAAGATGCAGAACTAATTAAGAAGAATACATTAGTCTGTTAGAAACATGTTAACTTTCCATTTTGACCAAAACTATCCAAGTTATTACTCTCTTGGGTATGTAGTGGGCATCGATTAACAAGCCGAACTTAACTCGATCCCGATATCTTTCACCTGAGGTGCTGATATGATAAACATTAGGCCATATCGACCATTAAATTCCATAACAGTAAATAAGCAACTGCTCATTGGCGCTAAAACCCATGATAAAACCTATTTTCACGCTCTTTGTCCGTAAGGCCGATATTACGCACAGTTCATCTAAGGCACGAATCTGGTAATTTCAATTTTCGACGCAGCAAAGTTCGATCACGCTCAAGGAGTAGTATTATTAGGATTATTAGGCAAGAGTCACAAATGCACCATATCATGACGCAAGACCCCTATATAAGTAACAAAAATATGCTTGGATGAAAATAAAATAGAGAATCGGATTTAGTTCCATATGATATCCATGAGGGCAATAACGCTTCTTTGCAATAATGCCAACTGGTTCGATAATTTAGCGCTCATTTGGCGGAGTATAAATGTCTTTTCTTGGGCGCAGAAGGTGATTAATCCCCGAGCAGGTTAGTATTTTGTATTTTGTTTAACGCTGTGCTTCTCTCTACCGACGTATATAGACGGCTGACAAATATTTAGCACGGATAAGAATACATGCGCAAAGTAGGCTTGTCCCAATACGAAAAGACATCTTGTCAAGCATGAGCCACAGATGGACCGCGCCGCGGAGACGCGATCCATCAGTGACCCATACTTGACTGATGGTAATTAACACAAAATTATTCTTATCGGAATGACTCCTAGCAGACTTCAAATTGTCCATGACCAGGAACTGAGACAGACAATGGATGTGGTCGGTTCCATTGTTTTTATGCCAAGTGTGACCCGCAACAATGGTGTTGCGTCTGTTACGCCACGTAATATAGAAAATAGTTTGAATATTTGATCCATTTGAAAGTGGAGGCCACCGTTAATATTGGGGCATTTAAATTTAAACAATATCTATACGTATAAAGGAGCATTAAAAATAAATCATTTTGCGAATATAAAGTGTAAATTGAGCTGTCTCGTAATCTGCTTCATATTCAGTCACGACCTCAATGATACAAGATTACAATATTTGTTTATGCGGATCTATAAGACCAGAAACCGAATTTCACATGTATCGTGACTGTGCTCATACTTTTCGGATTTACAAAACAAAGTAATCTTGGATTTTTGCTTTCTGTCTTGTTGAGGTTTTCAGTTTTTGCAAAATTAAATATAAATATAAATTCTACAAATGTATGCAGAGTATTAGAACCTTGGAAATCAAATAAAATTATGACATAAAGGACGTCGCGGAAACAGGATCCCCTAGAAATTAACGTTTCTGTTATATCTCACTATAAAGCAAGTCAAATGTTTTAGAAAAATCGGGTTTCATGGCATGAAATTGGCTAAGTGTGGGTAATATTTTCTACGCGCTGTAGGTGTGCGAAAAATGTTAGATTGTCCTACGTTTTCAGTCGCATAGGACCTCAATATGGGGTATTTCACAGTTGGTGAGAAGGTCCTTTGAAATAAATTAGCTGAGCGAAATGATACTTTTCACAGATAGAGGAATATACGGTCCACATATTGTTTAGTATAACAAGTTTCTCGAGTCAATGATATCATCAAGTCAATGCGATGCAACTGGCATCAACTTTGAGACAGACCGGATATACAGTAGCAAAACTTGCGGATCCAGGACGATTTTTTGTTAAGTATAAGCATAAGAGCGATTTATTTGTGGCTCATACCTCACAAAATAGTCCTATGATTGACGATGCCACAAGTTCTTAAATTTTACAGTTATTGGTGTCCACGGTAAGAGGGTCAAGCGCAGACACTTGACCTCCAGAAGTAGTAAGAATATAGCGTGGCAAATTTTATTTGTCATATTTCAAAATTCCAACTGAATTATTTTCGACGATGGTCATGTTATTAACTTTTATACTTTATTAACAACCCATGTGGAGCCTTCTTGTGCAAACAGCGGAAAAATTCTTCCGCTTATACGTGAACTATGACCTTCCAACTGTCAGTAAATCGGACTTTGAAATAGACATGCGAAACGCTATTCGGACTGGATGTAGGAATATGAATATTAAGGCTCATATTATATTTTGTTTCCTAATAGTTTTGTCTATTACGCGTCGCCAGCAAATGGACGATAGATAGTTCTGCAGATTTACTGGTTCCGATGTTTTGTCACCGATATTCCAAGATATTGTCATTTAAATGTGAATGAAGAATTAATTTTTTAAAATTAGTATTCTGTATAAAATTATTTCGCATTAAATGGCGTCAGAACCATAACATGTGATAATATTAAGCTTTCTACATAAAATTGGTAAGCCGATGTTAAAATCACCGATAGGTTTTACCATTAGTGTGGCGCCAAAGTCGCTTTTGCAGTCTATGTTCGTATGTTTCACTTTCATGTGTCTCAGCAGGATACTGATCAGAATTATACTGCAGCGACGGTATATGAAATTCCAACCCACTGATTTAGGCAAAAAGAGATAAGTCGATAAGAACTGTATGTCGTAAGAGGCTACTAAAAGAGAAAAAAAGAAATGTTAAATGGATTTATCATCGCTCAGAGCAGATACCACTGCGCTTCAAATTGGCAGTTTAATTATATAGGTAATGTTTTCCCCTTAAAGTGCAGTTGCTGTCATTTTATCTCGTAAAGGCTCTTTGCATTTGAGTGGCCGTTAAATAACACCTTTCAGGCACTGCTCTCGGCCTTGCTCAGAGTAAACTTACATGAATATTTATACAACTCATTTCGTCTCATCCTGTCCACGCTTCATTAAAATAATAATAATAACATTGTTAGAGTGTTTGTATCGCAGACACGATCAGGAACTATATTTTGTCTAACATAAGTCAGCGATATCGCTGCACCTTCGTGGCGCGATCCATCGATGAGTTATGCATGACATGTCTCGACAGATATATTTATTAACTTGGGCCTTCGACACTCTCCCACCCACCAGTGACTCATATTTTTGTGACAAATTTGTGATTTTTTCCAACTTGACGGTCCCAACGCTTTGGTTGAACGAGGTATAAACATTAGATGGAAAAATGTGTGTAGAAAGGCCATAAGCAAGCATGCAGCGCGATCAATTTCAAACAAAAAACAAGAGTTTCAAATTGTCAAGCTTGAGCCGCAGATAGATCGCGCCTCGGCCACGCGATCGATCAGCGACTCATACTCAACAAAAGATATTTCGGCAAAATTTCGGATTGTGCAGCCGGAAAGCAAAAAAAAATCCGACAAACTCACATCACATCTTTTCAGTCGTTGGCTTCAGTTTAATATTTGTCTCGATAAAAGTAATCTCAAGAGGCCTATATGAAAGCCAAGTATAAAAAGTCTCATAATTTTCAAGGACTGTTGCCGACGTTTCTATACCACTGGGACAAAGAATATGTGTTGTTGCAATTCTAGGTAAAAATGTTTGCTGTGTAACAATTTTTATTTTATAGTTATAACTATGTGAACGTCATGCTCATGCGTGGGTTTATATTGTTATTGACTCAATGTATTAGGGTCTGTCAACAGCGAGGAGTTGTTTTTCAAATAAGTCTTTCATATGAACTACATATTATATATAAATATACTATGCATTTTTTCATCTTTAACGTTTGTCGCTTGTGGGTTTCGTGATGAATCTCGCAAAAAAAGAGTTCTCTAGACTTTAGCATTTCATTTATTCTCAATAAGTCGCTCATTGAGTCGTGAAATTTTCTGTGTGTATTTTCCACATTATAAAAATGGCATTGATTCAAAGAGGCTGCATTTGACTTATAAAGAGAATAAGATAGTCTTTAATTTAATCTATAAAGCTAATAATTGATATACGTAAAGGTTTTGAAAGGTCGGTCAACTTCATATCATAAAATACTAAATATCGCGCACATCATGGCAAGAAATATTTTAGGCAGAGATATTTTGGTACGTTCTGATCTGATATTCCAAGCCGTTGAAAAAAAAATAAAATATTTTACCCACATTTCGAAATTATATTCAGAAAATCTTCTTCGTGTCTGGAGAAAAAAATTTCAAAACTTAGGCAAAATAATTCGTTTATTCCACCGGCTGTGCATATCAGATCAGAACCGTGGAACGACCGGGTGCTATGTTTTGTTAAGCAAGAGCCGCTGATGGATCGTGTCCCTCAGGCACGATCCATCTGTGGCTCATGCTTAGCCAAATGAAATATGTTATTTCGACCTAAGTTCCAGGCTATTTTTGAACCTTGTTTTTCGAAATCGAAAGAAATATTTTGATGAATATGCCTAAAACTAGTTTCATCATCATTTCTATCGTAACTGATATTTTGGGTCAAAACATTGAAAATATTATTTTTGTGTACAGTATTTGTGCTGTTATTGACGTCAGAAGTTTCACCGTAATTTTAGTGTGATTGTTTGACTTGTAGAACAAGGTTGTAGTTATTGTTATTTTGTAGGAGATGAAAGACGAGAATGCGAAGTAGTCACACATAGGGAACCACGCTCTCTCTCTCCTTCTTGAACTTGGTCCTAGTAGGGCTATGGAGTTTTGCTTGGCCGTTTACAGGTTTGTTTTTGTGCATGGACGTAGTTGAGTTGGTTAATGAAGCCGTATGCATCGGTTACATGAACCACCGTATGCTGTCGACTGGCAGTCAATTACTTTAATGTTAAATTTAATACTCGTATACTGATGTTAAAACATATCTATTCTCGGTGTATTTTCACAGCATAGTTTACTTATATATTTTATGTTTTATATGCAAAAACCAAAGCGGTGTATATATACAATGAATATGTAGGTTTATTCTACTTGCTATTATGAAAGACGCAGATTTCAGCTTTATATTTCTTATGGATCGCTGAGCAGAGGTTATTAAGGTATGTACAGTTTAGTTTCGCTTATTCTTCGTATATGAACCAGCAGTAGACCGCTTCCCGACAGGGAGAACAAACAATTCTCTATACTTGATTGAAATGCTGCTTGGGACAGTGATAATATTGGCAACACCGTGATATTAAGTTGACATTATCATCAACTATTAGATATGCTGCAGTTTCATGGAAAAGTCAAAATCATTTTAATGAGAATAATTTTCCTATGAAAAAAGACGGATAGATCTAGCTATTTTGAGAGGTTAGAAAAGTTGTTTACTTCTAAATAATGTCATCATTTTAATGGTCTGTATTTTGAGGGTAATATATACAAAGTTTTTTTTTATAATCACCCATCCGAGTAAATCAATCTGATTAAGGCCATGTTCCGACCACTTAGTAGCGAACGAGGTCAGTGTCGCTGTCGCTAGATAGTGTCTTACGGTTATTTCGAACGAGTCACGATTGATTTTAATTAAAACTCTTCTTCTTTCAACATCCTCTATATCACAATCGGAAATTCCGTCAAGGCATATTTCATTAAGTATGAGTCACTGATGGATCGCACCGCCGAGGCGCGGTTCATCTGAGGCTTATGTTCGAAAAAACTGGCTTAGATGAGTCTGGCTTTTTCAGGCATAATTAACAGATAGACATCGCCTCAGTTAAAGTGAGATCAGCGGCTTATTGATAACCTTGAAAAATCGTAAAATTTCCTAGAATTGATCCGTTAAATCTTCACCTAAATACGCCAATGGGTATGATATTTCTGATAAGTTTGACTGAAGTTCAACAAGGAAACAATTCTATTTTTGTGATAATTTTATTAAACTCACGGTGATCAGCAAAAACACTTTCATTTGCGGTCAAATTTAATCTACTTTATCTGAGCGAAGAAGCCGATTTTGGTGGATAAAAATTATCTTAAAATAAGGTAAAACCACATAATCCCATATTCTACGTATTCATCAATTTTGAAAAATAATAAAATTCCTATTACTTGTGCAATATTCATCTCTAGCCCTGTAGAGATGTACCACTAAGTGCACTTTTCGATGACGGTTCAGTTCCGTTTGGGGTGTTTTCCGCGCAGTTGCTGGTACTACATCTTTTAGTAGCTCTTTACTATTGAGTGGCCGTTGGTTGGTTTCCCCCAGGTGCTGCTTCCGGCGTTACTCAGAGTGAATTTCAATGAAAAATAGAATAAAATCTCTTAGCATATTTTAATCCGATATTTTTTTCACGTTATGACACATCACCCACTATATTTAATTATAGTTTTTATTCTTTCTGTTCTAAACTTTGTATTCTCAGGTTAATCAATATGTGGTACTGTCCCTCAGGGCTGGTCTAACCAACTTGCTCCACTTTGTTGTAGCCGGTGGTAGAGCTCGGTTTGGGGGATTTTTGAAAAAGGCTTATTTGTTATAGTATGGATAGTTGATATTGAATATAATTCTTGAGAGCAGAATTATAAATATGCCTCAAAGTTCAAAAATCTCATATTTATTAAACATATAACAATATGAATCGAGTGATTAATTAAAGTATGTAAAATAAGCTCAAAGTGGAATTAAAAATGACGTAAATTCAAATCTTTGTTTTTTATATGGAAGGCTCCACTCTTCTAGGCATTACCTCATTTTGTTTAACATTAAATACCATATATATTAAATTTAACTGAATTTTTCTAGGACATATACCGCAGACATCTAAATCTAGCTCGGTTGATTTCCACATTTTAATCTTCTTATATTTTACAACCGAAAGTGCTGAGTTCATATTAATCTTACGTTGTGCAATTGAGCTTGTCGACTGAATGGTGTGGCTTAAGAAGATCTAGATAATTTGGATAACATGGTTCATGCTTGATGGAACTAAATTTTTTTCATCCGGGAAAAGCCTCTGAATAATGAATACACACATAATCTTCAAGGAAATGGTCTCGCATTTGCGTACATTTTGCATAATAATATGTTTCATATTATCAATATACATCATGAGCTAAGTGCTTTGTAAAGGAGCAACTCATCAATTTTATAGTTTCTTTTGCCTTGATCACCGGTATTGAAACCCAAAAAGCGGAACTCAAGCTTTGAAAAGAAGTGACAGTAACTCAAAATTCTCGGCATTTTAAACAAGAAAGAAATTTTCACAAACTAGGCATCACTTTCGATTTAGCGAGTAAAATGTATATGTACATCCCAAAATATCAAAATTAAAATGCTAAAATTTTAGAAGAAAATTGAAACAAAATTATATCTATGCACACGCGCTATTTAAAAGACAGTTGGTTCATTATAAAAAAATGAAATAGTTATTTTGAAATATTTGGGTATACATGTGACAAATAAATTGCCTACTCCTCGCCAGGTAGTTGAGTTAAACGATTCGCATTTTGTTTTTTCTTATTACAAAACCAAATACCACAAAATAAATGCATAAAATTGCATGAAAACGGTTACCTTCGCTTGCCATACTTTAAGCAAAGCAATTTTTATTAAACATGGAGCATATATGGACCGCGCCAGTTTTGCGCGGTCCATATATGACCCATGTTTGAAAAAAATAGTCACAAATAAACCAGAAAAGTGGATAATAGGAAGAGGAGCAAGAAATTTTAATATTTGATAAGATGTAGATAATACTCAAACAGCAGTTTGGCGCACCGCGGGTGTCCTGTTACTCTCTCGTTTACTGTTTGAAATTTACATTAAGGAAGTTACATATTTAAATTCGTTGTGTTATTCAACAGAAGTATTGAGAATTGCAGTTTAATATAAGCGGAGAAGAAATATAGTTACGCCAGTAGTACTCAGAAGAATCGCATATTGTTAATATACAAAGAATATGGAATATGGAATATTTCGCCGATTCTAGAGTTCTGTTTAAGCATGATTCAGATTTGATTCATTTTACAGTGAAATCATGATATATGCCAAATTTTACGTTGTAAAATTTGACATAAATCATGATTTCGCTACAAAATGGGCAAAATATGGTCAAATATCAGCATTTTTTCCATCTGAAATGTTGGAACATTATCTATTTATGTTAAAGTTTCGAATGCTTTTAACACTAAACTATAAACTGCACTTTTGATCAAATTGCTTTCGATGAAGGTAAGATTTGCTAGGTTGTTTTGGGGAGTTTATGTTTGCATGGAAAAAAATTGAGTGAATCATTCCACAAAGGTACAATGATATGTTTCGTTCACTTAAGCTATCCGTTTCTTACTAGATTCCACGTCAAAGAGCAGAGATTTTTAGTGTTGTTGACCGAGGCAATATCTTTTACATTCGGATTATCGTATCTGACCGATGTTGCTTACATTAATTTTACAATAATACACATTTCAATATTAGGGAACTTGCAAATACATGATGATTTCAGTCGTTTTTAAACCCGTTGTAGACAACTTAGAAAAAGTTACACTGTTAAAAATATGTGAAGAAGCGTCACTGGTTATTTTCTGTAATAGTTTATTTCCAAAATTTTGAAAACGCGTTGTTAATGAGATTATGCCCAAATATGGATTGTTGATGGATCGCACTCGATGGTGCGTTCCATCAAGAGCCCAAAACAAACACAAAATCGACTTTATTTTCATATCACAAAGTAAAAGTACTATTGAAAACCAGTGATTTTTCTGCGTTTTTGTGAAACTGTAGACCTCATTGTGTCTAACCATATTGTTTTCAGCTTAAACGCAGATGTTGGTTTATATTTATTGGATATTTACCATACTATCATATAAGTAAACGGTTATTGTTTGGGTTGTTGTGGATGGTGCTTCCCAACACTGCTAAGAGTATCAATTAAGTACCCATAACTATCAATTACCATATTAAAAAAGTCAGTCATGCTTATATTAAACCTTGATAATTGTAATAAAATTAGTCAAAAAACTTATAAATAGTCTTACATTTTGCGCAGTCCTCGTAACATTTTTAAACTATGTTTGAAGCCCAATAAAGGTTTGGTGGGTCGTGGAATGAATAGACAAAAATTCCGTTGTCGTACATCACGTTAGAAGCTGATGATTCATTATTTTGGAAACACAACACTGTGACAAAAGTACAGTAAATTTACTGGTCTTTTGCAGTATTTGCATTTTTACTGCGGATTGTATGTCTATGTCGGAGCGTTTTATTTACAGTCCATAATAGTCAAAAATTTCGTCTTGAAAATTTTGTTCAGAAATATTGAGTTAAATTACAGTCAAAAAACTCCAATTTTACTGACTTTTTATGACAGTATGCAAGTTTAAGTATTAATAGAAATATATGTATACCATTTCAAACGTATTTTAAAATTTTTTTCTTTAAACTTGAGCCACAGATGGGTTGCGCCCCACAGAGGCGCGTACCATCAGTGGATCATGCTTGATTAAACAGTAATTGGAGAAATTTTTTGTAGTTTAAAAAGATCAGTCGACTGGAGCGATAGTTTGTGTACATAAAAACATGAACATTTGTTAGATCTTATATCGCGTTGCAAGTTCGAAATTGTTCAATGTTTTTCGTGGGTAATGTTGCATTTGAGTCAGTTAAAATTGATGAGCTCAAGTCAAATTAATTGACATGCGCTAAAGTCTCCGAGTTTGAATCTCGATGGGTCTTGAAATAGATGATAAACTGCAGCTCCTAAAGATCAATCCAGTGAATGATAGTCTATTAATATAAAAATATCAGCTATCAGCTTAGATGTTTTATTGCGTTGCAAGGTGAAAACTGCTCAATAATATTGTGGTTGTTATTGCATTGGTGGAATGTCTTGAAGTTGAAGTAATTTTGTTTTTATTATTGAAATTCGCTATGAGCAAGGTCGGAAGCAGTGCCTGACAGAAACCATCCAACGGCCTCTTAAAAGCAGAGAGGTACGAAAAGATGTACTACCAGCAACTGCACTTTTAACGGAAAACATCCGTTACGGTAAACTGCAGTGAATGGTATCTTTCTAGATAATGGTAAAACCATCTACTACTTCTTTGCATCTTTCTATGCGCCTCTTACGACACGCAGGAACAACGTGAGCACTTTTCTAAAGCCCGTACTACGACGTGAATTTAAGACTTTAGAGTGCCTGTGTATTCGGTTACTGAAGAAAGTTTTTAAGGGTATTTCCATGGCAAACAAAATCATTGCCTAGGACTTAGCCTTGAACTTTCGCCTAACTAATCGTAATTTGCTGACTTACAAGTTGTTTAACTAACTTTTTTTTTGTTTAGTAGGGTTCTCTAATGAACCGCGCTATGACGGCGCGATCCATCAGTGACCTACACTCTCTATACAACAAAGCATTTATAAATTTTATGTTCAAAAAAAAAAAAATCATAAATTTCGATGAAAGGCGGGGAGGGAAGGGGCTTATTGCTTATTTTCTTAATTATATAAAGAAAAGGTATTTTGCCACACTGTATCAAAAGTACAGTAAATTTACTGGTCATTTGCAGTAACTGCATATTTCCAAAATTAAAAAAAACGCCATGCTGATGAGATTTATGCCAATAATAGACTGTTGGTGGACCACACCTTCGCGGTGCGTTCCATCAACACCCCATATTTGGTCAAAAAAGTCAATTTTGAATTTTTTTTTTTTCAATGCCGACAAATAAAATCACTGTCAAATACCAGTAATTTTGTTGAATTTTTTGTGATATAGTATATTTTCACTAGATACTTGTAATGATAATTTGTTCATTAATATTTATCATTTATTACAAAACATATCCGGATTCCGAACATGCTATGCCGCATACCATCACGCCCGAATAAGATACTAAATCATCTGTTTACGCACCAACGAAATAATCGTATTTATCACAAATAAACAACTGTTTTGTAAGTTCGCGGAAATGTTCCCGGGGCGTGGAGGATAATCCGTTACAAGTGACCGCCCACTGAAGTGATCCTGGCAGCTTAGTTCGATAATTTAAATCTTCGTTTCATGAAATCAAAAAATTGGTCAACTATGTCCTGCCGTGCATGGCCAATTAATCAACACCACAGATCGGTTATTCACGTTTGCTATGAAAAAAAAATAATAATTTCAAGCATGAGTTACCTTCTCATTCATATATAATTCATATCATATAATTTTATAAACGTGAACACAATTTTTTTTTGTACTTTTTGGTTTATAAAATATCAAATAATGATGGTGACGGCGACCCATTAGTGACTCATGCTTAACAAACCATTTTTGATGAATATTTTTCTTACTGGGTTATCTTTCTCAAGAACATGTCTTTCTTCATCGTAGCTTCTTCTTTGTTCATTTTTGTTTCGTGGTCTGTCTGAATATAAATTGCAATTTCTTTTTAAGCCTTTTGTTCATTTTTTCAAAAGTTGGGAAATTTAGTGGTAAAGTTCTACAGTGTAAAAGTACAGTAAAATCGCCTTTTATTAAAGGTATATTGATTAGGTGTTTTAAAAGAAAAACTTTATTTGCAACAGTTTATATTGGGCATTTATCTCACCAAAAATTGATTTTGATTTTGTTGTGTACATTTATTGCAAATGAGGGGTAATATCACTGATTTTTTTACAGTATTGATTTGTAAGGAACGTTAAAGTTTTGTCCGAAGTATTTTACTTGTAGTCGCACTAATGAGGTCCATTGTTAACAAGGTAAACTATGCTTGACACAATAAATTATTAGAATTTACCATAAAATTCACTTAGAATATACCCTTTTTCACAGCGTAATTAATAACGAAAATTTGAACGGCTAAGCTTTAGGGATGAAACGAAATAGATAAAGGAATTAACTTGAACGTTAATTGAGATGAATTGAACTAGGAGAGAGAAAACAAAGGGGGATAAATCTCTTTCCTTATTTGGAAACGTGGACAACAAAAGAATTGGGTTTTTCCAAGCATAGGTCACACATGGTCACATTTTTGAACAAAAATTTCGGACAATAAACGTTTGTATACGATAAGGCATTGCCGCAGCGCATTTTTTCTGCAAAGAGTAACAGGCAACTAAAAGTCCGAGAAATGATCTAGATGTAGGACTAGGCAATTCGATTCGGTGTTTCGTATCGATTCGAATCAAAAATTATTCGAATCAATCGTGAATCGTTTATAGGAACAAAAACTTACTAAACAAACTACAGAATTTTCATTTTTAACCACAAAATGCAATCGATTTTGATCAAGTTTATGAAAATTGTTGTTCTTAGACATGGGAGTGTGAATTGAAAATGCATTATAAACCATGATTGGTTTTTTTTTCTCATTGGAGAGATACAAGTTAAAATACTAAAAATGAGATACAATTCTGATTCAATCCGATTCAAAAAAAATATTCGAATGAGATTCGAATTCTAAACGATTCGGTTCTGTCCAATCCTAGGTAGATGATTGCACAAAGGACAGTCTTCATTCACTTTACTATACTCTGATAATTCTGTTCTATTTTGTATGTGAAAAGCCTTTTCTTTTTGTGTGGTATATTGTGTCAATTCTAAAACCTTCATTATTAAGATTTATGTCCAGATATTGGCTGTTTGTGGACTGCCCGCTCGACGGGCGGTGCGTTCCATCAACAGTCCGTACTTGAGCAAAAACAAAAAAGCAATCAATGGCTTTATTTCACTATCACTACGGGAAATTGCTGTTAAAATCGGCGATTTTATTAAATTTTAGTATTAACCAAGGTGGGTGGGTATACATTACAGTACATTCTGATTATGATATACTGGTCTCATAGTAATTTATCAAAATGTATTGATGGATGAATGAGGAGTTACATATTTCACAAATCATTCAACTAGATAAAAACCAACATGGATGAAAAATTGTTTCATGGTCTGTTTATTACCAAATTGCAAAATGATTTTATTTTCAACCGCATATTCTCTACAACCCAGCAATCTACACGAGGTGAGATGAATTCACCAACCGATATTTGGAGAAACAGGAAAATTATCTTGTTATAAAGTCCTAACGTATTTCCTGCTTGTCGTAAGAGGCGACTATAAGGAAGCAAAGAAGTGGTGGTTATACCATCGCCCAAGGAAGATACCACTCACTGCACTTTACCACAATGATTCACTTTTGTTTGGGATGCTTTCTGTTTAGAGTGTAGTTAGGTTACTACATCTTTCAGTAGCTCTTTGCCATTGAGTCATGGCTGTTGGTCAGATCCCTTTTTGAAGCTGCTCCGGTCGCCCTTGCTTTGAGTGAATTTCAATGAAAAAAAAATACGTACATACAATCAACCATCTGGTCCTTTGTATCTTTGCTATTAAATTGTTGAAGGTTGGTACTAATATTTTCGTATTTGTAAAAACGATTCTTTCAAGTTGAATAATGTGGTAAGAATGAAGTGAATTTACTGTGATTTTATAGTAAATGTATATTTTTATATGTATGTATATAAGTTAGGAATCAAGTATTTATTGTTGATGGACAATTTATCAATACGATTACCGTCTAGTTTGAGTTGGTGTTGGACCGCACCTCATCGGTACGTTCCATCAACAGCCATAGTTGGCAAGTCGATTTTGTGGCTCCATTTTATTATCACAAGTAAGATTGCTGTCAAGGAACAACGATTTTGGGCATTTTGTTACACCGCAACGAAAAATGGCGTTCTTTTACTTTGGAAATATGCAATTACTGCAAATTACCAGTATATTTACTATATTTTTGCTACAATGTACAGTAAAATGTAGCATTGAGTAGGAACTAATAAAAAAACGGTTATGTTAATGTTCATTTAGAAGTAATAATCGAAAACATATGCTTAAAATGGAATTTACGTACAACAGGTACAGGGCGATCAACTCTCTAAATGTTACGATTTGTTTTATTGGAGGTATGTTTTTTTTTTTATTATATGAAAAAAAATAAATATAAAACTTCATTTTCAAATTTCGGAATTATATTCTAATAATATATGTATCACTGATATATCACAACACCACACAACCATACTCAAGATGCTACACCCCACAATGCTCGTATGCATTGAACTTTGGGGTCATTTACTAATCTGTTGATACCATAAATTCACTTTCGTTTCCAACTTTTACATTTGACCTGTTAAACTAAAAAGTTATATTTACTTTTCAAGTGTTTGAAATACGTGGAAACGATCTAGCATGCAATAATATGAATGTAAATCTCTTCAGACTAAAAAGAAGAGGGCACATATGAAAAACTGTGATTTTCTTTGCACTGTGCACATTTTTTTTCATAATTTTACATATTTAAAATAAAGAATCGAAATTTAAATTGATGTTTCACAAATAACATATATTCCTTACCTATTGGTAAATTTGCTGATCTTTGTGTATGCAGAATTAAAATCTTTCAAGTGTATTATTAAACTACTTGAATATTCTATTTAATTTACAGTTTTTTTCATTACATCCTTATGTTTCTGGCGGTAAAGGTTCATACGTATTATTTAGTAAACAATGCACCTTATCTTCGGCATTTATGATGTCATTAATCATTTTGCATAATTGCAAAATCGTGATCTATTGTTTTGAAATAATGCTTACGCTATATTTTCATTATCACGTTTAGAAACGAAATGAAAATACTGCAGTTATATGTTACTCTCGTGAAAGTATAAGGCTGTACTGAGTATGGTTCTGTAGATATATTGTAGATAGCATTACCATCTTCAGGAAAACTACAAGTAGCTGCGTTTTATTACAGTAACTTCGTTCTATTTCATATACCTTTCGTTTAGAGCGCAGTAGTTGACTTTGTATTTTTAGAAGCTCTTTTCAATAGTTTGAACGATTAAATGGATGGTAACATTTCCAGCATTGAACCTTTTTACTTCAGTAAACCAGCTTTTCTCTTTTTTGTGATTTTGATACAATTTTGTATGGCATATAGATTTGTGTGGGGTTTAGCCCGCCCTTCTGTTTCACGCCTCATATTTTCTGTCACTATATTCCTATATGGGTCTATTTACCTGTTTTCCTGATTGTGTTGAGCCACAAGGCATTAAAACACGCGTTAATAGACATCTATCAGGGATGGGGGTTCCTTAGTTCCTATTCCTGCATTTCATGTAGCTCCTTGCACTTTAGTGGCTTCGGGAGAATTTCCAAGTTTGATTCTTCTCCTGCGGCCTTGCTCTGAGCGAATTTCAATAATAAAAAATAAATATTGAATATATATATTGTTTAATGTTAGGCTGCAATTCAAAAATTAATACAATGTTCAATGATATGATACATCTATCTTTCACAATGCATGTCTCTGTAGAATTGAATATCACCCCTCCAAAAATGCTTTGTCAAGTATGAGTCACTGATGGATCGCACCAAAGTGGTGCGATCCATCTGTGGCACATACTTGACAAAATTGATTTTTTTTTCTGAATGGGAATATATTGTATCTGATATTGATTTGAAATGTCACGACTGTTATGTTTTTTTTTTATGTCACGTTTGTTATATAGCTTTTCAAAACTGTGAAACAGATTTGCGTTGCTTTGTCTGAAGTACAGTGACAGACGGCAGCAGTGTTCTTATCAATCAGAAATCTTAGTTTGTCAAGTCTGAGTACTTGTGACAGTTTTAACTTTGCTTTTTGAAGGAATCAGTGACTGATTCTTTATTGAAATTGACACAGAGCAAAACCAGAAGCAGTGCCTAAAAAGCCAACGACCAATGTTCTTATGGCAAAATTGTTCCTCCTAATGGCAAAGAGTCACTAAAATACGAAGTACCAACAACTGCACTCGAAACGGAAACCATTCCAAACTGATCCGCCATGGTAAAGTGCAGTGAGTGGTATCTGCCCTGGGCAATGGTAAAACCATCTACCACTTCTCTGCCTTATTTTAGTCGTCTCCTACGACACGCAGAAAATACGTTAACTTGAATTGCTTGCGTCTTTTTCACGTGATTGTGAAATGACAATGCAATCTGTGGCTTTAGATGTGGCGTCATTTTGCAATTACCTTCAAAATTTCTGTATCCCCACATAGAAAAACGAAAACCTAGGTAAATTTCTGTCTCATAAATGTGGATATTTGGATGTTCGAAATCAAAAGGCATTTGTTCTGAGGTATATACACAATTGCACCATAGCAAACTAAATAAGGAGAGGGCCATCGTTTGCAATCGAACTTTATTGCTAGGTTTCTTATTCGAAAATTTCTCTTAGTATCATCCTTTGGAGTATCAAAGCTCGAAAATGTTTGTTTGGGCTTCGTTTTCGTACAATAAAACAGTCTGACGAATCAACTTGGTAAAAACTTTTCAAAAACAATAATCATTCGAAAAAGTGCATCGCATCATATTTTGTAAATCATAAGCCGGGGATTTATCGTGCAACGAGTCCAGACATTGTCATTGGTATTTCAATTTATGACAGGCGTTAGACATTTATTTTTAGTGGCTGTTATTCCGACGAGACCGAACAGTATTGATTTCGATCGGTAATGCATCAAAGTCACAATGCACGTTTGAGTTAGCTGCCTGCGTTTTTTCTATGTTTGTAAATTTGTATTATTCGTACCTTTATGCTTTATTATAACGTTTTATGCTGACTCAGTAACTGTGCATTAATATGCGTTTTCAAACACAACCGAACGGTGCTTAAAGATAACGCGTTCTACGTATCGACAATTAACACAAAGCAATGCAGTATTGTCGTTTTTGTTTACCTGAAATGCAACGCAATGCAATGCAGGACAACTTCACGCATTTTTGCTATTAAAGCTCGATGTACACTGTGACAAACGTACATTAAATTTATCGTTCATTTGCAGTAATTATGTTTTTCCGAAATAAAAAAAGTCTTGATGATGAGATTACGGCTGAGTATGACCAGTTGAAAAACTTCACTCGCGTTTTTTCAACAGTTTTATTTCAATATAACTAAGTAAAATTATTGTCACAAAACAACGATTTACTGCTTTTTTTAAAGTGATTTATATCTATTTTTGACAAAGCTTTGGCAGCATATTTTTGTATATTAAATTAGAAATGTGAAATTAAAATATTCTATTTTTAAAGACGATTTTCAGATTGAAAAATTTCAATTCACAGGAATATGTAGATAACGGAATATAGGCAAGCAATTTGATATAGTTTTTAGACTGTAAAAAAGTGCAGAAATTTTCCCGTCATTTAAAGTAATTATATATTTCCGTAACTTCAAAACCGCGATGCTGATGAGATTGTAGTCAAGTACAGGCTGTTGATGGAAGGCCATCTCAGCGTGTATTCTACAAACAGTCTATAGTTGGTCGATGACGTCGATCATATTAATATTAATAATACTTCACCATCACTGAAAAAATGACTGTAAAAAAACAGTAATTTTACTGCATTTTTTTACAATGGATACAATCTTAAAAATCGGGTTTTAAATATCACAAAAGCATAAGAACATTGCCATCCCCCCCCCCCCCCCCCATAAGAACCACCCCCAAAAAAAAAAACACGCACAAGAAATTGTTGATATTTTGATTTGGTGGGAAATCACAGGTGTGAATACAAAACATATTATTTTGAAGTAGTCCCCCTTACCAAAATAAACACAATTCTGACGGGGTTATACATATTTTGTTCCAGTCTTACGTTTAAGGTTTATTTTTAGTAACTCCGGTTTCAAAACAAGGCATTAGTTTCGTCATAAAGGGCGCTGACCCCTATCCCAGGGATTTTGTGGGAAGATCTAACGTCATTTGTAACATTTTCAGGTCAAAAATAAACGTCGGCTTGAATTAAAGTCAAAATCGAATAGAAATGGGTATATTCTGGTGTGGATCGCTCCGTGTCGTTAGAATAAAACAGATAAATGGAATTTAACGGCTAGGTATGGGCTGTTGATGAAACGCGCCGTCGAGGCGCGTTTCATCAACAGCCCATACATAGCACAGATCCAACAAAATGGAACTTTAAATTTTGAAAATATATAATTACCACAAATAAGTAGTAAATTGACCACAGTTTTGTTATAGTGTATAACACTTGAAAAATAAAATTAAAACAGGGGTTTTGGTTTAGAAACCCATAATTTTGCTGGTTTACAAGTGTCAGCCTGTTATTTAGTGAACAGGTAATGAGAAGTTTTCTATATTTAGCGCGACATAATGCTGGCTTTAGTTTTGTCCAAAGTTACATTACAAATGCAATCAGTGAATAATGGTTGGTAATTTTGCTAAGTAATTGCCAGTAACATGTTTCATAATTACGAAAAGCTAGTCATTTTAGCATCTATGGAAAAGCTATCAAAATCGTAAATTTTCGGAGATTTTACGGCTAAATATGGGGTATTGCGTGGCGGCAGGATCTTGGTTTTCCTTGGGTGTCCAAAATGTCCATGTCATTTTCTTCGGATGAGTAAAAAAGTTTCAAAACCATGAACACTGCTATTTCATAGCAGTATTGATGATTTTGATCGCTTTTCTTCAGTTTTGTTGCTACCGGTACTCAAAGTTAGGCATTTATGTTCTGTAGGTAGAGAGTTTAGAACAGTCCTAATGGGCCGTAAGAGGCGACTTAAAAGAAGCAAAGAAGTGTTAGATGATTGTACCATTGTCCAGGGCAGATACCTGGGATGTTTTCCCGTTTAGAGTGCACTCGTTGTTATTACATCCTTTAGTAGCTCTTCGCTATAGAATGGCCGTTGGTTAGTTTCCTTTGGGAGCTATTTCCGGCCCTGGTCAGAGTGAATTTCAATAAAAAATAGGTCGTCTGACCACATATATGTCATGGAAGTTTGCTGATATTTCCGCTGATAGATTCTCTTCGCGTGTTCGGGTAATATCGTATCTTTGCCAGTCTGGTCGTTGATGAGACGTCAATCTCTGACGCATGCTTGACAAATAGCACTTTTGAATGGGATAGGGCATTTTGATAAAGTTTACCTCTTATCGGCGTGGACGTTGTGGACTATAAATGCCCTCTTGTTATCACTGCGTGTCGTAAGACACGACTAAGTGGAAATAACGAAGTAGTAAATGATTTTACTTTTGCCCAGGGCAGATGTCGGCTATTTTACTATGGTATAGTTGTAAATTATACTTCTATTTTGAATAATTTCCTCCTCAGTGAAGTTTCTATTATTAAATTTTGTTGTTGTTGTGCTGTAGTTAATTTGTTCATTTAGAACCCTATATTACGGACTCGCACAAAATTAATTTCGATAATATTAGTATTATCAAATAGCTTGATGAATATAGTCAACAGACGTTCGTCCAGTGTAGAGTTTTATCTTGTAGTATCGACAGGAAAATTGTGGAGCCATAATAGTTAGTTAGAGAGGTTCGAAGTATTGCTTCACACTTACACAAATTTCTTCAGACAAAAATTTTTAAAATGCTTGTCTGAAGAAGTCTGACTTTGGTCAGACGAAACGTTACAGAAATAAATTTGTGTAAGTATGAAGCAAGACTTTGAACCTCTCTAGTTAGTCATAGTTACTCTCGCTACTGTATCCTTGCATGTATTGCATACGGATCCGCAAACAGAACGGCATAGAGAAAGGATAGGTAGCGAGTCCACGTCCCCCGGACTAATAGCATACAATAAATAGTAATTCAGGCAAAGTCTCAGGTTGTGAGACAATATATCCAGGAAGATAAATTAAAGTTTGAGGGAAATGACGGCGGTAAATTCGATTTAGTAATATAATTTACCAACACTTGTATATGTCGAAATGTAGAATCATAGTTTTTAAAATTTATTCCACGGAATTGGAACTTTAAAGTATAAGCTTGGTATATATGTAAAGAGTATCGGGAATACTGTACAGTTCTACACTCCATGGCTAGAAATTTTGAGAAAATGCCAGCACAAACAATCTGAATGCTGTCGATTACGTGTTTTTACGTTTGTCTTCTTTAATTGTTTTGTTTCAGGAAATGCAATACAGGGGTAGAATTAGGGCTGGGCAATTCGATTCGGTAATTTGAATCGATTCGGACCACGATTTATTCGAATCAATCGTGAATCGTTCATCAAATTTGACCAAAATCGATTATATTTCGTCTTTAAAATATGAAAATTGTTGCTCTTAAACTATATATTTCTTCATTTTCCCAATAGAGACAAGATATTATAGTCTGAGCGGGATATTTGTTATTTACATAGAATTAGTGATTCGATCATATTCACGCTAGAAAAGCATTTAAACGCTATTCATATATGATGAAATTCAATTTAAAAAAATGGGTCCTGAATCTAGAAAAAAGTATTTGAACTTTTTTTTATCAAAGTACGCTCAGAGCAAGGCTGCAAGGGACATATTGTTAATGAAAGTCTCCCGATATCACTAGTATGAAGCAGGGTACATAAATGAATGAGAACTATTGAATTTCCACATCTAAAAGATTAGCGATTTTTAAAACCGTGTCGATTAGCACAATCAGGAAAGCAGTGAGATGTCAATGAATCCAAAGCTTAGATGGTCATGGTCTTGTTTTACACCAAAAAGTGCCTGTTCCAATATGGAGTATCCATGGACCTTTACAAACGAATAAAACAAAAACTGATGCATACATTATAAATATATATAATCCAAATTACCGAATAAAATATTGATTATTGTAAAGCATGGTACATCACGTGGCTGGCACACTTGACCGGATATCAATCGAGCCAACATTTATCTCGTGGTCCGTTGGAATTTCCGGTCGAGTTTGTCTAGTCCAACAATTGTCTCAAATATTTAAAACGTTGTGCGAAGTAATTAAAATCAGGCTCAAGAAATTGTGATTGGATAATTCTTTTAAGCGATGATCCTTAGAATTGAACTCTAGAAGTATCGCTTCGTTGCTTTCTTGGTAATTCTAATGAGGCTTGTGGCATATGTAATATTGATACTTGAATTCTTCAGTATTTCCTGAGTATAGATGCTATAAATAACATGGAAATACTGTAGCTGACATTTTTCATCGGAAGTGCAAACTTTTAATTTTTATAAGCTGAAAAGCGTGCGGAGGCGAAACGTTTTTAGTCTAACTTTCCTTAAAAATCATCTAAACACTAAAGAAACGACAAGAGCTACTGAAAATAAGAACCTTGCAGTTGCACTGTGAGAGGTAAACACATATTTTTAACTGATATCTGATTTGGCAATATTTATCTTTTACCGAATTTTCTTTTTGAAGTTTTACTCAGTAAATGTAGTAGGTGGAATAGATGAAAGTTACCAAATTTGCGACTACGTACCTAGTTCAAAAAACTAAGTACATAGAGTATATATTTTCGTTAAAATCAGCCTTCAAAATTGGCTTCTTAAGTGTAACCAAACAACAATAACCCGGTTAGCCTGTTTTTTATACAGAGTTCAATACCTAGTTTTTGAACGTGAACTAGATTACCTTATAATGTGTTGTCTAATTTTTTGCTAAATTCGTTCTACTTCACCTAGTTAAAGAAAAAACTGGATTGCGCTCAGTAATGCCCAGTGAAGTGAGCCCGCTATCCTAATTCTTTTCAAGTCCTGCTTGAAGCCTTGCTTGGAAGGAATTTCGAAAAAATATGCTCATTAAATTATTAGATTGAGATTTTTAGTGAATATAAAATAGCATTTTGGAGCAGCAGTAATTTTATGTAAAAACACGCTTTGGCAAGTGTAGGACAATGATGGATCACTCCGCCGAGGCACGGTCCATCTGTGACTCACACTCGACATATTAGAATAAGTACGGCTGTAAACATCACGAATAAAAATATAGTATTCAATTTTAATTCTTTACATTTTTGCGTTATGAAGATTAATTGCTCACGTAAACGAGACGTATTTCATCATTCGACGTGATCTTTCCTTGTCTGAGTTTTACAATAATTATGACGGAACAGAAGAAAATATACTTTTATTATGACGAATGACTGTTTTATTCCTGTGTTCTCTCTTTTCTAAACTTGGTTCGCATTGTTTTATATTTTGGTTTTAAATATAATACTAATTCAACTTATATTTATGTTGCACAGCACAGGCTAAACGAAATTGCAAAATTTTAAATATTAGAGTTCCACTAGTAGTAGATATATAAGGTTACAATATAATGATCTCTCTAAACTTAATTTTTTTTTTTTATATTATAGTCATAAATTATATTCTATTGTACCTAATATTCGATGTTGATGCATAGTACTTACTATTAAAGAATTGTTCCAGTTAGTTTGAAGAAATAGTCAGTATTTGAAGATAAATTTGGATACAAAACTAAGGTAACGGGATGGAAAACTGCTTGTTACAGCAATTTTTTAACATATTATATGATGGGTAAGGACATGGGTAAGATTGTCATAGGTGATGTTTTAATATTGATTATTGACTATTTGATTTATGTTGCACTCACAAATCTTACCTTAAGAAGTTGTAGACTATGTTCTAACAAAAGGTTATAATAAACCTATATATCACTGTGGATTGAGAATGTAATATTTTTGGATGTGTTTTACAAGTTTAATCATTGAATCAGTATATTTTTTACCGTAGAAAAAACTTCAGCAGGAGACGGTTCCTTTTGCGTGCATCTATTAGTCTTATCAGGTCTCATACCAGAAGATTTTTTAAATGATTGGTGTTGTTTGAAACTTGTGTGGTTTAGGTCTGTTGAACCTGGAAACGCATTTACAACTAAGTCGGTGCTTATTAGGGCTGGGCAATTCGATTTGGTAATTCGAATCGATTCGAAGCTAGATTTAATCGAATCGATCGTGAATCGTTCATAAAAACAAAAAGTTGTTAAACGAACCATGATTTTCATTTTTAACAGCGAAATGCAATCGATTTTGGTCAAATTTGACCAAAATCGATTACATTTTGTGGATAAAATATGAAAATTATAGCTCTTAGAGTGAATTGAAAATATACAATAAACTCTAAATTTCTGCCATTTTACAATGACACAATTTATAATAGTAAAAATGGGTTATTTGTTATTTACATAGAATTAGTGATCCGATTCGATTTGAACAAATTATTCGATCTAGATTGAATTCCAAATGATTCAGTTTTGCCCAGCTTAGTGCCTATCGAAATTGGATCACCGAATTTCAAACCTACTATGGGTATATGTCACTTGGTCATTTAAAATCTACAAGCTCAACTTCCACTAAACCCAACTTCTGAATTTCTCTCCCAGTATCACAAATATACTACTAATTTAATATTAAAATTGTGTGGTTTTCACAAGAAATTTGACCCCAATTTTATTTCTAATCTGATCATCTCTAGACTCGAATTTATTTTCAAAACAACGAAAATCTCGTATTATTTTTACCCTGAAGGTAGGAACACACAAGATAGTATTGATAAGAAAAAGAAAATTACTTTTAATACCATATTATTGGATGTGTTTTATACTGTGTCAAGATAAATGGCCAATTTGTGGTTGGTAGGGAGTATATACTTTGCGACAAAGAGTATCAATGTTGTTATGTCGTGTTAAACAACTTTTTCAGTTGCAAAACGGTCAAAAAAATACGTCAAATTTGTATAGTCAAGTGTGGATCGCCGACGGATCGTGATGATAAACTGTGATGAGTCTGTGGATTATGCTTGATAAATTAGATTTTATGATTCCAAAAGAGTTTTTCCGTACATATAATGAAAATATTTTTAAGTATATTACAATTTAGATTTTTTATATGGTCAACAAAACAATGTCTTCGCTTACACATTCTCTATACTAAGCTAAACAGAATTTATTCAAGTCCTCTTGACACGCTTCGTGATTTAAGCAACTATTTGGGATGTCATTTCATGTCACCTTTTGCTATGAGTGGTCGCTAGTGCTAAATGGCTGCTTTTGAGCGCTGCTTGCGGCCTTGGAGCGATTACTGATAAAAAAGAAGTGTTATTAGTCTGCATAATAGTAGTATTCAATTATTTTCAAAGTGTTGATATCAACCGCGCTTATAGTGAATTATAGTTCACAGAAATTAGTAATTAGTAATATTTTTCCGTAGTTCAAACGGATTAACAGAAGCCGCAAAAAGTTTAAACTCCGATATCACAGCATAAATACAGAATACATAGAATGTTATGTTATGGTCTTACCGCCAACATGTCGTTAACAGTTAGAGATACTTTATGACTGACTGTTTACAATTGTTTACAATTTCTGCATTATTTATGTTTTACTGTTACGGAGAAGTCAGCGGTTCAGCCCCCGGGCAAAGTTTTACTACTCCACTTTTTAGTTGTATGGAAGATTACATCGTTTCAAGAAAGGACAGTGACTATACCGCGCCTTCCAGGCCCGATATAGTCACAGTCCTTGCTTGACGGTATGTTTTATATGTTAGAATGCATTTTTATGAGCACTAGTTGACCGAAGTCTATTACATGTGCACATTTTTTTATGTAGGACAATGTGGAATATTTTAGAACTGTTTCTTAGAAACATTTTTATGTGTTTTAAATTATAGTTTGAATTTCACTGATTATTTAGTAGCGCGTAGCTCAGTAAGGGTTAGTGAGGTTAAATACAGAAGTTACGGATATTGGGCTAAAGTGTTTCATAGAACACCTATTTGATGATTCTTTTTAGAAGTCATTTATTCCAAACACCGTCAGTTTTATATAGTTTTATCCAAGAAACAATTAAAAGAAAAATGTAGAAATTTAACGAAATTCAGACCAGGTAAGTTGGAAGATTAAACAAACGTTTACCTACATGGTATGGAGATATAACAAAACATAGTACGATTAACTTCACTGTAAATGGAAAACTATATCTAGAGAAGATTGAATAGTTGTAACGAAAGTTTAAGGAGTAGTATTTGCCTGGGCTATATTTTTCATTTATTGCCACCACTTAGAGTGGATCACCCTGTCCAACGTCCTGTAACAGCGGCCACTTATATACGGACAGGGTTACAATTACTGGAAAGATAATCCCTTTTTCTGTTCGGCTTAGCCTACCCAAGTTATTACACCATGGGTTGAGTGATTGGCATGTATAAGCAAGCCGGACTTGCTGGGGCTCGAACCCGAGATCTTCAACCTGCGATGCCAACATGTTTAACCACTGGGCCATCGCGCCCACAAAAAGTTCTACCATTTTTTACGACGTATGATGGATTATGATACACCACATGTTTGAAGAAATTATTCCTGATTAACAAACGGATCAGAGCCAAATATATTTTTAAATTGAAAAGTGTGGCCCAGTGTTTTAGGCGCATAGAGAGTATTTATGTCAGAATTTTTTGAGTAGTTCAAACTAATTCTGGCAATTCGGTCAAATTATATTCTCCTTTACACAATGACTGACTTTTTGCCTGAACTAACTTTGTTTTTAGACATGGTATTGAGCACCAGTTAAGCCAGATCCTGGGGTGGCGTAAGCTTCAGAAAAATACAATATACCATATATATTTAAAGAAGAGCTCATAAAAAAGAGTTCATGCAGTAACTCACGATGATTAATGATTTTTCAGACATATTTGTATTTTCAGTAATCTTCTTTCTACTGACTAAAATTAGTTTTAAAATCAGATAATTTTTACCAGATCGTTGTATTAAGTATTGGCCACTTATAAAACAGGACACCAAGGATGGTGAGTGGTCTATTTATCTGTGAGTGATTCAATAATCTAAAAAAGGATGTTTAGTTTTAAGAAGGTGGGCGTGAATATGTCTGATTCTATGTGACATGACACATTGTCGGATAGGAGAAACGAGTTCTATTTTTTAAGTTTTATGAGAAATAGAGAAATACCTTTCACATATCATATTTGAAATACAGGTACGAACAGAATGTTATTTTCATTCCATTTTTCTCAATATAGTAGGGCAGGTGATAGGTGATAGCAGTATAATCGAGCATTTGGGAGGTATTTCCCAATTTGTTGATTTTACATCTATCTGCTCTCACAGATAGAAGTAAAATCAACAAATTGGGAAATAAATGTAAACTAGAAGTAACTTATTGGCGTATTGAGTTGTGTTTTTGAGGAGAGTCGAGTTCTAATTTTTTGTTTGTATTTGCTTCTGTTTGTTTTTAAATTGTATGCAATATTTATGTTTTCTCACATGCAAAACACTTAGCTTAATGCTCACTCGCACGTTGTACTATAGATCTTTTCGTCTTGTCTAGAATGAGAATTAATTATTACTTTCCAATAGCAGTTTCCTATGTGTCATAACTAGGGCTGGGCAATGATTCGGTTATTCCAATCGATCCGAAGCACAAATTATTCGAATTAATCAAAATACGTTTATAGGAACAAAAACTCGCTAAATGAAATTCAGTTTTCATTTTCAATGACAAAATGTAATCGATTTTGGTCAAACTTGACCAAAATCAATTTTATTTTGTCGTTAAAAAAAGAATTTCCAGTATGTCGTAATTATCAATTTCTTGATTATCTTAAGTTCACAACAAGTTGTGGGGGTAAAATGAAATCTTTGAAAATTTAAAGAAATATTGATTTGATTCGAAAAATTTATCCTTATCAAATTCGGTTTTGGCTAGCGCTCGCCATCACCGAAACACACTTTGCAAATGTGTATTACTAACTGTACAGTGGTTTAGCGATAGAAAAAACCCTAGTATCAGCTCTATTAGATAAGATCATTAAGTTCTCTGTGCATCAAAATGTTTTACGTCACTCCATACCGCCGCTATAACGATTCACGTATTGCGATATTATTTTCTAAAATAAAATTAAAAACCAACCGTTCAAGATACGATTAATTTTTCCCTGGACGTCAAAGTATACAGCCCTTCGAAACAAAATTATCAAAGCATCTTTTGTTAAGTATATGTCACTGATGGATCGCGTCGAAGAGACGCGATCCATCTGTGGCTTATGCTTAACAAAATATAATTTCTTATTGGTATACGTTTCTTGATCGTGACTTTCATTCCCTGTTCCAAGAAAATGATTATTGAAGATGATCGCTGTAATTTCCATACGTAATTAACTAATTATCCCGCGTAATTGTGTCTTTGATGACAGTATTTAAGAACTTGTAGATTGGTGAGGAAATTTGTGTTCAATCGACTCTTAAAAAGTAAGCTGACAGCTGTTGTTGCCAAATTCGGAAAAATCAGACTTTTTAAAACATTATTTGTTAAGTATGAATCACTGATGGGTCGCGTCAATGAGATGCGGTCTGTCCCTGGCTCATGACAAATTGACAAAATGAGATTTTTATTTAGCTTGCATCTAGGGATGGACAAAAGCAAATCATTTGGAATTCAAATCTGATTCGAATAATTTTTTCGAATCGGTTCGAATCACTGATTCTTTGTAAATAACAAATATCCCATTTTTCTATTATAACTTGTTCTATTATAACTTGTGAAAATAAAGAAATTTATAGTTTGTAGTGTATTTTTAATTTACAATGAGAGCAACAATTTTCATATTTTAAAGACGAAATATAATTTTTGCCCAAAATCGATTGCTTTTCGTCGTTAAAAATAAAAATCCTAGTTCATTTAACAGGTTTTTGTTCCGATGAACGATTCACGATTGATTCGAATAAATCGTTCTTTGAATCGATTCGAATTACCGAATAGAATTGCCCAGCCCTAGTTGCAGCAAAAGGATTGAAAACTATTATCAAATATTGTCGTTATAACGTACAAAAAACCAAGAAAAAATACAAATATTAACTCTCATCGGGTTGTCAATTTAAAGATTTTGAACCTTAGGAAATGAACAATTTTTTCTCCGTCTGTAGCGTAACACCACATTCACTGTAGGTTTGATTATGATGCCAAAAACCTTAATTTCCCCAATAAAAAGGCTTAAATATCTTCAAGCAATTACTGGTTGGGGATTTCGCTTTTGTATAGCGTGAGACCTGGTATCGCCTTTGGTCAAACTTTTTTCGAACCGCTTTCTAACATGTTTGTATAAATTATAGATTGGAGTTGTCACTTTTGCAAATTAGCAAAACTCATTGTTTCCAACACGTGCGAAAAGCCTTAACAATTAATTGTCTGCACGCACTGCTAACAAAAGTACTCTAGAATATTAGAATATTATTCTAAATCAAGCATGGATCACTAATGCATCGCGTCGCAGATCATCAACCAAATTACTTTGGGCAAGATCGGAATTTATCAATTTTTGAAAATATTGATCACTTTAAGTGTTTGTAAAGAATATTTCGATGCAGATACTTTAAATTTAAGACAATCGCAAAATAAACAGTAGCAAGCAGTAGAGTAGTGAATGACAATGTCTTTTTAGCGTTTTTTAAACTGTTCTGTTCAATTTGTGATCGATCACAAATTATTCGATTCAATAGACTCGGAAATTCGTATCAATTGAATAAAGTATTCCGAAGCCTTCTGGAAGATACATTTGCTTGTTTAGTAAATAATTCGAATATTAAGGTCCAGAAAATAAGTTCTGTTTTAAATCTAAAAAATACTCCACAATATAAACGATAGCAACGAGACTACTTTTTTACATACGTTTCATGAAATATATATACATATATATATATATATAGTGTAAATGTCACTCAAAGCTTGGGAAATTTGACAATTAAATATTTATTTTTATTTTATACACGAAATATCCAAAATAGCAATTTAATCAAATATGGAATCAAAAAAAAAAAAATTAAATAAATAAATAGAAGAATCATTATCTTGATTTTGCATATATTGGTCGACAAAACTGCAGTAAATTAAATGGTAATTTACCGTAATTGTATATTTCCGATTCCAAGAAGACTGTTGCCTCCTATGGCAAGTGTGGAACGTTGATGTCCCGCGCCCATCACCAGCCCATAATTTCTCAGAAATATTGAATATTTTGTTTGTTTTTCAATATTAAAAATTAAAATTACTGTCAAATACGGAAATTTCACTTCATTTTTACAGTGTATATAACTTGTAGACAAAGCATAAAATTGTGTTTCTATTTTTATCGAATGACGATTTCAAATTACCTCATTTATTACTCGACAGATAATTATTGGTTACATTAAGTAGCATGACCACAAGTTTACTTGGCTTCAATGTTGAGATGATACATATGTTGTTTATTATCGTTTCATTTTGAGGATAACAAATTCCAACGTGGAATCGAAGAACACTTTGGTGATCATTTATATGTGTGAAATCGTTTGAATTGGGATTTAGTTATTACAGAAGCCGAAGATCGTGGTAGGTTGGAAGAAAGTTTAAGTGCGTGGAGAATAATTTGACCGTTGACTTTTTTTTAAATATGTATATGAAGCATTAGTTGTGTCGACTGGTAAGCTAGGGCTAGGCAAAATTGAATCATTTGGAATTCGATTCTGATTCGGATAATTTTTTGGGCTAGGATCGAATCGCCGATTCCATGAAAATAACAAATATGCCATTTTTACTATTACTATTATTGTCTTCTTCATGATAATTAAGAAATTCAAAGTCACGGATTACAAATATCAAAAATGAAAATTTCAGCTACATTTAGCGAGTTTTCGTTTCTATGGCCGATTCACGATTGATTCGGATAATCTTTGCTTCGAATAGATTCGAATCATCGAATCGAATTGCCCAGCCCTACTGGTAACTCCTGGACGACGCCAATTGTTGTTAACGCCAGGAGTGCAAGTTATAGGGTAGAGTTATGTTATGTCAGGTTCTGTCATCCCCTCAGTTCTGTGTGCAGTATCTTAAGTATGCCCGGGCTACTCAAATGATTAGGTGTCTTTCCTAAAGCATCCAAGCTGTTTGTCTATAAATGACATTCGGGTACACGCCTTAGCACAGAGTAAGCCACTTAAATTAATGAGTGTAAAAAATAAAATCTGTCTGCCTTTACAAGATTTCATCAAGTATTAATGTTTTGTTTTCAGAGATGAAAATGATAGAAATTAGTTTTATAATTTCCCATGAAATGGGTATTAATTTCCTAGTGACCCGTAAAAAAATGTAAATATTGTGTGTAGTCAAAATTTGTTTCAAAATTCTACCCTCTTATTCCGAGAATTATGATATATTAATTTCCACATAAAATTTCCATTAATTTAAGCCTAAAGCTTTAAAATGCTTCGTATTTATTTAACTATGATATTTATGCCCAATTAGTAAATTCGTGAATAGATTTGCCAACAAAACCCCTTTTACTGGCATTGAAATTTCAATCAATCAAAAATCTTCAATTAATAAAGCATAAATCGGGATATATTGGGCGCCTATCAGTCTGATTCTTGGACTGTTAACTTGAATAATAGATCAGTAAAAAGGGGATGGGCTGAGTAATGGAATAAATATAAATATATACTCATTAAATTTAATGTTACAAAACATTAGGACGTAAAAGAAGGAAAAAAATAATTGTTACCATTCACTATTTCGAAACAACAAATTTTCGCACATGTAAAACTGTTCAGGATCTTTCAGGTGTCGTAGTGGGTAATAAAAGTTGAAACGAATCCTAATAACATAAATATTCTTATACATTACGTTTCCACAGATAGATTGCGTAGACAAGGCTCATATTAAAAAAACTAAGCGATTTGCTTTGATAGAATTTAACAAGAATGGAACTATTTGAGGATATAAATGCATGTATAAGTAGCTTTTGTTTCACCAATGTACATTAGAAAGCAGAATAGTGTTGGTAATTGAAAAGGATATGTCGAGTTTAACATATAGTAGTCTGTCGGCATTATTTTTCTAGTTTTTTGAGGTGTGAGGAACCAATGGAGGAAAATACCATGAGTAATTAGGAATACATTGAGGATATATCGAGAATTCCGTCAAGACTAATGGCACATTGCCAGTAAGAATTTTCTTTCCTGAACATGTACTGTTTTCAGGCATGGGTCATTGATGGATCGCGCCGGCGAGGCGCGGTCCATCAGTGACTCATGCTTGACAAAATTAAATGTCCGATTGAAAAAGCCGCCATCGCTGTCATGATTTTAAGATTTTTTTGATAAAAATTTGATCTTTGTCCCCAGTCGGGAAGTTTTCTTAAAAAAAATGACAAGTATAGGTTACTGCGCCAATTGCGCCGATGAGACGCGGTCCATCAGTGGCTCATGATTGGCCGATAAAATTTTTGATAGGTGCCCATCGATTGGTAATCGTCATCGCAATTATTCATAGGGAAACTGACATATTTTGTCTATCATTGTTTTTACAAGTTCTTATTCATTGTCATTCGCCGTGTCCTTTTATCTTTGATTTTTAGTTCACCTCAATTTTTTGAGAAAGATTTTAGTAAAATTCGGCAATTTTTATCAAATTTATGATTTTTATTTGTGCATTTTAGAACAATTTTCTAATATTGAATGCATTGGAATATTGTTTAAATATGGGTTGAGGATAAAACAACAAGAAAGTAATAAACGTTAGATTAGAATTGAGGGAAGAATGAAACGCCGTCAGAAACAAGTAAATTTTACTGTTTTTTAATGTTTTTGAACTCGTATTATATGATTTTATTCCTAGTTTTTATACCACATTGTAGGTCTGCGTGGTTTTGAAAACGCGATTTTATATTTTTAGAAATGTTGAATAACAGAAATTTCGTGGAGTAGGTAGAAATAAAAGATAAAAAACGGTATATAGTTAGAATTAGCGCTATTTTGAGGAACTGGTGAGGATTTACGTGTTTGTAGCATATACTCTATGAAGGTAATACTGTTGAACCGTTAGTTTATTAGTTGCACACTCAGCGCAGTGTTCATCAAACTTGCTCAATATATGTTACTTTGGGTTCAGCTGAATAATATTGAGGTCAAAAGTATTTGAAATAAGCGAATCAATTTTTGTTTTCATTAAATTTTTTCTAGGATTACCATTGAAAGAAATTTAGAGCCTCTCCCTTAATTTAAGGTTTTTGGTCGCCAACGGTATTTATTATTAGCAATATAATTGGCACTAAAAGTTAGGGGTATTTGAGGATATACAGGATTATCTTTCTTGTGGAGCGTGCAAATTGGTTTTGTCTGGTTTATTGAAAATGCGTACAGTGTCAATTTCTCCTTTGCTTTTTCGTTATTAGCAAGACAATGCAACTGCAACCCCAAGTGTTTATCATTAACAAGAGATTGGGTATTTTTTATCATAAATGCTCTCCATGCTCTCTAAATTAAGCCGCGATAATAGAGTTTAATGAATGACATCTTCTCTTATTCATTCACCGGTTCTTTCTTTTGTACATTTTTTTTTTGGGGGGGAGGGGGAACTATACATTTTCCCTCGTTTTGCTGTCTTTTGTTACTCACATTGTTTAACTGCTTTTCCCAATAGTTCCTAGGTAGATTGGAGTATTGCTCGAGCAAGCCCATTAAGTAGTAGTGGCTATATGGAAGAATACGGTGCTTTACTCGATACAGTCATTCAATTTTCTATTTACCTGATTTTCCGCAGTTGATGGATTTACATTTTGTGTAGCGCTCTTTCATATCTGGGTTTTTTGAGTAGTCTTATTTTGTTCAATAATTTCGACCTTACCAAGTCCGAACTCGAAACAAAAAAGCTACATTTAGTTCGCAGTTTCTCGAATATTTAGATATAGCCTTAGACATCCCACCCAAGTAGTTTCATTGCGAAAATTCCTATTCTATATCTTGTGATTATTGACTATAGGTTTTTCTGTCAAATTCCGACTACAAAATCAATGATTGATCGACAAGCGTGTGGGTGGGTGATCCAGGTTTTAAATTTTATCTCTTTTTGGTGATGGATTTATGGTTGTGAATTTCATAATTCTATACATGTCGAGAGGAATCTGATTTAACCTAAAACCCGACCTGATAGTTTTGTTTATTTTGCAAAAATCAAACAATTTCAATAATATTGCAGCTCCTTTCAGCATTTTTGATCAAATTTTAAATTTTTAGGAAGAGGCTTATTATAGTCCTTAGATATCATGTATAATTTTTTCTTATCACTGTGAAAAATGTGGTAAAATGAATGTTTCGAAGTGACGTCTCAGCAAAATGTGGACTCTTGATCGTAAAAGGCGATGTGCAAAAACCCTTACTTGACTCACTTAATCTGGAATTATCCAAATACTGCAAATACAAAGTCAATTTGCTGCAATTTTGCTACAGTGTCGTTTTTGACATGTTCGTAGTTCAAGTGTATACATGAAGAATTTGCTAACAACTTTCCCTAATTTGCAGATTTCAAATTTATCAGAAACACAGTTTACAAGCCCACACCATACCCCCCACCCCGAAATCGTATTAAAAAACTCTCGACATTTCCTTATTTTGTCAAACTCGACATGTGTAAATTTTCCCAAACTTGTCGCACCATTCATTGCATTTGGGCGTGACCGAGCGTAGTTTGTTTGATGTTTTCGATGTTTACATAACAGAGTTGATCGACACAAAGGGACAAATATTTATGACCTTTACATGTTTTGACTTCGATTCCTTTCGTTTTTGATTTTCGATGATGTTATAGACACAAAATTGTTATCAATTTTACCCAGTGTGACTGAAATTTTTTTTAAATAAAATATTTTTGCAATACGTGAAACGTTGATTGTCAGGTCTAGTTAAGCGATACATTCTTGAGTTTTGTCAATCGGGCGTTTATGGTAAAAAATTTCACTAAAAAAGACCAAATTTTTGTACATATTGTAAAAAGAAAAATGTAACTTTTTGATGTAATGCCTAATTTGCGTAAAACATCGTCGGGACGTCGTGAATTTGGTTGATAAAGATCTCCGGTAACGAAAAACGATTTTACGCTATCGTCAACATTTTTAATAAAAGAAATTTAATCTATAAGAGCATACATAGATCTCTATGGACTTAACATTGTTGATCAACTCAATGAAACTTACATATTTTTGCAGATTTCAGTATCAGAGCGTTGATTTAGAAGGATCACAAATCAGCCTTTACAGAACTGTATACGGGCATTATTCAAAAAGTTTCAATACGGTAAACCTTGCCTTTAATTGGCAGTGTTGATGATATTTAACAGTTTAGAAGTTTCCATATAAAGTCCTAAAACCAAATTTTTCACTTTTGGATATGCGTTAAGTAGACCCTGCCGTGGCGGCGCGATCTATCAGTGGCTCAAACGTAAAAAAGTATGTATTATCAATTATGTTTTAGTGAGAGGCGTTTGAGAGTAACGTTATTATTGGCAATTTTTTATGTGTCATAGGAAGTGTTTTGCTGATTTGCATTTTTGCTCAATTCCACTAATGTCTTTGACTTTAAATCGACAAAATAAAACGCCATTTCAACAGAACGAGATAAAGCGATCGAACTTGGCGTTTATGGACATCGGCATGATACTTAATTGTAAAATCGTGTATGAAAATGATCACGCAATCTTTGGCTGGAATACATTTCAAATTATTTGTTAAAAGCCCATGAACATGCATAGTTACAAGATTGCATCTAGTCACAATTTTTTGCCAATTCGTTTTGTTAAGCATGGTTACCTGATGGATCGCGCCGCTGAGGCACGGTCCATCACTGGCTCATGCTTAATCATTTAAATTTCTAGTAGTGTGTAGTATTGATAACAAAGAAGGGAATTTTACTGTAATTGCTTAGTACCAATTTCAATACCAAACAAAGTCACGGATTATGGACGCAGTAGCGCAGAATTGTATTTTTCAGTCATTAGCTGGTGATGAACTGCAACAGGTTTTCAAAACTCGTTCGTGACCTATAGTTACCTATCAATGTAAAAATATTCTGGACTGAATATTCTGTTGAGCTTGCAAAATTGTACAACAGAATATTTGAGGGATTTTTGTATAGGGCGATCGACGCGAATCGGTTCAAAATATCGCGATCCGGGGTGACAGAGAGTTCCATAGTCTGGCTGTTTTACAGAAGTCCCTGCAAATGAACGAACCAATGTAATCTTGTTAAATACAAAACGCGCTCCAATTCAGGATTTATTGTATTCTCACTAATTGTAATTCGTGATTTTGTTTAGTTTAGAAATATTGATTATCATTCACAAAAATGGTTGATGCAATACATCAATTTCATGTTCCATTTCTGCCGTTATTGTCCAAAACTCTGAAAGAGAACTCCATATTCTAGTTTAAATGCTCGTAGAAACGAACTTTCCGTGTAAATTTTTTTTTTTTCACATTGTGGAAAATGAACCAAAAAATAAAAATACGTGATAGAAAGAACGCAGAAATATTTACGGTTAGTTCCGTTGTACGCATTTTCACCCAAAATAGGTATTGGGTTGAACCGAGCGATTATCCAAGCAAACATCGACCTTTCACGGGTCTTTGAGCATCTTTACGTATTCGGAATTTGATTCTATATTAGGCAACTGCTTATCAAGGTGAATATGATCGATGCTTGTTTTCCTACCGATATTTGTTTTATTATTAGCAGCATAGTTTCGCATCTTAAAAATTTTGCTTAGGCTCAAGTTAACCGAACCATTTGAAATTTGAAGAAAATTGAGACAATTTATTTTTAATCACCGATTCAAATTTATGAGCTTTTACCTTGACATTCAATAATAAAGTATGTTCATTTGACCCCAAGACCTAAAAAATTTCGAGCTGTCTCTGTGGGTTTGTAGTCTGCATTTCATCAAAAGCTCGGCCGTATTTTTCCGTAAGCCGATTGTTTGATGGACCATCGTTTCAACGTGCTCTTCAGTAAGGCATTTTGTGGGTTTGTGGAAGGAATGTTACTTGTAGAATAGCGGTTGCCACATATTGAGCCATCAAAAAACTCACGGTCAGGATAACTTGAATATTTCGCGCAAAAACAAAACCAAAAAGCGTTTAGGTTAATTTACCAAGCGAATTATTGAAATAAATGTTTTTTAATCAAACTTCCATTTATGGCTTCAGAATGCAAATATAAATCGCATATCCTGAAGCATAAGATCGATGTGTAATCAAATAATAAATATATAAATATATATGACACATTAACACTTATATATGTATGTGATGCGTGTTGTTTACGAATTATGCGTTATATAATATAGCGGTTAAAATTTAATAAAAAAAGGTATAGTTATTACATTAGTGTAACAGTTTAATTTATCAAACTAGTAAAAAAATAATTATTTGTCAAGCATGCCTCACTGATGAACCATGCCTCGTCGGCGCGATCCATCAGTGACCCATAGTTAACAAAACATACTTGGACAAGGAGGTTTTCTTAATGTGCCTAATGTGATTTGTAGATTTTTGTGTATATGAATGACCACTTTGGCGTGTTTTATACACATTCCGTCTCCTGTTCTCTTTTCCAACTACATCTACTCGCTTTACCCACTGCAAAATTACCGTGACTTCGACGCTTTTTTCAACTGTACAGTATTTATATATAGATTTCGCACCCGCACATTAACAAGGAAGCATGCATGTTTCAGCACTAGTCAAATTTACTCCCATGAGATGTGACTTTCTAAGACCTCTGACCGCTATATTAGAAACGATTTGCGTAAGTGAGCTTTTTGGTCGCTCAAAAGGCGCTAACTTGCGCCAATGTGTCTCTCTAATGCTGCTTTATATGTCAGTCTCGCAGTGGCGTCGGAACTTCTAACACCCAAGAGGAGTGTACATAATCTTTGTTACTAGTTCAGAAAAAAGAAATATTTTCGCACATTACGTGTTCTGTGTTGTTTGGAACAAATTCGTATGTATCTCTCTACTGATATATATATCATTTACGATTTATGGTTACTTATTTGGTTTAGTTAATGAATAAGCTACCAGGGCCTAGCATATCCACCAAAACCAAAAAAAGATGAACAATCGTGTCATGCATGGGCATTGTAAGCATATTTCTACGTATACATCACCTGATCTGGAGGAACATCCCATGGTAAAAAATCAAAAAAGGGCCGCATTGTTACACGAATGTTACACTAGGATCTGTCGTCTTAGGTAATAACAAACCGCATATTTGTCAGCGTCGATTCTACAGTGACTTTTGACATTTGACCTCTTGGTGTGTCACACCCGGGATAAGACTTATGGTGGCTTAAGTGTTTGTAATCCCTCGAGTATTTAAATTAAATTAAATGTAACAAATTAGATTAAAATTTTTCGCATTTTTATGGATAACTTGATATTTACATAATTTCACATTTCAAGCAATGACCATATTCTGGTAGTGCTCAAACTTTAAGAATCAATCCCAGTATTACTTGTTTTAGAATTTCTATCTTAAGTATTGCCCTGAGTGCAATACCTTGAGGAGATGGGAAAAAGGGGAAATATTTTTTTTTCTTTTTTTTTTGAAACAACCATAACCATATTTATTTAGGCGTACGTTGATATAAGAAGGAGAGTAAAGAGAGAAACCTCGAAAGCAAAGTCAAATTATTGAACTTGTCACAGACTCCACTGAAGCAGTTCAGTTTACCCTTAGTGCGATCCACCTGTCAAACTTATTCAAATTGAAATTCACTCTCTGCAAGGTCGGTATCTCATAAAAGAAGTTACTGCTGATACGACAAGGACCTGAAGCAAATAATACAAGAGATGAGACTTTTCCATAAAGATCGATCAAATCTAATAGTGATATCCCGTTCGACTCAAAACCCTGCAAATAGTTTAACGATTTCCTGTGTCCAGTTTCATCCCTGTGGGGGTATCACCCGGTCATTATTTACAACTATAGGTTTGATTGAACATTACATTTATACACAAAGATTACGACGTATTATCTTTAATGATTTCGCGCGTGCCAGGGGACTCTATGGTCAATGCGCAGTGACCAGTGAATGACCAGAAGGTCTTGCTTCGTAACACACTGTCAGTTCATCTTATCTAGAGAGCATTCCGAAAAATTTTAATACAAGAGTTATATGCTTTGAGCTTTGAGCTCACATTCGCTCTGTAATTTCGGCACCAAATAAGCTTTTTTATGACAAGGATATTAAAGGCCACTGAGCAGTGTCAATTATAGTTGTTCTTTAAACTGTTACTTCATCCAATTTTTGCAAAGTATCATTGAGCCTCGAGTTTTGGCAAGAACGAATACGTTCAGCGCGAATTGGAATAGCAATCCCTCCGTTGTTGGCACTTGACAAAAATTGCGAGGTAAAATGTCTGTCTGGGCTGCTTGATCATTAGTTTGTCTATCTGGTTTTATATGATTACGGATATTACTGTTGGGCCATCTATACTCTGTAAATACTCAAATTGCTGGGCCATAATCACCAAACCTCTTTCATAGAATGAAATTATTGAGGGCTTATTACTGATTAGGCCTAAAGTAAAATTTTGGACTCACGTTGTTCAAATTGGTTTTGAAAAAATACATGAATTCGATCCATTTTATTACCATACGAATATATCAAATCAACCAAAAAAATCGATATTATAGGGACTGCCGGTCTCGACAAAATCAACACGTTTATACCTGCTTTCTTACTGTATAAACAAATATATATTTGTATAAACAAATTGACCATGCTATATTTAGCGAGGTGTGTAGTCTTCTGCTGTTCTGTTGCCTCGATTTTCTTATCGTAAATATCGTTAGGTTTGGCTGCAGTATCAAAATCAAGGGGATTGTGTCAGTCTAAAAAGCTCATGGCTTGGAGAGTTTTATGTAGATATATATATATATAAATTTAAATGCCAACGGCGTTGAAATACAGATTTAATATAATATAAACTAACTCTAAGCAAGGGCCAGAACAGAACCAGAAATAAATTAACAGCTGTTAATATTGCGAAGAGCTATGTGCTCCGGGCAATAGAAAATTGTCTATGTCTTATTTGTTTCATTTAATCGCCCCATACGATATGCGGGTGCAATTCTAAGGCTTACAATTATAGAACTAAATCTAAATTTATTTATTTCCCTAAAGAAATTCCATTTTTTTTCACGAACGAGCAACATATATACCCGGCCACAGCGCGACAACTATCATTAGTTTATACTTAACAAAAAATGTTTAGTCAATTTTTTGTTGATGGGGATCATATGGACATGCGATCAGATTTATAGATTTTATAGATAATACATCAACAAAACAAGTGTTTGCTCACGACCTCTAAGAAAGACTTTCTGTATTTGTCGATTTATTTACATTCGACACGCTGTGGGTGTCGGCGTAATACCCAGTCAGTAGTCTTTGGACTAACTATACTGTGTTAAGCATGGGTCACCGATGGATAGCGTCGCCAAGACGCGATTCATCGGTGACTTATGCTTGTAAAAGTGGTACACCGGAACGAGTTTAAACAATTTTGCATCCGTATCAAGCAAAATATGACTCAATTCCACATTGCTCTCAAGGGAACATCCGTACTTTAGCCTCAAATTCATATGAAACTCCATTCAAACAAGAACTAATGATAAACCACGTCTTGTAGACGCGATTTTTCTGTGGGATATGTTCAACCGTAATAAATGCAACAAACACGTCTAAAACTGTCTCAGCTGTTGAAATGAATGTTTATATCTGTTCGACATGTCATAGTTACATTTGATTATAGCTCTAGGGGGTTGTATTAGTACACCCTTAAGCAACTTAGTTATGTTTAACACGAATAGAGTATTTGCATTATAGCTGTCGGATTTACCCAACCAGAATAAATATATCAAGGCATGTTTTGTTAAGTATGATCCACTGATGGATCTCGCCTACAAGGCGCGGTCCATCTGTGTATCATGCTTAACAAAACGATATTTCTGGCTGTGTTAATGGAATGGTATGGTTTGAAGGGCTTTAATTTTGAGTTTTAGTAAGTGGTGGGGAATGGGCACAATTTTCGATGTATTAGTTGCTGGACTTAATGGGATAAGTTATTCGAGTCACTTAGTTCGCGTAGAACGAATTTTAATGTTTTGTAGAATTTGAAGGAGTGGTGTAGTCTTTATCAATCAATGTTCAGTGTTTCATTCGGTGTTTCTCTGTGAGTTTTGCGCCTTTTGGGTTTGCACTTTGAAATTGATCTTATGTGTTACTTTCTGTGTCGCGGTTAAGGTGTCTGAAATGTAAGGGAAATAAAATAGGGTTTCAGCTATTACATAATGCCGATACTACGCATTCTGATATACCAGAGTAGCTCGTTAAGCTCAGTATCTTGAGTTGATAGTTCCAACACGTGATCTACAGTGAGCTACCGGCTTGCTCAATCGGGTAAAGCGTTGGGAATACACTTCGAGCTATACGCATCTCTGATCGTCCTGACGCAGGTTCCAAATTCGGTGAGGTGATGATGATTATGTACAAGTTGTCTTCTGGGCGCCTCCCCGGTACACGGAGATTCACGTACGGCTTCCTCCACCAAACGGATCTATGACCAGGAACAAAAAGAATTATGATAAGCCAAAAAAAACTTCACCTTGATTGGGAACTGCTATTTGTAGCTTAATGTTTGAGTACTTTACGAGCAGCATGGAGATTTATTTTAAAAATTTGAATTATCATTAAAAATATACGTAACATATTCTTATTATTCACAGAAAAATATATTATATATTAAATTAATTGTCGGGACAAAGCTTGAAAAAGCACTTGTCCGTTTGTTACATTGTATTCTTCGTATCCTATCTTCAAGAATAGCTGATATATTTCTGAAGCATTTTCATTGAGATAATAAATCGATACAAAAAATAATGGAACAACAGGTTAGTGGGACTTTGTATTAATTTTGGAGGAATAAATTACTATTGTGTTTGGGTTTTGCCAGTTATCTTGCAGCAAAATCATGAATCTTCCAAAAGTTTTAAAAAATTTGTTTGAGGATCTGAAAAAAGCACTTCTCGCTTAGTCACCGTGATGGAGATTTATTGCAGAACGCAGCATAATGATAATTTGAAATGAGAAATTTGAAGTTTTATCGATATTCAGATGAATTCTGATGCAGATATATTCCAATGAATTGAAAATGATTGTAGGAACAAAAATATATATCATCCGAAACGTGGCAATTATACGTATTTGATATATTTTCATCAAAATATTGAAAATCTCACTATTTAATAAATTTCCTAACTATAATTGTACTTCGGAACTCGCGACTTCGACTCAAAATTGAATGTATCTAATCTAATCTGCCCATAAACACCACGTTACTTAAACTTTATAAGAGCATGATCGATTTTTTTTTTTGTGCTATGGCCTGTCCGCGAACCTACCCAACCCAGCAAACGTTAGGCGCGGATCTTTGTAGACTGTGTATCTGTTCTATGTTACAGGTAATCGCGAAGTGCCTTGATGAAAGGCACGCTCGGTGGTGAAATGGTCAAACATCGAACTTCCGGAGAATACAATCGCGCTTAACCGCCTGGGCCACCAAAAGGGCATCAAAAAAATATATACTTGGGTCTAATATTGACTTTTTATTTGTTTATAGATTGCACCAACACTATGGCTACCACCTGGTATGTGCTTATTGAATCCCGTACCCACAATGCAATTGCGATCTACGTCAGCAATACCAGCACACCATCAAATGACGTCACAATTTGTAAAGCAACAGCAAATGATAACAGGTAAGAAATTTAACTAGAAATGCAGAATTGTGTAAGTGTGATAGCCTATCTTAAACTTAAATTTGTCAAGCATCGAGCCATATTTGGACAGCGCCTAGACGGCGGAATATCAAACTGTGACTCACAAAATTTGACATTGGGTTTAGTTCACAATAAATTATTTTTTGTTATTTTACTCCTATTTTATTTCCTTCCGATACGCTTGGTTTACTATTGCTCTTTCCAACAGGAAAGTTGTTGTATAACGCACGGTGCGCAGGTCAATCGTGCTCGTCCGATACCCTTTTAGAGTGACTCGTACGATAATAAACTATCTTCGGGTAAAACTTAAAAAAATGCTTTTTCTCTTCTATAAAATTTTATGAATAATAATCTTGCATTTATTCAATTCATGAAATAGAAAACATCACACACAAAAGCTAGAAATTGAGGTATCGTATTGAAATCGAAATCCTGCGGGATCCGCGGATCCGAATTTCCGGGAATCTGAGAATTTTCCCTCGAATTCCCGGTTTTATAGAAACTTTATGTGTGGTATGCATGCTTTCTTCTTTACAATATTACCAAGCAGAGCGAATATCTGTTCATTCGTTGTCAAGTAAAGCCCAATGATGCACCAGAGATTTCGGGCTCCCTATATTTGCGGCTTCTGCTTAAAATATTTTATCAAATGAATAACGAAGCTCGTTAATCCATGCCCATCACTCAACCCAGGGATGCAATAACTTGAGTAGCCTAAGCCGAACAGGAAAAGATCATATCTTCCAAGCAGTTATAACCATGCCCGTCTATAAGTGGTCCCTATTTCAGGGCACTGGGCAGGTTGATCCACTCAAAGAAGTGGCTATAAAAAATATCTGGCTCCAAAGGCAGATATCACCCACTGCACTCTGCTTTTGTGGTTCAGTTTGATATGACATGTTTTCAATCCAAGGTGTGGTGATAGATTTGCAATTTGAATATCAGTTTTAAATGAAGCTTGCTTGTCTAAAAAATATATGATTTTAATCTGATAAATATGGGTAACTGATGATTCGAACCTTTCGATCGTCATTCCTCGGCCATCATGATTTAGAAAGAAAATATTCGATCAGGGTAAAAAGTTTTTTTTTTTAAATTTTGTTTAACTTTTATCACCTTGACGGACTATAGTAGAAGTTTTAGAAAACCGAAATTCAACACCTGGCAAGTTAGTTCATCTCTCGGGACAAAAAAAATCATTTTTTTTTATAACTTTTTTCAAAATTTTCTAAAACATTGTTATTACTTCATTACCATTCTCTATCGTTTGCCTACCAATCACAGTTTTATCAAACTTTGTAAACTGAATTACGGCAAATTGAAGTTAAATATTTCACCTGAATTTCAGAATTCACTGAAATCCGGATAAAATCAAACTTTTACATTTTTTCTATTTCCATTGCAATGTATAGTAAACAGATCTTGAAAAATCTCTCAACTTTCCTCAGAGTTAACTTTCGATAAAAAGCCGTTTCAACACTCTCAAATTAGCTTAAACAGCTCATATGGCAAAGTTTTTTTTAGATTTTTATTATTTGCTATGTGTGTGTGTATCTGTTCTATGTTACAGCTACCCGCGGCGTGCCTTGTTGAAGGGCGCGCTCGGTGGTAAAACGGTCAAGCATCGAAGCATCGGCCTTCCGGACAATAAGATCTCGCTCAACTGACTAAGCCAACACCGCCCGAAGTTGAAGCACGTCCATTACAAGTCCCGAAACGTTCTAAAATTCTTGTCACTTAAATCTTTAATCGTTTTTCACTATGCTATGCCCTTGTCGTTTTTCAGTATGTTATGTCGTCTTTCTTCTATTCTCTCATAAATTTCTTTATTTTTCTAATTCTTTAGTTCCAACTGCAAACATTATTCAGAGTCCCCACTATCTTCAACAAGCTCACCATATATTGCCACAACCGGCACAAGTAAGTAAACATAAAATACCTTAAAGATTGTCTCACAACCTGCAGGGCCAATTAATGGCGGAAGTTTTTAACACACATTTATCTTAAAAAACTACCAGTTTTTATGCTGATATTTTTGCGGCTTTCTATAGCCGTTGGGTGATTAGGGCTGGGCAATTCGATTCGGCGATTCGAATCGATTCGAAGTACAGATTGTTCGAATCGAATATGAATCGGTCATAGAAACAAAAACAAACTAAATAAAGTTTAATTTTTTATTTTTAACGAAAAAATGTAATAGATTTTGATCAAATTGTTTGTACTTCCTCACTAAAATGAATATACGTTACTATAATTCAGTTTATGCTAATATTTGTAAATTCTAATTGTATATTCATCATAATGACGACTATAATAGTAATAGTGAAAATAAGATATTCGTTATTTTTATGAAATCAACACTTCGATCCGATCCGGGAAAATTATTCGAATCAGATTTGAATTCCCAGTGATTCGGTTTTGCCCAACCCGATGGGTGATATTCGATTAAGTCATTTATTTAGTTTTTCAAATTTTTCAAGTGTGTGTTTTTTTCTATTCCCCGTAGAAATTTACCAACACAAATCTGAAAAAGCCCTTAATTAATTTTTTGATCACATAAATATTTATTTTTTAATACTTAATTGTTGAATGTCAACAAAACTATATTATATTTATTTTACATTAAAAATCAACTGATATTCATTTATTCATAATATTTCAGAATATCATACACATTCCCGGGCTCACATTTGACAACTTGTTACTGCCACCTACCGGCAAGCAACCGTACGAAATTCAGCAACCGCTGATAGAACTTCCACCTTGTCAAACTATAAATCTTCAACCTGACAAACAAATTCCTATGCCACCGGTAAGTACATTCTAACAACCATATTTTCAAAAAATCTATCATAAATCTGGCAACTGAATATTGATGACATAAGATGACATAAAGTAAATGCCCATTACTCCAAACTAAAATGTATGCGCTGCTAAGCTGTTCCATTATATGATGTATACTGCCTTTCTATAAAAAATCTAATTGAAAATCGATTTTCAACTTGTTTCAGAATGTTTGATTTGCTCTCTTCGACTGAAAAAGTAATCTATATACACGCCTTATTTAGAATTATACTGAATTATATTAGTGACTAATGTCTCTTGCATCGCCAAAGGCAGATGCCCACCTCCCCCACTGCAAGGTAATCTTCATCCATTGGGCTCACATAGTCAGCCATAGTCAGTTCTATATTGAAGCGCTGCTTCCAGCTTTGCTCAAAGCCGAAGTCAATGCAAAATTTTATCTGGAAACTAATATAATAAAGAAAGTAAGAAATTACGCCAACAATTGCAATTTTTTTTACGTTCAGAACGCAACATTTATTCCCACTGATCCATCATTCCAAAGACATATTATGACGTCGAAAGTAATTAAAAAAAAGAGGATATCACCATCAGCTAAGAGGAGGAGTCGGTAAGACATCGATATTTTTATAGCCAATCACTTTATCACTTTGAACGAATCAACGTGAACAACTCCAAGTTGGCGTTATCCATTAGTTACCTTGGTTTCCGAAGTTGGGTAATGGTCTTTAAGTATAAATTCTTCCCTCACAATCTTGGACGAGACATATCAATTGGAAACAAAACTTTCAGTTAAATAAAATACCATTTTATATGCATGCGTTTTTTGTAAGTTCAGTAGCATTGAAGTTCGTCTTTTGGGCGCAATTGCCTCCATTGCTATCACTTGGGCACCGTTGGCGTAAGATTCCAGCATCTAGATCAGGGTTGCCCGCAGAGCAAAAAAACAAAAACAAAAATTGGTTGCGGTCAAATTTGACCAAAATCGATTGCATTTTGTCGTTAAAAATGAAATAAAATAATATTATAGTCCATTTAGTAAGAATTTCTTCCTATGAACGATTCACTAATGATTCGATTATAATGTGCTTCGAATCGATTCGAAACCCCGAATCGAATTGCCCAGCCCTATCCATCTGTAACCCATGAATGACTGAATAAAAGTCTTTGTTATTGCAGAATAACAAGAATCAAGTGACTTTAAAAAATTTTCTTTTCAGGTTGAGGTTGATAGCCTTCCTCGAATCAAAGAAAAAGCAACAAAATGAACTTTTGATTTCTTCAGATGAAAATACGTGAGTTTACTAAATATTTTTGTTTGCTCTGACATCTTATTTCAGGCTGTTTTTGTTTATTACGATGGTCTGATAGGTTTACACGTTATATTCATGAAAAGTGCTCAAGGGAAAAATATAGTTGAAATTTTATAGCTCTTTCTAATTATTCAGTTTGAAAAAAAATTCAAATCTCTATAAAAAGAGAAGTACGTGAAAATATTATTAGGCAGAGGATGTTTATTTCCATTTTCTTGCTATTTCGTAACGCTGGACTTCATCGGTACCTTGTAGCAAACTAATGCTCCTTCTAAAGTTCAAAAGTCGATAGGAAATCAGACAGAATATTAGAAAATCCCCAAAAACTTTTCACATTCAATTTTGAATCGCTTTTATAAATCAAACACTATTTATTTTTCTTTAGATTGCTTCAAACTCCTTATCCTGATGACGCAACCACGCCCCCGTCATCAGCCGATGATGTCACACTGTCTCCAGGATCGTCGTCATAATAATATGAGGACAATACAAACATTTTTCCCTCCTACGATAAAGAACAGATAGAACTTGAGACTGGTCAATATATTTAATATTTTAAATGCAACTTTCAAGACAAAAGAGGCCAAAATGATTCGGAAGAATTTAATATCTTACATAAGTCACAAATGGGGTGCTCTTTGAAGGAGTGATCCTTCTGTGGCCCGGACATGAAAGAGGACTCACTCTGTGACTAGGGCTGGGCAAAACCGAAGCATTTGGTATTCGAATCTGATTTGGATATTGTTTTCGAATCGTATCAAGTTGCTGACTCCATAAAATAACAAATATCCCCTTCTTTCTATTTCCTGCTTACTTATTATTGTCTCCATTATGAAAAGCAAGCAAATTATATTTACGGATGACTAATATTAGCTTGAACAGACTTAAAGCACTGTATTTTCAATTACGTTTCAGTCCAAGAGCGCAAATTTTCATTTTAACGACAATAGGCAATCGATTTTGGTTAAAATCGACCAAAATTTATTGTATTTTGTCGTTAAAAATGAAAATTCCACTTTATTAAGCAAGTTTTCAGTCCTATGACCTACTCAAGATTGATTCGAATAATCTGTACTTCGAATCACCGAATCGAATTGCCCAGTCCTACCTGTGACCCATGCCAGACAATATAAAGTTTATCGTGGAGAAGCGTATTGAAACAGCAGAAAGTTGAATTTCTTTCCTGTTCTAACCTGTTATCAATTGTCGTTGCTTTATAAAAGATAATTTGGGGATAAATTGACCCCTCATATGAAACAGCAAAATATCAGAATCTTAGTCCACGCACGTGGAATAAGATTCTGATCATTTGTTGCTAAATCCTAACATCATCTTATCCAAGTTTCCTTGCTGCTTTCATTGCACACGGACCCATCTTCTCGAGAAGAATGGAACAGAGAATTGGCGGTTTGTTACACAGTACCATTGAATTAGATTTGTTGTACTAAATGGTTGAACTAATCTTGAGTCACACCAGCTTCAATTATGAACTCTAAATTATCAATTTTTATAAACCGGTATAAACCGGTATAAACCGGTATGAACCGGTATAAACCGGTCACTATGATTAGGTTTGGATGAAATCCCTGAACTTTACAGATTCTCAACTGGAATTTGGGCAAAACCGAATCATTTGGAATTTTCGATTTGATTCGAATAATTTTTTCGAATCAGATCGAATCATGAAATCGATGTAAATAACAAATATCCCATTTTTACTATTACAACTTGTGTTCATTGCGAAAATCAAGAAATTTAGAGTTTATATTCAATTCACACTCTAAGTCAAATAATAACAATTTTCAAATTTTAACGGCAAAATATAATCAATTTTGGTCAAATTTTACCAAAATCGATTGCATTTTGTCGTTAAAAATGAAAATTCTAGTCGTTTTAGGAAGTATTTTTTCCTATGAACAATTCACGATTGATTCGAATATACTGTGCTTCGAATCGTCGAATCGAATTGCCCAGCCCTGTTCTCAACTCAAATCAAGAAGTTCAGCACTTGAATACGCGAGCGTTTTAATGTTGATGTAAGAGAATATTTAAACTACAAGGAAAAAACTGTTCCATGTTTTTTTTTTACTGAAATTTACTTTAAAAGCGACCACAGGTATAAATAGCAAGATAACGACCATCAACTGCACCCCAAGAGATAAATATGCTATTAATACTCTACACACAGTATCACAACCAGCTCTAAGGAACAGTTCATTATAAACCTTACTGGTGCAAAATACGACATCACGTTATAAATCATAAGTCTCGAAAAAAATCTTTTAATCCCCAAAATAAGTTTTATATATTCGTAGAAAGACTGATGTTACGTCACATTCACAATTGCAGGCGCGATTTGGGAAATGTGTATTATCCCTAAATGGAGCCCCCAAATTTGTATTCAGAATGAGCGATTTTGCTTTAAGTTTCCTACAATTGCTTCACTATTGCACAATATATTTTGCATATATTTATTACTCAGATATCATAACCCAGTCAGAAATATTCAGTGCACACGTATGTTTTGTTAAGCTTGAGTCACTGACGGTTCGCGCCGACGAGGCGCGGTCCGTCTGTGTCTCAAGCTTGACAAAATAAAATATCAGACGGGGAAACAATAAACTAGTATACTAAAGCAACGTATTTTAGTAGGAATTATATTTTGCCCAGTATATGGAATACAGATGGCATGCTTTCTGAAATATTCTGTCTCAAATATTTTTGATAACGACTGCTTTTTTCTGTTGGTTAGAAGTAATTTATAAACGTTTGCTGGATTGATAACATTTGAAGTTGTTAAATTAACTTCTGAAACTCACATTTTACTATACTTTTGATCGTGAAAACGAAAATAAAATTCTGATGATTTTAAAATCAAACTAAGGTTTTTAACTCCGAAAGAACCTCGAATTTTGTTTTGACTGTAACATATGTGCATTGCATTTACTGTTCATTCTCAGTAATTGTACATTTAAAAAATTCAAAATCGCATTGCTAATGAGATGGGTGCCAAGAGTGGACTGTTGATAGACGCACCCTAGCGGTGTATTTCATCAACAGTCCACAATGGCCTAGAAAAGTCGATTATGTAGCTTTATTTCAATAACATCAAGAAAAATTACTGTGGAAGAGCGATAATTTTACTGCTATTTCGTTACAGTGTTGAATAGCATTAAACGTGCGCGATCAATGAGCAGGCAATTCTTTACAATGCAAGCTGTGATACCATCATTATTCTTAAAAATATTAGAAGTGGATTCGAACATATGTAACGGAATATCGAAGCAAATATTAAATTTAAATTTTAAATTTTAGTCGAATACAAATTTGGCAGTGCTGTTTTCAAATACTTTTTGCAAATCTAATCTTGAATTATATCATTTTCAATACAAAACTCCTAAACATGATCAGATGTGAAACAATTAGTAGAAAAATGCAAGAAATGGTCAAATTTGATTAGTATAACTGAAAAGTGGATTCGAATATTCGAATAAGGCTGGTATCCAGATCGATCCGAATCTTGGCATCTCTGAGTATAAGTCATCTCTGAGTATAAGTCAGTATAAGCCATCAATGACTCATACCATTTAAAGCATGCCAGAGCAAGCATGTTGTTTCTGGGTTTTCTCTAATGATCTTATTTGCCAAACTTTGACAGAAATGAGCCAAAGCCATAGAGTCAACAATCACTATCTTCGAGTTTCTTTTTACATATTTTTACTGTTTCTTTGTTATTATTTTTGTTGATTATGCATACAACTGTTTATTTTATGATTGAATGATGAAATATGAATATTATTAAAATTATTCTGGAAATCTGCTTGTCCTTTTTGCTCTTGTGCAAGGATGTTGTAGAAAGCGGATTTTGATTTAGTATCCAATTTTAATTATTTAATAGATATATATATATAGGGCTAGGCAAAACGGAATCATTTGGAATTTGAATCTGATTCGAATAATTCTTTAGAATCCGATCGAATCACTGATTCCATGTAAATAACAAATATCCCATTTGTACTATTACAACTTGTCTCCATTGTGAAAATCAAGAAATTTATAGTTTATATCGCATTTTCAATTCACACTTCCTATCTATGTGCAACAATTGACATATTTTAACGACAAAATATGATCGATTTTGGTCAAACTTGACAAAATCGATTGCATTTCATCGTTAAAATGAAAATTAACTCGAATAATTTGTGCTTCGAATCGGCTCGAATCACCGAATCGAATTGCCCATCCCTAATTATGACCTTTTGTTTATCATGTTGGCATCGAAGGTTGAAGATTTCGTATGTTCGAGTTCGGCAAGCTCGGTTCGTTAATTCATCGATATCACTCAACGCAGGGCGTTACAACATGGGTAGGCTTAGTAAAACCGGAAAAGTATTTTTCAGCAAAACAAACGCTTTGGTATCTAAAGTGGCCGCTACTAACAAGGTCTAGTTCAGGCTGATTCACTCAAATGCGTGGCTATAAAAGATAAACGTTGTTACAGTTTACAAATAACATTGGTGAACTACAAACACATTTATTAATAGCTGTTCAACCAAGATGTCAGAAAAATGAAGAAAATAATTCTCTTAATCGGAATTTGAAAAATTAAGTATGACTAATAGTGTATGGAAGATCAGATGAAACCATCATAGGCATTAAAATCACTGGTTTTTGACAGTAATTTTACGTGATGGAATTGAATTGAACCTATAAAATACCGCACCTGTTAAGTGCGGTTCATCAACAGCCCATATTTGACAAAAATATTACCAATATGGCGGTTTTAATTTTTGGAACATGCAATTACTGCAAATTGCCAGTAAATGTACTGTACGTTTGTTACAGCGTATAATATGAAATTCACGCTATGAAGCAGATATTTTCGGCCAATTATAGGGACTCATGAAACGCTCCTGCGTGGTGTGGTCTATGTACAACATGTGGAAAAGTGACAAAAAAATCCATCATGAAAATAGTTTAGATTTTAGGAATCACACTGTTAGTAATGTAATTTAATGTAAAGTACCTTAAATACGTCTATATTACAGTGAACATATAACATTGTAGTAATATAGTTCTATTTATTTATTTTTATTTCGCACAAAATCCCGAAGAAGTGGCGAATACGTTGACGTAAACACTTTCCCGCATTTCAATTGAGGTATTCGACTTTGCCAACCATGGTTGAAAGATAGATTTGTCGAGCATGAGCCATGATGGACCATCATTTTAAAAAAACATATTTCGATAGAATTTGCTGATTGAAGTGACTCATGTTCAACAATACAGAATATTTCAATTCAATAGTGAAAACAATAGAAAGCGATCATACACAGGGACCAGTAAGAGCGAACGTCAGTAGAGACGATTTCCTGCCTAAAGGACCTGCGTTATACGTGTGTTCAAGCACACACTTGTTAGTGTGGTGACAAGGTTGCAAGACATTTTAATATAGCGGATTCAGTATGAGTAGTGGTATAATTTGGTTCGTACTTTTTGTCACTGTAACAATAAATGGAACAGGTATGTAAGGTCTTTGTTGATGTGGGTGAAGAAAAACGTTATTATTTACTATTCCTGAAACAATGCATGTTTTCAGTGAAAGCCAAACATTCTCAGTGCAAAGGTGCTGGAGTTACCACGGGCAAAGGAACAGTTACTTTTCACGTGAATCAGCTGGGAGTAGGATAATGTTCGCAACGTTTTATGTGATTTTAAAGCAAATAATCAAAAATCATATCAATGTTTATGGATACTTGAGGTCGAAGTTCGCAGAGACCCAGGGGAAAAGAGGAGATGTGACTTGTCCCCAATTCAAGTTTTCACTGGGTGTAACATCATAAAATTCTCGAAATATTTATTCTATTTTCAAAGTACTTTGAAGTGTTTTCTGTGATTATTTTGTCAACAAGAGACGCACGGTAGTATGAACAACCCATCTATCTCTTCTTTGTTTCCTGTGATTGTTATTATTCTTAAAACAATGCATTTTTTCAGTGAAAGCCAAAGATTCTCAGTGCAAAGGTTCTGGAGTTAGCAAGGGCAATGGAACATTTCCTTTTCATGTGAATCAACTAGAAGGAGAAGGACAATGTTCGCAACATTTCATGTTTCTATATTCTGATCCAATATTTCTTGTTTTGAGCTTTACTGACTTGGAATATACTGATGATCGAAGGCAATGTAATCAAACCCTACAACTTGTGTCTGGGTCTCCTTGTAAGTGACTAAGCATCTCACAAAAATACAGAATAAATTTATCTTACGTTCAGAGTAATTACACATTTCTAAAATTCGGAAGCATTTTTTTCTAAACTACAACAACTACTACAAAATGTAGTACCAATGTCTGCAATCTATAAGTGAAAAACATCCAGTTGCAACAGAACCTCCGTGGTAAAGTGCAGTGAGTAGTTACTGCCCTGAGCGATGGTAAAACCATACATCACTTGTTGACGTTAACACTATTTACAAATTTTGCAGCCAAAACAACTGATATCCCACCCACACCTCATTGTCACATATTATACAAAGAGGAATGCAAGGAGAAAGTGGATCAACTTAACATACAGAACCAATGTGAACAGAGTCTCTCCGACGGTGCAGAAATCGTATTCAGCACAAAAAATGGGAATCAGCGTAAACCAGACATGCGGCCAAATCATCAGGAACAAAGGGCTAGAAGTCTTTTAGGATTTAACTTGACATATCTATACGTCAATTGTGAGACAGGTGAAGTTTATTTTTTCAATCGCAAAACAAACCATTTTGAGACCTCAAAAAGAAAAATTTTATGAAGAATGAGACGCCGAAGTAAAAAATTGACAATCTTAATAACATTTTTCTTAAAGATAGAAAATATGGCTATCATTTTTCTGGAATTTTGAGAGAAGTGGGCCGAGTCTTCCTTGCCCTCTTTGCACCGGCTTCCACCAAAGAGCAAAGAGTTTTTTCAAGTACTGGTAATTGTATTCTAAACAATTCACTGAGCGAGACAGTGAGTGAGTGAGTGAAATATTTTTTCTCTTGGTATATTATGGATGGATACTTTAAGATCTGTCAAGATTGTAGAAATATTGTAGACTAGGTTTTCTGGCTGCTGATTCGAATTAATAAACTTATTGTTAGACATAGATAGTTGACTGTAATGAAAAGAAGTAAAATAGTTATTTTCGAGTGAATCTCTAAATTCAACTCTGTCAATTATAGGTTGTTGATGAAAGGCGTCGTCGATGCGGGGTTCATTAATAGTCCTTACTTGGCATTCGAATAATGAAAATAACTATGTGAATGTATCGCAAATTTACTTCACCTTTTTCACACTGTTATGTGTTACGGTCAAAACGCGCTGTCAAGGCGATGGCCGTGTCGCGTATAAGTCGATTAATTATCTTAAATCGTTTTATATTCCAGATCAAAACTTCACCCTACCTTATCAACAAATTTGGGAAACAACAGAAGCAACAACACCAAACTGCATACAAACGGGTGTACTAAACACCAAACAGTCTCAAATTTCATCGACTAAGTCAGCCTATGCGTCAGAACAATCTCATATCACTTCGTCTCCTACATCAGCATGGTTAGTCAACAATAGCGAGCCACAAATGACAGTTTCTACCGCAACAATTGCAATTCCTGTTGGACTGATTGTTCTCATTCTTGTCGCTGTTGCTATTTTTATTGCAATGAAAAGGCAAGTAAATGTTTAGGCTTATACCTGGGGCTGGGAAATTCGATTCGATGATCCGAATCGATTCGAAGCAGAATATATTCGAATCAATCATAAATCAGTCTTAGGAGCAAATACTTACTAATTGGACAACAATTTTCATTTTTAAATTTCATTTAGTCAAATTTGACCAAAATAGAGTATATTTTGTCGTTAAAAACTGAGAATTGTTCACATTGTGATTAAACTATAAATTTCTATAAATTTCTTAATTTTTTTGGAATAGAGACAAATTATATTAGTAAAAATTGTATATTTGTTAATAACATCAAATTCGTGATTCGATCCTATTCGAAAAAGTTATTCGAAATAAATACAAATTACCCTGCATGATTCGGTATTGCCCAGATCTACTTGAACGCAAAATAGGGCTGGACAAAATCTAATCATTCAAAATCCCAATCTGATTTGGATAATTTTTCGATCCATATCGTATGTTAATTTCATGTAAATAAAAAAATTTGCGTTTTTATCTCAACAACTCAGATGTGCCTCAGGGGAACCAACTAACACTCGTCTAATAGAAAAGAGATACCAAATGCGCTGTAGTGCGAGCATTCAGTGACTCGTTTTTAAAATAATATGTCTGCTTAAAATATTCTGATTGTGGCAAACGGTACTGCAGAAGTAGTATCAGCAACTACGCTCTATATGGGTGTTCTGAACAAAACTGAACCGCATCGTGATGAAGTGCAGCGAATAGTATCTGCCCTGAGAGATGATAAATCAGTCTTTGTTTTTATATAAAAATATGAATATATATTTGTATTTCGGATTCTATTCGATTTATTATGACTTAGGAAAAGAGTTTAGCAAGTTGATCGCTCAATCGAAATGCGGTTGCAGGAATTCGAAAAGATGATTCGAATCATTTCAAAAATTTTATTCCAATTTTTTTTTTTTTTTTTTTTTTTTTTTATAGCCACTTCTTTGAGTGGATCACCCTGTCCAAGGCCCTGTAACAGCGGCCACTTATAGACGGACAGGGTTACAATTACTGGAAAGATATGATCTTTTCCTGTTCGGCTTAGCCTACCCAAGTTATTACACCCTGGGTTGAGTGGTGGGCATGGATAAGCGAGCCGGACTCGCCGGGACTCGAACTCATTTTGAATAAAACGTTTCATTTCAGAAGAACACCAAATAACAAGAAGAGTACGCGGAATAATTATCATCCTTTCGAAGATACCAATGACGTCAGAAGTGTTAACCAATCAGCGACTGCTGTGTATTCGGTAGCCTATGGCGTCACAATGCCAAAAAATTCAAATTACGATTTTGCTGACAACATACAGCCAACTTCCAAACCAGAGCATGCTATTTCAACTGCAGCAGGGGAACCATCGCAGGTCCGAGGAATGGATCCAAAACTACCCGAAGAAGCCGAAGTGGTTGAAAATATATTGTACGATTTGAGCAAATAAAATTCCAGTTAAAAACTTTATTTTACTAAGCGTGTGTCACAGATCGACCGCGTCCCGACGGCACGATCCATCAATGGCCCATACTTAACAAAACATTTTATATTTATTTTTATTATTTCAATTGACAAGCATATGCAGAAAATTGTTCATCAAAGACATCAATATTGTTGCACTGCATTTTTTATCAATATTTTTTATTATTAATTCTTTTCTTACTATTATGAATCGTTAAAACTTCTGAACAAAACTTTCATTGAACATATTGCAATTCCAAGAAAAACATGAATGTAGCAATTTGCTGTGTGCTGAGTACTGTTACGTAAAATGCAACAGAATCACTTGTCTTTGACAGTAATTTTACTTGGTTTGAAAAAAATTTAAAGTTGACTTTTTGGCCAAATAAGGGCTGTCGATGGAACGCACTGCGAAGGTGCGGTCCAGCAACAGCCCGTAATTGGCATAAATCTCAACAATATGGCATTTTTTTAAATTTGGAAATATGCAATTACTGCAAATGACCAGTAAATTTACTGTACTTTTGTTACAGTGTTCTGTTAGAATTTAAATATATATCTAATGAAAGCTATGACAACGCAGGGTTGCCACCAGTTATATTCCGATTAGATATTTAAAGCACAGCCAATGGAAGCAAAAATGGTGAAGTTTTAGACGTTTCGTTTTTCTATTAAAAAAACTTTAAACCATGCTCTCATGAAGCTTTTCTAAATAGAAGAACGTCGTTTTTCCTTTCACCTGTTTTCTCCTATTTATCTGATTACGAAAGCTAGAAAAGGTTAAAATTCGATTATTTTTTTCACTCCCACGCATTTTATTTCTGATTTGATTTGCACAGGAAAATATATACTATATACTATTATCCTTCCTCTATGCCTTTGTGTTTGCAAATCCGCATGCAGTGAATGCAAGGATACAGTAGCAAGAGTAACTATGACTAACTAGAGAGGTTCAAAGTCTTGCTTCACACTCACACAAATTTATTTCTGTAACCTTAGAAAATCATTTTAAAAATGTGATAATATATATAGATTTGACTTTGTCAATATCATGCTGAGCTTGATTTTTTTTTCTCTAGCGCTACCTAGTAGAACACTGAGTTTAAAACTAAGAACATAGTCAGGAAAAGAGACATATGCTTTCATTTTGACGCCCTAACTTGTTTGTTTAGATTTCAATTGTTTAATAAGTGTATTTTACTTTCTGAAGTTGTTTAGTGAAAATATGACTTTGAATAAAATTTGAACAAAAAAAAAATGATTGAATGTGATCTGTATATCCGTCACTTGTGCTATTTTAATGTCATATTCGCGGAAAATCTCAAATATCAAAAACCTATTTTGCCGTTGACATCCAAAAAACAGTTCAGATTGCATATTTATTGATTATGGGTCAATGATGGATTGACCGCCAAGTCATGTTCTTAATATGAAATAATCATCAATTAGGATATTCTTGAAAAAATAGTGTGAAAATTAATGCAGTACTCAAAGCAGAATATTTGGTAAATGTTTCGATCGCCGCCCAGGGTAGATGCCACTCACGGAATTTTACCATTGTGGTTTATTTCTGTGTAGGATGTTACTGCTGCTTGAAAAGGGTTGTTTGCCTAATATATCGTATAGAAGCTCTTTGTCATTCAAATGGCGAATATTCCACACACACCCGCTGTATGTAACTTGCGAGCTGTGTTAAATCAAATCATCTAGCACTTTAATATATTTAGGAAAAAAGAAGAACCAAAATGGGTATTTCAGCATTTACAGAAGCGCAATGCAGGATTTGTAATATTTTAATATTGCACACGTCCAAGCATGTTTTGTCAAGCATGATTCACAGATGGACCGCGTCTTGTCGACGCGTTCCATGAGTGATCCTGTCTTAACAAACACGATTTGACTATTTTTTTACTGATCTACGCGTTCGCACTGTTATAAGGATTTACTTTATTTATAAATGTTGCCCTTTTGACAATATTCAAATCTATCACAATATGTTAAATTTCCGTGGTAATAACATATTCTGCATTTCATTCATTTTTTTTTGTTCTATAGCGTCTAGACAGCAATGCTACTAGGTTTTCTACAATCAGAAGTGTCATTTTCATATTCATATAGCTGTATTTGTTTTTCTTGAATTTCATTCTGAGAAACCCGGAAGAAACCTAAAAGAAATCAAGTTATTGCCACTTCAAAGCGATTAAATACTACAAGATGTAGCACCAACAAATGTCCCCGGAAAACAAGCCGAACAGAATTGAAAAACTATAGTAAAGTGGAGTGATTTTCATCTGTCCCTGGTCACGGTAAAATCATCCAAAACTTCAATATTTTCTCCTCGTCGCCCTTTTACGACACGCAGGAAATACGTTAGGATTATTCCAGTGCTGCTCTGGGCCATGGTAAAATCATCCCTAATTTCTATCTTTCTTTTTGTTGCCTTTTTATGACACGCAGGAAATGCGTTAGGACTATTCTAAAGCCTCTGGAATTCAATGTGTAATTTTACACCCAATCTAAATTTTATTTTATTTTCTGAAGCATGAGTCACAGATGGACCGTGTCTCGGCAAAACTTGTTCAGACAAAACGTTTTTGATTTGATATTTTCTTATTATCTTTTTTTATTTACAGCCACTTCTTGAGTGGATCACCCTGTCCAAGACCCTGTAACGACGGCCACTTATAGACGGAGCCTACCAAGTTATTACACCTTCGGTTGAGTGGTGAGCATGGATTAGCAAGCCGAACTCGCCGGGGCACGAACCCGAGATTTTCAACTTGCCATGTCAACTAGGTTAACCACTAGGCCATCGCGCCCACGAAATATATGATGAAATATGAAGGGCATTACATCTGTGGTAACAGATAAGCAGTAGACATTGGCATTTAATATCTATCAGCTTGTTATTAAAAATCGTCTGGACAATCAATTTTCCAATAATTCTCGGGATTCCCAGCCAATATAATATCATTGAAGATATTATTAGAACGCTTTTGCACGCGTGGAAGGAATAGTCTTTCTCTCACGACCGCTCAAAAAATTTCGGGGCTATGAGATCGACCATCTGTTGGTCCTGATATATACATAGTGTGAAAGCTGGTAGATAATTTCATTATGAATTTTACTTTGTGGCATATAAGTGATTGTTTTGAAATAGAATCACCGTAGTTATACTCTACGTAAATAGTTTTGATATTTCTGGTATTTGTATTATATTGAATGTATAGCATGACACAATTTCAGTTTGAACCATAGCTCGGTTTGTTCCTCTTGATCCAGTAAATAAATAAATTTTAAAGAAGGGATTGGACGGGAATAGATTATAGACTACCAAAGAATAAGGTTTTCGTACAAAAATCCAAAAAAATATCTTCAAAATTGTATTTTGACAAACAATTGGGAATATATTTATATTATAATTTATAATGATCAATAATTCACGCTCATGTTCGCGCTAATTCATTCTATCAAATTTTATTTACTTTAATTTTGCATGAGCGATTAGACGCGGCAAAAACATATTGATTATTTGACATCTTCAATACATTTAAAAATGCTTTATGTTATTTTTAATCTGTCGCTTAACAGTATTTAGTAAATCACGCTTCTGCAGATTACATTTCATATTTCTAGAAGAACACAATAGATTTTGAGAGCGTTTAGTCTAATTTTTACAATTTTCACACCTGTTTTGAGACATTCTTTAAAAACTACTATTTTTGTTTAAGAAAGTTGGAACTTGAAGGGTTCATATTTGTCTATAGGCTATATAAGCAATCGAATTTCCTATTGCAACACCATGTCTGTTTCGCTGGTTTTGTGCAGAACAATATAAAGATGTATATTTATGTTCACTTTTAAAAAAGTACAGTAAATTGACTGATCTTGTGCAGTACATTTCCGATATTACAAACTGCCTTGCATTTTATGTTTATGCCAAGTATGGGCTGTTGATGGACCCCGATCCATCAACAGCTCATAATTGGCTCAAATTGTCGATCTGGCAGTTTTATTCCAATAGCGCTAAGCAAAGTTACTGACAAAAAGTGATGATATTACTGCTTTTTGATACAGTATAATTAACAATTAATTACAAGACATTTTAAAATAGTTTTTGTGAGTGTGATAAATCTTATTTCAGCTGTTTTATGACCTGTCGTAAATAATTGAGAAATGCTTCGTGAAAGTAGCATCAGATCAACAAAATCGGCCATAATGTCAACGTCTACAAGCTCAAGTATATTGAATCGGAGTATTTTTGAGAAATTTGAGCCGAATCCACCGCGAAAAGTGTTAAAGACTTACTATGATGATTGGTCTGAGTATTACGATTGGGATATGTTGGACATGGGATACAGGTTGCACGACGTTGCTGCGACATTGCTTGTGGAGAATATGGCCCACAGCAGAAGATTTGATTGCGTTGTAATGGACGCGGGTTGTGGGACCGGGTTCGTTGGTACTGCTTTGAGAAGGAAGGGATTTAATGGAATTCTACACGGCGTTGACGAATGCCAACTTATGTTGAATATGGCGAATCGTAAAAATGTCTATGATGACTTATATCTGCAATATTTATGCGTTGAAGATAGAATAGACGTTTCAGAAAAGTTGTACGATGGTTTGGTCTGCGTAGCTGCATTTGGAGTAGAGCACATTCACCCAAAAATGTTGCCTTTGTTTGCTGAGCACGTCAAGTCCGGCGGGGTTATGGTATTTTCTGCGCCGAATCACCCGCGTGATGAAACAGATAAACTACTTCTTGAAAAGGAGATCGAAAAACTTTTAGAATCGAATTCGGTTCGCGAAGTGAGTAGAACAAAAGAATATTATTTCTCAAGGGGCAGAACGTCACGTGAAGAGGAAAAAGTAGCATCATGTCAACTGTATTGTTGCATAAAAACACCCGGTAAAGCAAAATCACAACAAACGAAGTTGTGAAGTCGAATGTGATTAAATCGTACATTGTAACAAAAATACAACAAAATCACGGGCCTTTTACAGTCATTTTACTTGGCGGTATCGTAAAACATTCAAAATTGAGTTCCTTGGCCAAATATGGGGTGTTGATGGAACGCACCGCGAAGGTGCGATCCATCAACAGGCCATAATTGGCGTAAATCTCATCAACATTGCGTTTTTCAACTTTGGAATTATGATATTACTGTGAATGACCAGTAAATTTACTGTACTTTTGTTACAGTGTAAAAACAATTTTGTAACTAACAGTTCGAGTGAGTACCTGGTTGATAGAAAATATTGGTATGAAAATCATGTTTAGCTCGACGCAGCCTTGTTCCAAAGTGATGCATTTATGTAGGCGTATTCTAGTCATGAAATTTATTTTATCAAGCATGTTCAAACATGTTCAAATGACCTTTTTGTGGTTGAGAATCGCAGTATTCTTAGTCTATTATATTGGTTTAGCCGGTCATGGCCATGTTCAGACACAATGCATTTAATTGCTAATATTGTGAATGGTGGTTACGCACAAACCGCCAGAATCAATAAACAGAAATGCTTATTTTTATTTTTTTTATTTATAGCCACTTCTTAGAGTGGGTCACCCTGTAACAGCGGCCACTTATTTACGGATAGGGTTACAATTACTGAAAAAATTGTTCCGACCTAGCCTACCCAACCCTGGGTTGAGTGGTTGGCATGAATAACCAAGCCGGACTCGCTGGGGATCGACACCCGGATCTTCAACCTGCGATGGCTACATGTCTAACCACTAGGCTATCGCGCACATCAGTAACTTGAGTCGTTTCGATTAAAGGAGATATTTTTTGTTAATTTTAGCCTGGAATATCTTTCCCGAGACTTTTTAAATATTCATGCTTTACATAATTAATTCCATGTTGAAAATGCTCATAGCCTATTTGAACAGTCGCCGCCAAAAATCTCCCATTAAATTCGTGGTATTTTTTAAATATATTGTTGTTACTTGTTTTTACATTATTTTATTGTATATATTTGTTGTTTTCAATATTTTTATGACTTTAAATGCAAATAATTTTTTTCCAGAAATAAAGAACAAATAAACCAACGAACGTGTTTGTACCTTTCTATAATAGGTCGCGTGGCATGTTACTCCGAGTTGTGTTTTTTATATTTCAACGTTCATATCAAAAATTCGATAATATTATTCCAAGAAATTACATATTTTTAGATATTGCTTAGTTGTCGATTTGATTATTTTGGTATCGATTTATTTATTTTTTTTTGTTAAAATTCACTCTGAACAAAGTCGGAAGCAGTGCCTGAACAGAACCAACAAACGGCCACATAAAAGCAGCGAGCTACTAAAACATGTGTTAACAGCAACTGCACTCTAAACGGAAATCATCCTAAGCGTAACTTGAAATGCCATGGTAAAGTTCAGTTTGTGGTATCTGCCCTGGGTAATGGTAAAACTATCTACCACTTCTATGCTTCTTTTTAGTCGCCTCTTACGACACGCAAAAAATGCGTTAGGGCTATTCTAAAGCCAGTACCTACAGGGTTATGATTCCATTTTTAAATGTCGGCATCGACATGAAACTATATCCTCTGTAGATACATTTCGACAGCCAGTGAGAAATGTAATGTCGTCAAGCATGAGCCACAGATGGACTGCGCCCAGACGGCATCAGTTTCCCATGCTTAGCAAAACCTGTTCAACCGAAGTATTTCTGATGTGGCATGAACGGTGAGGTGGTGGCCCGAACATGGCCGAACATGGTTCTTCCGGTTTAACTGTGGCCCATTTTTGGCGAAATAACTTTTCTGTTCGGGAGACGTCTGTGTGCTTGGCATTTCAGGTTCAAGTCCATTGTCGCCCAACGACATGGAATCACGGGGTAAAGTTGTTGGTGATAGGGCTGGGCAAAACCGAATCATTTGGAATTCGAATCTGATTAGAATATTTTTTTCGAATCGGATTGAATCATTCATTTCATAAAATTAACAAATATCCCATTTTACTTTTACTATTATAGTCTTCATCATGATGCTAAGGAAATATACAGATACAAATCACAAATATTAGCATAATCTGACTCAAAAGCGATGTATTTTCATTTTAACGTCGAAATACAATCGATTTTGGTCAAATTTGACCAAAATCGATTGCATTTTGTCGTTAAAAATGAAAAATTAACTTCATTTAGCATGTTTTTGTTCCTATGACCGATTCACGATTGATTCGAACAAACTTGCACTTCAAATCGATTCGAATCATCGAATCGGATTGCCCAGCCCTAGTTGGTGGTGTAAAATGTGTTTATTCAATCAAGGACTTGCAAAACCAATTGATCCGAATTCTGCCAAGTATATACCATATTTCTTGTCTCATATTTATACACTCATCAAGAATGCAGCCAAAATACAGAAAGTATAATTTAGCATTCCAAATTTATATTTGAAAGGGAAATACTTTAAGAAGATCAATAGCCTAATTATACTTCTATAAATGTTGTGAAAATATCAAAGCAACGAGCGTCACGTTCATGACAAATCATTATGCATTAATGTCTAAAAACTTTTCTTGCGACAGAGATTGGAAACAACATTTAAATGTCACAAAAACAAAAGTGTTTTTCATGTTGGTGCGGGACCCAGTTTGTTGTCAATTATAATAGTAAAATTGGGACATGTGTTATATACATAGAATTAGGTATTCGATCCGATTCGAAAAAATATTCGAATTCGATTCGAATTCCATATGATTCGGTTTTGCCCAGCCATAATTGCAATGAACAAAAAAAAAAAAATCTGATGCAAAATGTCACAATAAATCTGGACCAATGAATCCTGGAAACTTCGTTTTTAGTAACAGAGATGGATATTATATTTCAACTTTCTACATATATATCGGAGTATTACATAATTAATTTTTTGGGTCAAAGTTTTTTAGTCGAAAATCCTCGATTTTTACGACTTTCAGTTAGAATTTTTAAGTTGTTACAACCTGGGTTGAGTGGTTTGCATGGAACAACGAGCCGGGCTTGCCCTGACTAAAACCCGAAATCTTCACCCTGTGATGCCAACATGTTAACCACTAACAATGTTGTCATCGCGATTGTCAGAACGCCGATACCGACATTCATTTTTGATGCCGAATGATACTCATTGTAAACTACAGGACCGTGGAAATACAAAAAAATATTGATGTGTCTTAATTATAATTGAAAAAGTGATGATGGATTCACTGTCGCCTAGGGTAGCAGATAGCATCAATTGTACTTTATTATAGAGGTTCAGTTTTTTGTGATATTAACTCCTTTAGGGAGCAGTTACTGGTACTTAATTTTTAAGCAGCTTCTCGCTATTCCAGTAACCATTAGCTGGATCCTTTCAAACGTTTCTGACGACTGCACCTAAAAAAGTGAATTTCAATTTTAAAAAAAATATTTGCTTAAATGTTTTGACAAGTCATGGTTGGATAGCTACAAGAGAATTCTAATATTCTAACACAGCTAACTTTAAATTGGTAGGTTGACTTGTTTTAATTAAAAAAGGAAACAAATGCCCGACCGACTATGTCAATCAAAAAAGTCTGAACAGTATTAGGGCTGTGCAAAATCGAATCGTTCAGATTTCGCATCTGATTCGAATGATTATTTCGAATCGAATCGAATCCTGAATTGTATGTAAATAACAAATATCCCATTTTTAGTATTTCAACATGTCTCCATTGTGAAAATAAGAGCAACAATTTTTATATTTTGACAACAAAATATAATCGATTTTAGTCAAACTTGACCAAAATCGATTGCATTTTGCCGTGAAAAATGAAAATTGCAGTTCGTTTAGTAAGTTTTTGTTCCTATGAACTATTTACAATGGATTCAAATATTTTTTGCTTCTAATCGATTTGAATCACCGAATTGAATTGCCCAGCCCTAGACAGTATGAACTCATATATCAGAGTGACAACATCTCATTCTACGGAGACTTTAGTTTGTTGTGGTCTTTCTTCACAGCATAAAGCCAGTCAAGGAGTGATAACTATGACAAATATATGAAGCAAAACATTTATTCATTGTCATAGTAATTACTAGTTGTCTGAAGCACTTAGGTTAAACCATGACGAAAGCTGGCATCGACCTCATTGTTCAAGCATTTTTGAAGAGTTCGAAATCTTTGGGAATGACAGTTCACTGCACAACAGCATTGATGTCAATAGTCTGGACTTGAATGTTAATTTGCTTCATTGGCAGTTGATCAAATGGAGCCAAAACGTGACAAAGCCTTATTGAATTGTGTGAGTAATTCAGAAATACGATCTCATGGGGATAGATCAATGCATAATAAGTCAATTCGGAAGTTATTTGCTGAGATATAATTTATTACTTCCCCGACCAAAAATTGTAATATTTCAAGCATTGGTTGCATATACTTGACAATATATACGCACGCAATATTTTTTGGACAAGGAATTTTAGTTTTGGATTTGCAAATAGGCTGGGCAATTCGGTTCGGTGATTTGAATCGACTCGAAGCACAATATATTCGTATCATTTGGGAATTGTTCATATGAAAAATACTCACTAAATGGACCAGAATTTCATTCCAGAAGACCGTTTTTTGTTACGGTGTAAATTTATTGCACAGTAACCAACTAACAACCACGCTATAAACCGTTATGATTAAGAGAAGTGACCTTGTCAAAGTGGCATTGCCAGAATTTGATATATCAGTGGACGCCGACCACTTCATGAATTTTATGAAGAAAACTAATTTCTTAAATGGAGCTTACTTACTGGTTGCGAACGTTAATCTAATGAGTGAACTTTTTTCATCAATCATGAGACACATATTAACCACACAACTGCAGCGCGATCCATCGGAGGCTTACAACAACACATGCTGGATATTATTTTGTTTAGCCTGGTCAAAGTCTGGCATAGACAATGATGATTGATTCGTTCCGAACAAACACAAAGGCAACTGAATGTGAATGAGCAATTTTTTTTGGCATTCAATTTTCTTTTTGCCTATTATTTTTGTTTTTTATTTTTATTTAATAAATTGGTCTATTGTTATATGATACTCTCCTATTGTTTTTTCAAGTGAATTATTATTTTTTTTATAGCCACTTCTTAGAGTAGATCACCCTGTAACAGCGGCCACTTATAGACGGACAGGGTTACAATTACTGGAAAGATATCATCATCTTTTCCTGTTCGGCTCAGCCTATCCAAGTTATTACACCCTGGGTTGAGTGGTGGACATGAATAAGCGAGCCGGAATCGCCGGGGCTCGAACCCGAGATCTTCAACCTGCGATGCCAACATGTTTAACCACTAGGCCACCGCGCGAATTTTTGAGAAATTGCTTACTCCTAATCCATCAAATGGCTATAACGAACGATCAAACTTTCCTCGTTGGTCTTTAAATACGACAACAAGACCTCATGAAGATTTGAATTTTGACTGCCCAGGCTTTTTTGATTGGTGTGGTCGGTCGTGCAATCGTTTCCTTGTTAAAGGTAAAACAAATCAATCTGCATTGAAACTCTTCACAAGATTCTATCAAGCTTTAAGAATTTCCGTAACAGACAAAAATTTGAGTCAAATTTAGAATATAATTTATATGAACAATTTAAGAACTTGGGGAATTCATGCATTATTGCAAAATTGAGTTTTTGAAACCAATAAAATGTCCAGAACGTCCAGTATCGAAACTTCATGAATAGATAATTAGTTTCCCATCGAGCAGGGCTCACTCCCTTCCCATTATCATTCAGTTTTAGTATTTTCTGGGATGTATTTTTCCTCAATGTGCAGTTGGTAGCATTTTATTTTGAAGTATGTCTTTGATTTTTAAGTGGCCGTTAGATGGTGTTTCAGGCATCATCTCTGACCCTGCTTTGAACAAAAATATAAAACAAGCACAGCTCGGTGGCTCAGTCGAAAAAGCGCGATCGTATTGTCCGGAAGGCCGGTGGCTCGATGCTTGACCGTTTCACCACCGAGCGTGCCCTTCAACAAGACACCTTATTGGTAGCTGTAACATAGAACAGATATACCGTCACTACAAAGGTGCCGTGCTTTACGGCTGTTGGGTATAAGCCCCCCATAGCTTCACAGACAGGCCATAGCAAATAATAAAAAACATACAAAAATATATGAAACAATTTGTCTTAGGATTCTGATTTTAAATATCCATTGTTGCGCCACTATAAGATTCCTTATATGGAACTTTAATATATAATATCATTGAAGTACACAAGGCTTTAGAAGAAATTTTACAAGAAAAACGATATTTTTCTGAGATAAGCTAACCCTTCATCATCCTGCAGGAGGATAAAAAAAAGTAGAGTAGAGAACCACTGTTCTACTTTAAGAATGCTTAACAAGAGAAAGGCGTAACAGCATAGTTTTCAGAAAGACTGCTCTAGATCCAGTTTTAACCCCAAAAAAGAGAATGCTTTAACTGGAGTAAATAATCCATATTAACGCGGCAAAACGAACTTCTTTTTGTCTCTGTTTCATTCTCTCGGCTGCGCAAGTACGCATTTACACGGTCGTCGCACAGAGGAAAAAGGTAGCACACAAAAAAGTTACTTAAAAGCGAAATATTGAGACAAATCCTTTATTGCCGTCGGAAAAGGTGAAGGAAGCTTTTTGAAAGATTGCAGGTTTAGTGATTCTTAGCTGAGAGAATGGGTGGGTTGGAAGAAGAATGAGAGGTCAATACCGTTTAATGGTAAATAATTTTTTTTGAATTTGCTAATCTAAACAATTATTTTTCTTGTTTTGCAAAACTTTGCTCTCTAATTGTAACTCGCATTTTTGGTCGTTTAAAATCGCTCATATTGATTATAATATGAAAAAAATTAGTGCCTAAAAGGATGAAAATAACAACTAGATATTTGGCAAAGTTTTGCTACAAAAATATAGTACGAACTGCACACTACGAGGAAAACCTACAAAAAAAATACTGATCCATTATATATCAAAGTTAGGTGAATGTAGTAGGGCTGGGCAAAACAGATTCATTTGGAATTCAAATCTTATTCACGTAATTTTTTCGAATCGGATCGAATCACTATTTCTGTGTAAATAACAAATATCTCATTTTACTATTACGACTTTTCTCCAATGTGAAAACAAAGATATCTATGGTTTATTTTCAATTCACATTCCGTGTCTAAGAGCGGCAATTTTCATATTTTAGCGAGAAAATACAATCGATTTTGGTCAATTTGACCAAAATCGATTGCATTTTATCGTTAAAAATGTGAATTTCATTTCATTTGGCAAGTTTTTGCTTCTATGAGCAATTCGCGATTGATTCGAATAGCGTGCGCTTCGAATCGATTCGAATTGCCCAGCCCTAAAGGAGTGGTATTTGTCGTGGGCGTTATTGAAATCATAAGCCACTTTATTCCATCGTTTTAGTCACTTTTTATGACACTAAGGGAATACGCCAGGGAAATTCAATAGTCTGCTACAACAGGAACTAAAGTATAATTTTATAAATAATTGCAGTTTAATTAGAAACGAATATGATTCGCGGCATACTTCTCCTTTATATTGTCTCATCCACTTTCGCTGTCGTCATCTCAAACGCAACAGGAACCTTCCCCTCCAGCAGGAACAATAGATTCTTGCAATGTTGTCTGCAATTGTGGATTAAGTGGACACAGTCATGGTGATGAAAATGGTGTTCAAGGTGCGGTTGAGCCGGGGCCACCCGGTGAAAAAGGGCCACCGGGCGATATTGGCCTGCCAGTAAGTTTGTTTTATATCGCAAAATGCTGCAAATATGATATTTTTCGATTTCATGACTTTTTACAGAAATATAACAAGCCTCACAAAAACCTAAACGACTATCAGCCAATTAATGACAAGAAGTGCAGGACGCTTCTTTGAACAAAAACGATCTAAACAAAACAAAACTATATTGTAGAGTGCAGTGAATGGTATTTGCACTGGACGTTTTTAAAACCCTCTATCATGCATGATTTTGTCTCGTCCTACGACATGCACGAAATGGGTTAGGTTCATCTTAAATACCGAAGCTATGTGAATATCTATTAAAGGTTTTTTTCGGTGCATTTTGTTATCCAATACAAATAGCCCTAGCCGCACTTTATCACGACGGTTCAGCCCCTTTTAGGATGACTACCACTTTGAGTATAATCAACACCATTTACCTTACATTAGATCTGTCATTCAAATAGCCGTTCGTTCATGCTTCTGTGGTTTCTTAGAGCAGATTTAATGAAAAAAAATATTGTAATTTTACAATGATCCTACGATTAATAGTAACTGCCAAAAATGTATCTTCAACGAACAATTAAACTTGAAAAACAATCTTATTCTTTTATTTAAAAATAAACAGTTGGACATTAAATATTATCTTTTTATTGCAGGGCATTCGAGGACTTCCAGGACAAGACGGCAGAGATGCAAACGAAAACAGAGTAAAACGTGACATATTAAGTATGCTAGGTGAGCTATGTTACCACTAGCAGATATTGAAAAAAGCACAATTGCACAAAAATTTGTCCAAACTTTCATTATTAAGTGGATCACTGGTCTTCTGTGGCGCATGTTTGACCAAAAAATTTCTATTCGGAGGCATTATGTCAGGCAACAACAAAAAAGATTAAATTAAATGCAGTTCCTGTTTTAAATGGAAAGCATATTTTCTATATTATCCCTAGGCAAAATTGAAAGCAGCACAAAAAAACGACCACAAGCAATTCAAAGATGCACAAAAATGTACAACAGCAATTAAAAGATTGAACAAAAAAAATTAAAAATATATAATATTAAATAAATATAACACATTGTTTTCTGCAATTAATTATGTTATCTTTGTTATACAATAGGTTCTGCATCATGTGGAGAACTTGAGGAAAATGGAGTCAGCAAAAGCGGATATTATTTGATGAGAGGCGTTTCAAATACAGCCGTGTACACCTACTGTGACTTTGGAATATATTCCAGTGAGTTTTTTACGTTTTCTATTTAATTTCAGTCCTAGCAAGACGAGAACCATCGTTTAAAAATAAAAAACGACTGAAGACCGCAATACACATTTGCCTGTGTTTTACTGCTGCGCGAGCGTTTGTCTACGTTTTGAAGACAACCGAACGGTTGGCCATGCAAGCTATTGGAGAGTGTTCGTTGCGAACGTCCTCTCGTTGTAAAGGAATGCAAATACAATTAACGTGTATTGCCATTTTTATTTTGTTACCTAAAACGAGACGCAATGCATTGGTAAGGTGCCGTAACGTGTTTTGTGGTCTTGCCGGTAAGTTAAACCGCAAATAGCGCTATAAAATGCATCACAAGAAACTAATCCCTAAGAAAAAAACGGTACACACAAACATATATCTAAATCACAGTGCTAGAAAGATATCCGCTGCCGAAGTTTACCCGAAGTGAAATTTAAATCTGAAACACGCTATTGTCAACCCAAATTGGGCAGTACAATCTGCAACCTGGGCAAAAAACAGAAAACCATATGTGCAGTCAGTGGCCAAAATTAGCCATCAAACAAAAACCTTTTGTGATCGTAAACTAAAAAATCAATCAAACATTTTACTTAGTCAAGCATACGCTGCAGGTAGACCGCTTCTTACCGAAGCGATCCATCAGGTGCAGATATACGCTGTGACAAAAAACAAGAAAATCACTAGTCTTTGACAGTAATTTTACTTGGCGGTATTGAAAAAATTCAAACTTGACTTTTTTGGTCAAATATGGGTTTTTCAGTGCGTTCCTTCAACAGCCCATAATTGGTATAAATCGCATCAACATGGCATTTTTTTGACTTTGGAAATTTGTAATTACTGCGAATGAACAGTAAATATACTGCACTTTAGTAACAGTTTATACATATATATATTTTTTCATTAAAATTCACTATGAACAAGTCCAGAAGCAGTGTCTAAAAGGAATCAACTAACTAAACATTTTTTTTTTCTTTTTATTGAAATTCACTCTGAGCAAGGCCGGAGGGTACGCCTAAAAGGAATCAACTAACGGCTTGGTAATAGCAAAGAGCTACTAATAGATGATTACCCAGCAACTGCACTCTAAACGGAAAACATTCCTGAGGAAACTGAACCGCCATGGTAAAGTGCAGTGAGTGGTATTCGCCCTGGGCGATAGTAAAACCATCTGCCACTTCTTTACTTAATAGCAAAGAGCTACTTAAATATACAGTAACAGCAACTGCACTATAAACAAAAACATCCCAAATGGAACTGAACCGCCATTGTAATTAAAATGCAGTTAACCAAAACATGACAAATCGACTAGAAATTTGATTTTGTCAAGCATCCTTGGCGGCCCGAGTCATTAGCTTGACAGAAATGTTTTGACGACCTATTGTATTACTATTTGAGAACATTTGGAACCTTATTATTTTGTGCTTTTAAGATGTCTCGACCTGCGACGAGTTGACTTCTCAACACAATATAAAAACATCCGGATATTATAAATTTGGAAGAAATACGACGGAACAGAACAACTTCAGACATTGTGAACCTGTCTTCAGAGGTAGGGAGTTTTTTATCGCGAGTCATTTTGAGTTGATCGCCCTGAGCAAGACTGGTATTGGAAAGATGTTAACTCTCCGGTTCCGCTTACCCTAGTTACCAAAGTCTGGGTTGATGTCCGATTGGTGATTATGTATGGAACGTATCAAAAAAGCATAGTCAAATTTAAGACATATGAAATTATCGCTGAAAAACGGCACTTTATAGGAGTCTAGCATAGGTCACAAGCCCAACAGGATGAAACTTTCCATAAGATTATAACACTACGAAGTAATCCTGTTACTGCGCAGTTAACAATTAAACTGGTTATTGTGTTGGTGACCCCGATTGAATCGTGCGGGTATCGTTACCCGAAACGTAGTTTCGGCAATGTTACGGAAGAAGTGACGGATGTTTTTTTTTTTCGAAAATAACTTTTTTTTTTCTTAATTTTTTTTCTTCTTTCTGAACTATTGGTTATGACTCTGAGTGGCGAACCAGAACACCTGAATACATATTTTTGTAGTGACAGCGTTTCATTGCGTTCTCAGCCATTCACCAAGCCCCTCGTTATTGAAATTACTGCCCAGGAAAAATGTAATTGCGTTTAAGGGATTATCCAAACTAGCACCGAATATTCTTTCTATATTTTTTTCAATATCAAATTTCCTTCATATCAAGGCCGTAAGCAGCGAATAAAAATAACCAACTAAAGGATATTTTTGTTGTTATTTTGGTTATCTTTGGAACTATGCAATTACTGCAAATGTACAGTAAATTTACTGCACTTTTGTTACAGTGTACTAAGCAAAGGTTTGGCTTTCTTATGTTTGGAGTTTAACTAAATTAAATTTTATTCGGACCAGCGCGCAGTCCATAATTTCCATATTGTGAGTTGTGACAATCTGATAATAATAAACGCAAACAGAAAATTTTCATTTTGTTACGCACCTGTGTTGGGGAGACTTGATACAATGACTCGACTCGAATCGCACTCGAGCCACGTTTTTCAATGACTCGACTCGTCTTAGCTGAATAACTCGAACCGTACTCGATTTGGCAAAATGCGGACGCGACTTGACTCGGGACTTGGTAAAAATTTAGCCCGAATCTGCAATCACCTCTTGAAAAATCACATCCACTGAGGTTGCGTGTGACTCATCAGAGAAGAATAAAAAACATGCAATGTAACCTGCCCTACTGTCTGTGTCCTAATACCAAACAATTATCATATTTTGATTTTAATATGGCACTTCTAAAGTGAAAAGTGACGAATTGATTTGCCATTGCCGTCTAATAGATTTAGAAATCGATTTTGGACTCGACTACCAATTCGTAAATGAACGACTCGATTTGACTTGCGACTTGAAAGTACAGTGACTTGACTTTACTCGAGGCTCTAAACTTAAATTTTGGTAAGAATTGGACTCGACTCGGAAATTGTGTGTCATTCAACTCGGCTTGTCTTGGGACTCGTTTCAAACACTGTTAACTGTTAAAAATTGTTCCGATTGATCGATTTTTTTCATTGAAATGACACGATCAGAAATTTTATTTTATCAAGCATGCATTTTGGATATGGCTGGGCAAAACCGAATCACCTTGAATTTAAATCTGATTCGAATATTTTTTCGAATCGGATCGAATCACTAATACTTTGTAAATAACAAATATGCCATTTTTACTTTGTAACTTGTCCCCATTGTGGAAATTAAGAAATTTATAGCTTGTAGTGTATTTTCAATTCTCACAAAAAGCAACAATTTTCATAATTTAACGTCAAAATATAATCGATTATGGTCGAAGCACCAAATCGAATTGCCCAGCCCTATCTACAGATATACCGTGTCTCGAACTACTACAGAACTTCTTCGGAACTAGCAAACGTTCTCTGATTGGAAAATAGACTGAACTACTAATATAAAGTGTAGAGAGTGATAGCTTTCCTGGCCGAATATAAACAGTTTATATAATCAGTTTTATATTCAGATATTTTCACATGTGCTGGACTACAAGCATCCCGGGGAGTTCATGAAACTGGTTCTTATCTTTTCGCTGTTGGAGAAGGAGAACCGTTCAGAGTGTTTTGTAATTTTACTTCTGGTAAAGGTAAGTTGTATTTTGAAAAGTTTGAATAATGAAAGTTATGTTATGTGCACTTTGTTGAAAAAAGTGCATGAAATTTCCAGCTCATAAGCTGTGCTTGTTTTGTTCCAAATTTCAAAATCGGAAAATTGATGAGATTTATCGAGGGCTGATGCGAACGCATCAAGCGTTTCCCAACTTTTTAAAAGTCTTTGTAACATGAATTCTCGATGTTGCTAATGGCCTTGAATATGGCAAACTGTAAAAATGTAATCATTTGCAGAATTCTTTGAATATACGAGTTGAATAAAATTCCATTTCATTCTTTGAGAGAAGAAAGCTGAGAATAAGACTTAATCATATGACGAACCGAGTTTTCAATTTTGGTGGAGGTTTTTTGGCTGAGCACATTTCCAATTTTCCTGTGCATGGACCTGATTGATGGAGCAAGTCATAAGCAGTCCAGCAGACCCTCGCATCTAATCATCATCCCTTACGGGTCTCGAACATAGGTCAAAATGATCAGAGATGCATACCAATGAACGCAACGCAATAATAATGCAAGGTAATGCATACGCCCATGTTTGCGTTGTAATCTGCAAGCAAAGCAATACATCGCGAAGGCGACAAGCTCCTACAAGAATTGTCGTTGTGGCATTTTCGTTACACTATTATTTCCTTTATGGCTTTGTGTATCGCAGATCCTTGATCTTTGCAGAGCGTACGCTATTAACGCGTGGGCCATCTACGGCATGCCGTAGCATGACAATACAATATTTCTTATTTTTTTTTTCTCATATTGAATAAAAACATTACTCAGAAAATGCATTGCACTACATTGCATTGCCTTTTTCGTGTTGTGTTCTGCTGGGCAATTTGCCGTCAAACCGCCTTCGTTTGAAAAGTTCCATTTTATTGCAATAATACTTCCTCTATAGCTCTGCGTATTGCAGATCTCTCCCTTTCTTGCCAAGTGCAAAGTGCCAGATTGCAGCAGAAGCTTTCGCCAAATTTAACCTATCGTTGCATTTTGCAGCTGTAACGGAAATCTCACACAATTTAATGTCAGATGTGGCGATACCGGATTGTGAAGATCCAGGTTGTTACGCACGCAAACCAATCTACAGCATTTCAAGTGAACATATTCAAAGAATTATTGACAACTCGGGGACTTGCAGGCAATTTATAAAGGTCAATAACAATTTGATGGTTTCCTCAATTTCCTTATTATGTTTGGGAAGGCACGTCAATGAAATTGTAAATGCGGGAATGGGAACCCCTAACATATTTTATTTTTTATAGCCCCTCATATACAGGAGATGATACACAACAACACGGCCTAGACCAGCCTCTAAAACTCCTCAAACAGTATTAAAATCACTGAAAAATGTAAAAATTTCGGGCCCCTCAATGAACCGCATTCTGCAGTTAAAAGTGTTAATGTTGGTAATGTTTCAACTCATCAAAATCGTCAAAAGAGCAACGTTTCACATTGGGTAAACCTTAAATCTCTGCTTAAAGAAACATTTCTGTAAATTTTTTTTAACAATGATATTCTTATTAATATTATAGTCAGAAATTTTTTGCCTGCTGCGCGCATTGTGTATTCAAAAAATTTTCAACCCCCACCGGAAATTTTTTGATTCGCTACCAGCTGTATTTCTTAGTACTAAATTAATTAGTTGCCCATACGCGCTGCCTTCGTCCTTGCTCGGAATGAAATTTTATAAAAAAGGTTGGGTTCTCAACTTTTACTAATTACGAAGCGAATATCCGCGAATAAATTCAAAGGTATGGAAAAAGTGAAAAAAAAATTACGTCAGAGAGTTTGATATAATACGCAACTTTTTATACCAACTTCTTAGAGTGGATCACCCTGTCCAAGACCCTGGAACAGCGGCCACTTATAGACGGAAGGAAAGGAAAGATATGATCTTTTCCTGTTCGGCGTAACCTACCCAAGTTATTAAACCCTGGGTTGAGTGGTGGACATGGATAAGCGAACCGGACTCAGCGGCACTCGAACCCGATATATTCAACCTGTGAAGCCCACATGTTTAACCACCCATCGCGCCCACTAAACTATTGATTAACTCGCTGCCACAACAGCTGGTTTAAGAAACTCAAGTCCAATTATCGGTAAGTTCGGCCAACTGCAACAACCCGTATATATATATATATATATATTTATAGCCACTTCCTAGAGTGAACCACCCTGTCCATGGCCGTGCAACAGCGGCCACATATAGACGGACAGGGTTACAGGGTCTTTTTTTCAAGGTTTTCGATTTATTTACGATGGCCTGCCCGTGAACCTACAGGGTGGCTTATACCGAACAAACATTAGGCACGGGCGAATGTGGTGACTGTGCTTTAAAAAAGTTTCTTTTTTAAGGGTTTTAGAATTATTTGCTATGGCCTGTCCGTGAACCTACCATGGCGCATGCACCCGACAAACGTTAGGCACGAACCTTTGTGGTGTATCTGTTCTACGGTACAGCTACCAGCAAAAAGCATTGGTGAAGGGCACGCTTGGTGGTGAAATGGTCAATCTTCAAACCATCGATCTTACGGAAAATACGATCGCATTAACCGACTGAGCCTCCGAGCCGGCCTGCGCTCTAAGAAATTCTTTCTTATACGCCATCTAACGGCCACTCAAATGGCAAAAAGCTCATACAAAATAACATGTCGACAACTGCACTGTAAGCGGAAATCATCTCATACAGAACTACACCTTCATGATAAAGTGCAGTTATTGGTATCTGCCCCGGGCAATAAAAATCCGCCTGCCACTCCTTTGTTTCCGTTTTTGTCGCTTTTTAAAACAACCAGGAAATTTATTAAGATTATTTTAAAGCCCATACCTGCAGGGATTAGAACAATCCGATGACTTTTCATCAATCCATTTCGTACATTTGATATCCAAGATTTGCGCAAAATGTGAGTAGGGCTTTTATTCTCTTTTCATATACACTGTTCCAAAAATGCAACAAAATCAATGGTCTTTGACAGAGATTTCAATTGGCGTTGAAAAAATTCAAAATTGACTTTTTTGGCCAAATATGGGGTGTTGATAAGAAAAAAGCAACAAAATCACTGATTTTTGACAATAATTTTACTTGGCGTTGGCGGTATAGGAAAAAATTCAATTTTGCATGATATGGGGTGTTTATGGACGCACCGCGAAGTTGCGGTCCATCAACAGCCCATAATTGTCATAAATCTGATCAATGACCAGTAAATTTACTGTACTTTTCTTACAATATATAGCTACGCTGTCAGGGAGTGCTTATGAACTGGAATAACGAACAAAGATCCTGGTGGGTGTCAAGGTCCGGAGAACGTATGAAATATTGGGGAGGAGCTACGTCACAAAGAGCCGGATATTGTGCCTGTGGAGAGACAAGTAAGAATTAGTGAACATTTTTTGATGTGATACGTCTTAGTGGAAATTGTGGTGAGGTATATCAATCAAGTAATTTTTTAAAATAATTAATTTTGAGCGAAAATAAATAAGATATCCGTAAAACTAGACAAAAGTGCTTTGAAATAAATTTAGCAAACTAAGTTTACAAGGTAAACGATTCATATTATTTGTTGTTGACAAAATAATAGCTATATGTAGAAGATAATATCAGTTTCCTCAGTTCTGTTTTTTATTTCCACACTTGAAAAAAAGCAAGTACGTTTAGTATATTAAACTTGAAAAAGCAGCGACTAAAAGTAACGAAATATCGGCCTTTTAGTGGCAATAAGACTACTGCAAAATATAGTAACCCCAGCAGAAGTCTAAGATCAAAACATTCGATCAATCAAATCAAACATTCGAAGAACGATATTGAACTGAACTGGAAGAATAGATCTAACGTTCCCTGTTCCGACTTACTTTTCGTACTACACTTTTACCAATAATTACCAACACCAGTAGATATTATCGGATCTTGAGACTGTTAGTCTCATCTCCATTTTAGTCGCCGAAGAAACACAACACATCCTTTATAGTGCTGACTTATCAAGCGGATTAATATATAAAATATTACAGATACTTGCGTTGACAATTCCAAGAAATGCAACTGCGATAACAATGCGGTGACGGTAATAACTCAAGACGAAGGCTACATCACTGATAAATCTAAACTCCCAGTGTCTGAAATCAGAGTTGGTGATATGGGAGACGTAAGAGAAATAGCGTGGCACACGATTGGACCATTGGAGTGTGGAGGCCAAGGTCAGTGAAGATGGAATTATAATCTTTCCCATTCATCCAGCAATCTTTTCCCCAGCATTTAGGTTGAGTTTAAACTGCTTTCAGCACCACTGTCCTCGCACCCATAGCTCGAGATGTTGGTATCGCAGGAGGAAGATCTCGTGTTCAATTCCCGGCAAATCCGGCTTTTTAATCCATGCCCACCATTCTACCCAGGTTGTAATAACTTAGGTAATCTATGCCGACGATAATATCTTTCCAACAACACTAACCCTGTTCTTCATTAATTGGCATCTGCTGCAGATAGGGCTGGACAAAACCGAATCATTTGGAATTCGACTCTGATCCGAATAATTTTTTTGAATCGGATAAAATCACTAATTCGTTGTAAAATAAATATCCCATTTTCACTAATATAACTTGTCGCCATTGTGAAAATAAAGAAAATTTTAGTTTGTAGTGTATTTTCACTTCACACTCAAAGAAACAATTTTCACATTTCAACGACAAAATGTAATCGATATCAATTATGGTCGAATTCGTCAAAAATCTATTGCATTTCGTCGTTACAAATGAAAGTTCTAGTTCACTTAACACGTCTGTGTTCCTATGAACGATTCACGATTGATTCGAATTAATCGTGGTTCGAATCGATACGAATCACTAAATCGAATTTCCCAAGCCCTGACTACAGGGTCTTGTTCAGACGGGTCATGTACCCAAATGCGTGGCATTAAAAAAGTGCTGTTTATGCTTGACAAAATAAAATAACTAATTATGTTTGTGAAATGAATTTTTATGACGCGCATAAGAAATAGATTCTCAGTTAGAAAATATTTTGCAAACATGTTTAATTATCTGTTGGGCGCGGTTCATCTGTCCATCATACTTAGAAAAATGAAATTTCTGATTGAGTCGGAAATTGGAACAGCAATATTTCTCCCCTATGTTCAATCCTATATCGTTCTGTTTTGAATGTTTTACTCTTGATATTACTATATTATTCGGTAGGTTCGAATCTAAGTGACCCTTAATTCGTTCTTTTTCAATTTTAACATAAAACACATACTTTTTTTTTCTTTCCAGCCTGGGAATAAGAAAGAGAATTGAAGAGATGAAGAAACTGACTTTTTCCTGTACATACAACCATCATTTTTGCAACAACATAAATATGAATCGTAATACACGTAGAGCTGAGCAAAACTTATTCGTTTGGAATTCGAATATGAATCGGGTATTTTTTCGAATCGGTTCGAATCGATAATTTAATGTAAAGAACCAATATTGCGTTTTCACCATACAAATTGGGCCTTAATATTAAAATAAATAAATCGATAACAACGAATGAAAAACTGAAAAAGACGAAGTTATTTCAATTCACATCTCATCCTTGCCGGCAAAAATAAATTTTATCAAAATCAAAATTATTTTTATTTTTTGCAATATTCGTTGATGAAAATTCTGAAAGTTTTCGTTGCTTTGATCGATGCACGACCATATCGATTCAATTGTGCTTCGAATCGATTCGAATCAACGAATTGAATTGATCAGCCCTGTGAACGAGCCAATCAAGGGGGCATGACTTTTTATTAATGCTGGGATATCGTGTGCAAATTTAATTTTGCAAATTTCATTTTTTCATACAAATTTCATTTTGTTGTGTATTAGTCACTGTTGGGCCGCGCTCTTGTGGGGCAATTTGACAGCCACTCACTCGTGTCGAATTTTCATTTTCACGTTCACTTAAATTCGGGTAAATAAATAAAAAAATCAAAAGATGCAATAGTTGTTTTCAAAATTACGACTATTATTCAGTTGAGCATTGTGAAAGATGGTTTCATCATCGACTAGGGCAGAAATCACTCACTAAACTCTATAAATTGCACTCTGCAGTTGTGATGTCTCTTCTTGAGGCCCAGATAATGGTATCTACATAATCATTCCTTACAGTATTAACACGTAAGGAAAACCACCAGCAGAGATTTGTTTCATCGAGCATAAGTCACAGATGAACCGCGTCTGTGCGGTGGGATCTATTGTTGGCTCATACTCGATAACACTTGGTATGGATGGGCTTCAGAATAGTCCTAACATGTATTACCTACGTGTCGTAAGAGGCCACTTAATGGAAGCCTAGAAGTGGTAAATGGTTTTAGCACTGCCCAGGGCAGAGAAGGCTCGTTGCACTTTACCATGGCGGTTTCGTTTGGGATTTTTCCAGTTTAGAATGCAGTTGATGGTACTAAATCCTTTGGTAGCTCTTTGCTATCGAGTGGCCGGTGGTTGGCTCTTCCTGGGCGCTGCTTCTAGCCTGGCTCAGAGTGAATTTCAATAAAAAAATATTTTTTTATCGACTGGGCTGACTAGATAGTACTGCATTTAATTGGGACAGTTTGAACAGTTTGAAGTTCATTTTTCATATATAGGACAAAAGTTTGACATGTTGTAATCACCTGAGCAGGGCAAATTCAAAACGAAAAGATCATATCGTCCCAACGATATATTCATATCGTCCGTTTATAACTGGTCGTTAGTGCAGGGCCTTGGCCAGGGTGATCCACTCCAAAGAGTGTCTATACATATATGGAAGGTGATACTATACAAGTTTTTTGAGTCATCGTTGGTGTCAAGTGAGTACGCGCAAACGTAACGGACACAATGCATGGTACGCGAGGTTAATTACGTACATTATATTAACTCATACATCATAAAAATTTCAGTCGAAATCTGTTTGAACATCACATTCTACATCCTAGTCATTGCGGAGCGCGGACATTTCATATACTTAAGTGAGGAAGAAACCGATTACACAAATGGAAAACTGTTAAAAAGGTGTCAAATACATTCCAGAATTACTCAGTTGAGAAGATCACCTTGATCAAAGGCCTAAATCAGAAGTATAGGCCACTCAACCAATGGATCTAACGGTTGTATACAATATTTAATTTGTTCATTTACACACAATGACGGCCCTTTGCGGTTTGTAAGGAATCCCACACAGACATTTTATTTTGTCAAGTGTGCGTCACAGATGGACCGCTTCTCGGCGTCGCGGTCTATTAGGGACTCTTGCATTATCTGCTTGAGATACAATATGATGTGTACATTCAATCACTTTTATATTATATAAAAGTTCGCACGAAGCAAAGCCGGAACCAGTGCCTGGAAGAAACCAATATACGCTCACTTAATAGCAAAGACCTACTAAAAGATGTAGTACCAACAACTGGACTCTAACAACTCTAACAACTGGACGGAATACGTCCAAAACGGTACCCGAACCGTCATGGTATAGTGCAATAAGGGATCTGCCTTGGATGATGGTAACACCCTCTACCACTTCTATGCTTCATTTTGGTCGCCTCTTACGACAGGCAGGAAATCATTAAGAAAATACTAAATCCCGTACTTATTTATAGTGCTGAAATATGGTTCGATGACATTGGCTTTTACGGTATAACCCTAGCGCCCTGTACTAGCGGCTTCTTATAGGTTAGAGTTGGTGGAAAGATATGGCCTTTCCTGTTCGGCTAAGCCTACCCAAGTCATTACACCAGATTTAAGTGATGGACGTGGATGGACATGAACACGAGCCGGACTCGCGTCCCCCGAACCCGATGTTCAACCTGCGATGCCTACATGTTAATCACTAGGCCATCGCACCTATAAACAAAACTCAATATACCTAGGTCTATTATATTATTATGCATAATATATTATGCATGACTCAACTATATTGTAAAAAAGTGCTGTGAAATCGCTGAATTTTAATGTAATAATGTTGAAATAATTCTACTTTGTTAGGCCAGATATGGTCAGTAAATGGATCGCGCGGCACGAGATACGGTCTATCAACAGCCCATATTTGTCACAAATCCTATCAACAAAGGTGGATCAAGTTTTGAAAGTTGACAGTTACTACTAAAGAATGGTAAATTTAATATACTTCTGTCCTCGTGTATTAGTCAAACAATGCTGATAACTTTAAATCAACGCACAGTCGATTTCTGAACATTAAGCAGGAACTCGTGATAGTGATGCATATAGGTAGATATAGTTATTGCAAGTCAGTGAATTTCTGCGTTATAGGCAGGGTTGGTGTTAGCCAATGCGTTGATCGTACCAAAAAAGAAAAGTACTGCTCAAACGTGTTTTGTTAAGTGCGGGTAGGGATGAGCAATTCGATTCGAGAATTTGAATCGCTCGAGAATTGGCCATAGGAACAAAAGCATATTAAATAAAATACAAATTTCCCTTTTAACGGCAAAAAGCAATCGATTTTGGTCAAATTTGACACAAATCGATTGTTTTTTTTGTAGTTTAAATTTGAAACTTTTTTAACTCCGACATGTAGTGGAAATTAAAAATACATTGCTTTCAAGTCTGTTATGCTAATATGAGTAATTCAAATCGACTTATATTTATTTCTTGAGTTCAATGATGGACAATTCGTAATAGTAATAATGGCATATTTGTTATTTATATAGAATTCATGATTCGAACCGATTCGGAAAAAATAACCGAATCGGATCGAATTCCAGATAATTCGGTTTTGCCCAGCCCTTTGTGTGGGTTCTGTGTTCACTGACTGTTCCATCTGTGGCACATGCTTGACAAAAGAAAATTTTCTCTTGGGTAATGTGATGCAAAATTTTAGGTTCAGAATCTTTTTTGGTATCGGTCAAGCTGCTTATTTAAGTACTGAGGCTCGGTCTGTGCGCGTGGTTCACTACATAAAACGAATTCTCGATATATTATGTTTTTGTGTGGACTCATGAAAGCGATGTCGGCCTTATCCATAAAAGGCGGAAGGTAAAAAAAAGACTGAAATATTGTGAATTAAAAATACCGCGGCGCAGAAGCGCAAAATGTTTTGTGCTTCTTTTCCTCAAAATACCCAATTTTGGGGGCAAATCAATAAAAGTTTAAGATATTTTTTGTCTGATATACCTTTTTTAGATATTGTTTAATATAAATTTACAGCATTTAATAATGGGTGTAATATTTGTTTCAATTTTGATTGGTGAGTAAATCCTTCTCTACAATATTTTCTTTATTTAGCTTAAATTGCAAAACATACCGCGATCAAGGCAAAAGCATAACTGAAACTTCGCAGTAAAGCACGATAAGTTGTTTCTTTTCTTGGCAATGGCAACTGCTTTTCTGTTTCTTTTAGTCGACTTTTTGACTTTTTTGCTAACCGTACATGATCAATTTTGTAATATATGATAATTTTGTGATGGTGAGAGGCGGAAAATGCAAAATAAGTTTTGTTATTTAGCACTGATTTAATAAAAATAGCACTGATTAATAAAAAATAGCACTTAATAGCACTGATTTAATAAAAAACCAAACATGCTAAATAAAAATTAATCTTCGCAATTTTTTGCAGTACAAATTAACTCTTTATTATCGCTATTATTGTGTTATTATTATTGATCTTATCACAGAAGCCGTGGATATGTGTTTTTTTTTCAAATATATACATACTGTTTTGCATTTATATTTAATTTTTGTGATGAATTGTGGATGAACTTTTTTTATTAACAGGACTCATTGTGCAAGTATGTCCAATTTTATGCCAGCAATGTTCAATAACGGGCAACAACGATAAAGTTCCGATAGTCATAAACAATGAATTATCCAGTGCTATTGTGATAGGTGCCAATTTTAGCGGAAAATGCAAATGGGAATTGCGACCACCTGACGAAAGGAACGACATGATTCTCATTTTAAAACGTTACTCAAATTGAATGCAAGGACAAATTCAAAATTAATGGTGAGCATTTTAAACAAATTATACAAAGGATAGGATTTTATCAAATGGGAGATAATATGATAATACTGCGAAGAGCATTTCTAACGCTTTTACCGCTAAACCTATCCGAGCCTCTCTAACGGAGGAGAGATCTGTATTCATAGCAACACTTGCCGCTAATTTTGATAACCCAATTGTATTATTTTCCCATGTTTTTCATTTTATCATCTGATAATTAAGTTTGAGTTTAGCATAGTTAGCTTCGAAGCTGAGAAAACAAAATCACCCAATTTGGCATATAAAATGGGTGGCTATAAAAAAAGAAGAAAACCTGGCATATATTCTTCTTCCTTTTGAAATTTGCTCCAGGCAGGGCAGTACTTCGATAAAGTCAATTCATCACCATTATTTTATTATTTCAATCACTTCCCACCACACGCGGGTGATACGTTTACCGCAAATCTGTAGCACCCAAAACATTTCTGTCATGTTGTTAGATCAAACAAAACTCGGTGCCAATAATTAGTAGATGATTTTATCGTCCCAAGTGGTCTGCTATTTGTCGTAATCATGACAATATCATGATCTTTAGATGCTTATTCTTCATTTTTACCAAAATTAGAAAGTTCACCATCAAGAGCATTTGTGCAGACATATCAGGATATAATATGGAAATGCGTAAAGCACATAATATAAACAAGTTAACAATATTAACAATATTCAGAAGCAAAAAAGTGTAACGGCAATACACCTTTTGTCTACATGCATATTCCATCTACATGTAATTCAAGTAAATGCGAAAGTGATGACGGGAAATGTGATGATGAAAGTGGTTACCCTATGGAGTTGAGTTTTCATAAAAATGAAGATAATATAAATTTTTCGTTGGAGTACAAATTTATTCCATGCTACACAAGTGAGCAATTATATTTTTTTCCCCTATTTTTTTCTCATTTTATTAAAATTAAACAGTAACAAACAAAAAAAAGTTTATCATCCCACTTTGAATGCTTCGGTTGCTTTCAACAAATTCAAAACATGAAATATTCGATCTAGCTGAAAGTTTACAATACCTAAAACTCATAGGTAGATAAAAATTCCGTCAAATCCGAATGTTTGGAGAAATTCTGAATTTTATTTTGTAAGTATGAGTTCTGATGGACCACGCCTCGGCCTCGGTACTTCAGTCAAATTTTTCTCGAGTCAAACAAAGTCGATACCTGAATAAGCTGTTTAAATTCTTTTAACGAAGACAGAATATTTCAGGAAGAGCATTGACAGCATACTATTGCATTTAATTTTGGTAAGTGTAAGCGTTTGCTTGAGAGGTTCGGAGTTTAGATCCCAAGAGATGCGAATAGATTCATTTTCATTGTTAAGCGGTTAATTAAGTTGGAATATTAATTTAGGTGGAGACGAATGGTAATATATTCATGCCTTGTAGGATTAGGTTTCAGATACTTTTCCCCGTTGCCCCGCAGAGCAGCTTTCTAGCTTTCTACTATAATCGTGGTCGACGGTTGGATTCTTTAGATCCATTTCTTAGAGAGGGAACCTTATTTCACAATTTATTTCATTAACTACTTTTAATTAAATTCTATATATTAATCTATAAATTTTAAGCCACGATTCCAATTCAACCAACAACAGCATCGAGCACTGAAGCTGAATCTACTACAGTTGAAACCGATTACATTGCAAACTCAAGTCCAACAAGTGGGGCTATATATTGATTTATTTTATTTTTGTTCTGCAGCTGCAAACCACAAATTCGAATGGTTAATTTATGCCAAAAGATATGAAGTTGTATATTTTCAAGGATATGCCGCAGACGTAGAACTCGGCAAAACCGAATCGTTTAGAATTCGCATCAGATTCGAATATTTTTTTCGAATCGGATCGAATCACTACTTTCATGTAATTGACAACTTTCCCACTCTACTTTTCTATTAACAGAACCTCCCTCAGAATCACGAAAAATATTTTGTCAAGCATATGCCACATATGAATCGTGCCTCGTCGGCGCGTCTCATCAATGAAACACACTTGACAGAACAGAATTTCTTTACGGTATTTTTGAGTCATACCAATCAACTGTAACATCCAGCAATACTAAAACCAATTCCACTCTTCCATTTAAATTTTATTTTGTCAAGAATGTCCCTAAAATAGACCGTGCCTTGGCGATATGTTTCATCAGTGATCCAAAACAATTAAACATTAAAACTTGGGACTGAAACTTGACTGTTTTACAAACGCATTCATTTCAGTTACTGAATCGACCGCGACATGAATGCAAAATCAACTCTCTTTATACATTGAAGTAAACCTAACCTAAAGCAGAATCAGACCTTTTTTAACAAAACGCGCGTTTTTTTCATCTGATTGAACTAAATAGAACTGTAGCAATAGCTACTACTCTACTGCTCCTTTATTAGTATCTCCCGCAGAAGTGGGAATTTTATTTTGGCGCGTTCCGTCAGCAACACATACTTTACAAAATAACATAAAAGCCTACATTGCAGGTACTGAAGAAGCAACAACATTGAAGAAAGACAATGAAAACTCTACTCTTCCATTAACCGAATCTCCCACATCGCCAACGATTGCTTCGGGTTCATCCCAACTCCTTTCCATCTTCATTCCAATAGTTATTATTCTATTATTAGCGATTTTGTTTCTTCTCGTTGTTTTAAAAATCAGGTGAGCTTTTTACTATACAGTTTTTCAAAACTTTGGAAGAGGAGTGAGGGAGATAATCTTTTTTGAACCAAATATAACACAAAAATAAAAGGGGAAACTTCTGTAATAAACCAGCTTTTTTGTAAAACAGCCACAAATTGAGCTGCGGGAGCATAAAATTGGAAATCACTAGTCTTCACCATAAAATTAGCCTTCCATTAAAAACAAATTCATTGAAACGTGTTTTGTTAAGCATGAGACGAAATCCTAACAATCAGTCCCCTCTTCAACAGTTTTTCGTTACTGTATAAGTTTTTTCCATGACCATTAACACCAATTACATGACACGTATCACATCAACCGAGGGGTTCAAATTTAAAATATTCACGTCCTGCAAATAAAAGGTAAATTTACTGTACTTTAGTTGAAGTGAATGGTCAGTGTTGTAAGCTCTATGTGCGCCTTCCATCAACAGCCCACAATTGGCCAAAAAAGTTTATTGCATAATTTAATTACGATTTCTACGAGTAAAGAATTACTTGTTAAAGTGTAAGTTTTTCTCTAAGACCACAACTGCTGAGTTGGGACCCTAAGCTGGACCCTAAGCATTCGGGACTCGGGTATCCAAATTTGAATTCATGAAAAGCAAGCCGTAAAACGATGTATTTTGAATTACACTCTATTTCACAAGCGAAATTGTCATTTTAACAACAAAATACAGTCGATATTGGCCAAATTTGACCAAAATCGATCGCATTTTGTAGTTAAAAATGAAAAATAGCACTCTATTCAACAAGTTCCAGTGACCGATTCAAGATTGATTCGAATGATCTGTACTCCGAATCGTTTCGAATAACCGAATCAAATTGCCCAGCCCTACCCTAAGCAAGCCTCTGTACCAGGCGATAAGATATAAACTTTTCAGTTCGGTTCAGTCTACTCAAGTTTGCTTGTGTTGAATGGTTGAATTATACTTGCAGAGATATGGATAAGCTTGTAGACGAATCATACTTGCAGAGATAAGATATAAGAATTATACTTGCAGAGATAAGATATTGTTTGTTGTGACAAGATATAAAGTTTTCAGTTCGGTTTAGTCTACTCAAGTTTGCTTGTGTTGAATGGTTGTATGATTATAACGAATCATATTTGCAGACTTGACTTAAACTAGATATTTTTAACGTGCTATGCCAACGTGATAAACACTAGGCCATCGCGGCAACGAACGTTAGGTATTCACATACATAAAGCTAGGTTGTTATTAAGTTAGTTGCTAGTGTGGGCAACTGTTAGGCATTAACGCAATAAAGTTTATGGTTTCCACAGCAAACGTGACAAAAATTACGTAGGCTTTATGTCTTTATAATGGTGCTGATTTAGTCACAATGAATTAGCGTGATCCGGCTTATTGTTTGAAGCAAATCGCTATAGAAAAACAGACGGAAGTCATTACCTTTTGCTGCGCTTAATGTCGCAGGCACTACGCACAGTTTTGATCATTATTCATTCTCAAAACATTCAACAACATATCATAATGTGTTGGTATTAAATTCCACTCATAGAAAGACCAGAAACGTCAGAGGTCTGTGAGAAACCGACAAAGGGCCAATTAAATGGCAATAAGAGCTACTACAAAATTTATTAATAACCAATGTTGAGAACGATTTACTTACCAATAATCCAAAGTATTAGTTTTAAGTTGAAACACGAGTCGGTTTCTGAATCTATTCAACAGCAATGACAGACTAATTTCTCACTTCTCACTTTATAAGTATCGACTTAGAATCATCATCTGATCATTATTGAGTGAACGAATACAGAATTAACAGCAGGTTGCATTGCTTGTTGCATGTTGCATATTTTTCTGGGAGGAGCAATTTCATCTCTGATAAATCCATGGAAGGGCAGGCAACGTGATTTTTCACAAGGGGTTTGCACACTCGGACTAAATTTACATCAAGTCCCGAATCAAATCGCGTCTGCATTTTTCAAGTCGAGTTATTTAGCTAAGACGCCTCGAGTCGAGTCAAGTCATTGATTAAGTTGACTCCAGTGCAAAACGACTCGCGTCCTTGACTCGAGTCACTCTAACACTGGTAATAACAATCGCACCCTAAGTGGAAAATATCCCAAAACAGAACTGAGCAAATACAATACTTTACAGCGAGTCCTAGTAATCCTAGGTAGAGTGCTCCGTCACTGCTACACTGTAACAAAAATGCAACAAAATTACTGGTCTTTGCTCTTGGCCTCGAATAGAGTGAATTTCCAAAATTCAAATCACACAGTGATAATAAAGCAAAATTGATAGATGATTATCGAATGCTTTAAATGCGTTTGTATATTTTTTTTCGTGCCTTTATGTTCTTGAACGTTTACTGCTTCTCGCGTCTTCGCTAGCGCATCTTTAAATGCAGATGAAGGCCAGCCTCAGAATTTTTTTTACATCATATTCAAAATATTTAATGAAATAGATTACGTGTATAGTTTATACGCTTATAGTTTCTTACCATGTATACTTTATTGTCTATCTAAGCATGGAGCATCCGTAGTCCGTGTATCGGGAACACGCATATTAAATGAAATATAACCATCCCAACCATTAAAATTTTAACTGGAGAGTATTTTGGTTGTGTCAACCTGTACAATACTCCCAATATACACCGCAACAGTAATATGTTAAACTAGCCGTTCTTTGACAGTCATTTCACTTGGTGGTTTTCATGAAAAAAAATTTGAACGATGTTTGACCACCGAGACACGTCGCGGGTAGCTGGAACATAGAATAGATACACAGTCACTACAAAGATCCGTGCCTCTAACGGTTGTTGGGTCAAAGCAGAGAATCAGATTTTTTTGTCAAGAATGGCCGCATTACACGGTCGCATATATGTTTCGTTTTTTTTTAGGATCGTTTTATTTTAATACTAGATTTTATGCTAGCGCAACGCTGCGTATGCATTCGTTTAGGTTTTCCAACACTACTTCCTATGAACGCTAACGCAAAGTGCTCGTTTCGTTGCGTGCGATTGTGCTTGGTAGAAATGTAAATACAATTAATGTGAAGCAATGCAGACGTGTATTGCCGGTATCGTTTTGTTACCCGAAACAGAACGCAATGCATCAATAAGGCAACTTAATGTATATTGTGGCCTGAGCCACATAGGGATATATGTAAGTAAGTTTATTTCGAATGAGACTGGGCAATTCGATTCTGCGATTCGAATCGATTAGGAGCACAGTAAATTCGAATCAACCGTGAACTGTTCATGGAAACAAAAACTTAATAAGTGGACTAGAATTTCCATTTTTAACGACAAAATGCAAACGATTTTGGTCGAATTTGACCAAAATCGATTATATTTCGTCGTTACAATACGAAAATTATTGCTCTTAGTGTGAATTGGAAAGACACTACAAACTACAAATATCTTGATTTTCACAACGGAGACAAGTTGTAATATTAAAATAGGATATTTGATTATTAGAAAGAATTAGTGATTCCATTCGATTCGAAAAAATTATTCAAATCAGATTCGTATCCCAAGTGATTCGGTTTTGCCCGGCACTAATCTGTGAACTCACTTACTAACTCACTTATATAGGATCCATTGGATCGTGTGTCATCGACACGGTCCGTCTGTGACACATCACAACTAAAGATGCTTTAAATTTTTTTTTTTTTTTTCGTTTTGGAGAGCTTGCATATATCACTTCAATCAATATCTTTACAGGCATAAAAAGCTTGTAGTAGAACAAGCACGAAAAGCTGGCAGACATCAAGCACAGACCACCAACGTTACTGCTGAACAAGGGTATGAACCAATTGATAGCGACAAAGATCAACTGCCGGGAATTGCTTTTGGAAACCAAGTCAGTATTGTGGGTTGTAATTAAGACTGGGCAACAATAGCATCAAATCCCACATTAACAGCCAATAAACAATATTGTCATAATCGAGAAATCTATTGCAAGGAATTCACAAACAATAATAAACGCGCCATCATTTCACATCTCATTTATCAGGGCACAAATAAGACTGCCCAACGTTTTTTGTTCCTATGGCCGATTCACGACTGATTTAAATAAAAGATGCTTTGCATAGATTCAGTTACCTAAATCTAATTGCCCCTGTAATACGGACTGTTCAATTAGTAACAGCGGGGATACTCCATCACAGCCCAGGGCAAATATCACTCACTGCACTTTATTACAGCTGTTCAGTTTCTTTTTATGTTTTCCGCTGAAAGTGTTGTTGCTACCTTTTATAGTAGCTCTTTGCTATTAAGTGGCCGTTAGTTGGACCCTTTATGGCACTGCTTTCGGCCTTGCTAAGTGCGAATCTTTGAGATCTCCAGAGATTTCGATTAAAACCTTGTTCAGATGAGGATTAATGGAGAATAACTGAATCGACGATATTACATCAGAAATGATACCTTGTCATGACTGAGCCACAGATGTATCGCACCTTGGCGTGGCAATCCATTCGTGACTTGAAAAAAGATCTGCGGAAAATCAGATTACTTAAACCACCTTAAATAACCTTCGCATCTGTTACCATCTGTGGAATGCCACAAATATAAATATTTTTGAATAAAATTTTTGTAAACGAGTTAGAGGGGAATTTTTACGATAAAAAAATAAAACTAATTTGGAAGATTCTCAATGTTCTGGCATGAGCGGTACAAATTACCTATAGAGAAACAGGGTGGGCCAAAATCTTCATCCAAAATTCGAGACTGTTGTCCTCACGAATGGTTAGCCATACACTTAAGACGTATTATCCGTTTTCCTCTCCCTTAGAATAAAAGTGAAATCCAAACTATACAATGGTTTTTAAATTCAATGTCTAAGGGCAACAATTTTCATATTTTAACGACAAAATTTAATCGATTTTGGTCAATTTTGAATAAAATCGTTTGCATTTTATCGGTAAAAATGGGCATGTTTTGTTCCTATTAACGATTCAAAATTAATTGGAATGAATTCTGCTTTGAATCGATTTGAATCCCCGAATCGAATTGTCCAGCCCTTGTTGTGACCCCCCACACCCCAGATACCACACATAACAGAACACGTGTCAGTCGAAAATAAACGTACTGGGCTTATGGTACTTTTTTATTCGATTTCTCCCAGGCATACCAAACAGTAATAAGCAATGAAGATCAAACAGGAAGTTACGCAGTGATAGAGGACGGCGCGGTTTACTATTCTCCAGTGAACGGGGAATCCGGAACAAACCAACAAACCGGATCCGGTACTCCTACCACAACCACTTATGACCAAGTTGCAGGTGATGAAACTGGGATACAAAGTGGCGGACCCCCTCACAGTTATGAGGAAGTTACACTACAAGTTGCACAAGGTAATGAGAAGCAAGAAGTTGATAACATATTGTATGGGGAGAATTGATCGAGCATGAAGAGTATTTGATAAGAACTGAAATGCTATGTATTGAAGCACAAACCCCGTGTTTCCTTCGAAGTGAATTTTGAACAGGAGGGCGAAAATTGCACTTACCTTGCGATAAATCCTGCATAAAGTCTTTTTTTGAACTGTCATAAAATATTTTTCAAACTCATAATTTACCTTTTTTGCTAATTGCGCTAATAGCGTTAGCTAAGCAGTTAATTATTCTCTTTTTTTTTGTTTGTTTATTTCAATTATATAATATGCAAAAATCATGTAAACTATGTAATCTTATTATCCTTTTATATGTTATGATGATTATTGAAATCGCTGGAATTATGAAGCGGTAGCTGATATATTCAAATCCCCGTTAACAAAGTCCAAATACTCGACTATAATTGGGTGGAATGGCCTAGTTGTTATTGCTAGTTGAAGATCTCGGGTTCGAATTCCGGCGACCTTGTTACTGCATATCCGCTGCTCAATCCTGTGGCCAATTCACGTTATTGAATATTAAATGGATTTCAATGGCAGCGGAAAATACTAATTTAAATTTTTTGACAGGGACATGTTTTGTTAAGCACGGGGTAGTAATGGATTGTGCCCTTGAGTCGCGGATCATTTGTGGCTAGGACTGGGCAAAATCGAATATTTTTTCGAATCGTATCCGATCGAATCGCTAATTCCATTAAAACACCAAATATCCCATTTTACTCTTACTATTATTGTTTCCATTATGTTCTTGAAATATTTACAGTTATGAATCACAAATATTAGCCTAACAGGTGTATTTTTAATTACACTCCAGTCTGAAAGTGAAATTTTTTTTAACGACAAAATGCAATCGATTTTGTTCAAAATTAACCAAAATCGATTCCATTTTCACGTAAAAATGAAAAATTCCACTCCATTTAACAAATTTTTGTTTCTATGGTCAATTGACGATTGATTCGAATAATCTGTGCTTCGAATCATCGCATCGAATTGCCCAGCCCTATTTGTGACTTACGCTCAACAGAATCAATGTCATGTCGGATCAATACTAACCTTCGTCGTATTTCTTCTTTTAAAAACATAACTGCCCTGTAGGCACGAGTTTTCGAATAGTTCTAACGTATTTCCTGCGTCGCCTGAGAAACGACTGGAAGAAAACAAAAAAGTGGTAGAGGGTTTATCATCACCCAGAGCAGATACTAACCACTGCCTTACCAGTGAAACGCACCTTACCATAGCGGTTTAGTTGTGTCCCCGAGTGCTTTTGCTGGTACTATTCGCTTTGCTATTGAGTGGCAGGTAGTTGATTCCTTTTAGGCTCTCCGGCCTTGCTCAAAGTTTTCAATAAAAAAAGATCGTGCAATCCGGATTCAAAAATTAAGAATCCACAGAATATGTATGTTACACTGTAACAAAAGTACATTAAATTTACTGGTCATTCGCAGTAATTGCATATTTCTAAAGTTAAAAAACTCCATGTTGATGAGATGTATACCAATTATGGGCTGTTGAGGGACAACACTTCGTGGTGCGTTCCATCAACACCCCATAATTGGCCAAAAAAAGGAATTTTGAATTTCGTTCAATACAGCCAAGTAAAGTTACTTTCAAAGATAAGTGATTTTGTTGCATTTTTGTTACAATATAAAATGATTTTTTTCGAATTCAACAATTTATTTCTCCAATGATTTAGTTATCGTGCAGAGTTTTTTTTTGAAAAAATTATTCAATTATACATATTAATTTATTGGCCTGAAATTTGTAAAATAAAACAGCTAAAAATAACTCGTGCTTTTTTATTTACCAAAACTTAAAACGATTAATGACCGGTACTGGCTTTATAAACCTAACGTATTTCCTTCTGTGTCACGTAAAAGGCGACTAAAGAGGTGGGTGATGATTTTTACCATCGCCCAGGGCAGATACGTTTTGCAGTAGCTCTTTGTTTACTAATTTGCCATTAGTGAGTTCCTTTTAGACGCTGGTTCCTGTCTTGCTCAGAGTGAATAACAACAATTTTCATATTTTAGCAAGAAAATATAATCGATTTTGGTTAAATTTGACCAAAATCGATTGCATTTTCTCGTTAAAAATGAATCTTCTAGCTCATTTAGCAAGTTTTTGTTCCTATGAACGATTGACTATTGATTCGAATCGATTCGAATCTCCGAATCTAACGCTCCGGCCCAGGTTATAGTGACTCGTACTTGAAAAAAATAGGTTACAGAATAGCAGAGTAATAGCATACCAGACCCTTACTGGTTCTTTCCAAATGCGAAATGAAAAAATCTGTTTTCAGCGTCCCATTCTTGATATATTTCTGTGATAAACAAACTCTGTCAGTATAATTATGGTTTGTTTACTAATTCCTATACTTAACAGGGATAAAACTGTCACACTTGGTTCTTTTTAATTTTTTGACAATTGGCTCAAATGTCGACGACCCGGACAAATTCGACTTTATCGTATTCATCGGAAATTTGTCCTAATAAATGAATATTTTAGTCAAATGTCATGGAAACAAAAGAATGACATTTGGATTAGTTATATTGCGCAAAACGAAGAATATTTGTCATAAAACACAGGTATGAATAGTCACGGCGTGATATTTATTGAAATTAGAGAAAAAATTGAATTATTTTAAAGGAAAGTTCCGGAAATTGTTATGATTAGGGGCACCTTTTTATGATGCTTTATGAAAATGTGATGTACAGTAGTGAATTATCGTTCATTTGCATTAAAATATATATTGTTTCCAAAGTTCGAAGCCTTCTTTGTAAAAATTGCTCAATTATATGCTGCTAATGGTCAGTGCCTCGGCGTTTACAAGAATGTATAAAATTTATAAAAAAATAGAAGTTGGCAATTTCCAAAATTCTTTAAATGCGCCAGCATAACTCTTTTAAATATATAAAAGCTCCTTCTTGGAGTCGATACCCAAGACTAAGGCCCTCTACCAACGGCCACTTATAGACGGACATGGTTAGAATTGCTGGTAAGGCATGATTATCACCTTTTCGGCTTTGCCTACCCAAGTTATCACACCCTGGACTGAGTGATAGGCATGATTTAATGAGTCGGGCTCGAACCCAAGATCTTCAACCTGCGATGCCAACATCCCTAACCATTAGGTCATCAATCCAACTAATCGAAATTCGCGTAATCAGCGGAATTGTACAACGGATTTTCTTTATTCTTCTACTGAATATGCTCAGATCAAAAAATGTTCACATGAGCCGCATATTTTGACGGCCTAAATTTCATTATTTGAATCAACCTTCCAGCAAAAGTTTCAGAATCTAGTACGGGTTATGCATCTAGCTATGCTGCCTCTGCCGTTTCTGGATGCAGAAACAGAGCAAAAGCACGGCAGGGTATTTTGAAGTATCATTTTTTAGAATATGGTATCCAGACTGCGCTATTTGCTTTGAAAAGTGTATGCATAAAACAGGTCTTTAACCAACTCAAAATTTAATAAATCTCAATAAACGTCTCATCTAAGAGATCAATTCCAGGCCGAACTAGGTACGTGATCAACTCAATACACCAGGAGCGTGCGGAGGTCTATTATATTCGCTATTTAAAAATTAATGATTTGGAGTAGACGAACTTGTAGTGGTCTGCTAATGAACTGGTATTATTTGAGAGACGTCACCACAACCGATACTTACCAGCATCGGGAGGAAATACGGGAAGGTACGCTCACCCAAACGACCTTCGTTGTGTTTAGTGAATTGAAAATCTTCAAGTAAAAACTGGCAGGACGATTCAATTCGCTCATTCAAATAGATCTCAGGTACAAAGGAATCAATCGTCAATCGCTCCTGATGACAAAAACTTTAAACAATAAATTATTTTTTTGTGGTTGAAACATGAAATTTTTTGCTCTTAGACAAAAATGGAGTGGCTCTTATGGAGTGTTACGTGACAATACCTCGAATCCCGTGAAGGATGATAATTATTAGCGAGAGTTCTGCTGGGTGTTACGCCGATGCATGGTGGTTCACGTAAGCGCTGCCCACGGCTTTCTCCTTCCACCAGGTCCATATACAAAAAATATCATAAGCTAAAAAACTTCACCCCGATTCGGAACTGGTATCTGCACGGGAGACTGGGGTTCGCCCTATGTTTAAGATGTATTCTCGGCTTTCCTCTCCCGCAGGATAAAAATGAAATCATATCCTATCCCACATTGCCTGCAAGACATATTTACGCTAATATTAGTAAATCGCAATCATGAATTCCTTGATTTTATAATGAGGGCAAGTTGAGATGGTGAATGGAATTATTGATTCGATCTGATTCAAAAAATTACTCGATTCGGCCTTGTCTAACCCTATTCCGCAGTTTTTATTTAAATTTATCCAACTTATCGCGTGTCACTACGACTGGTCCAAACCGGATCATTTGGTATTTTGAATTTGATTCAAATAATTTTTTCGCAACGGATCGAATCACTAATTCTATGTAAATAACAGGTATTCGACTTTGTCAAAATGAAAAAATTTACAGTTTGCATTGTATTTTCAATTCACACTAAAAGAAACAATTTTGATTGTATTTCGTTGTTAAAAATGAAAATTTCAGTTCATTTATCAAGTTTTTGTTCCTATGAACGATTCACGATTGATTCGAATAAAATAAATTCCCCTCTCTGTAGCGGTCAGATAAAAGAGAGTGTTTTTTCGGGATGTTCTGGAATCATTAATATTCGAGGTAAAATATTTTACTTTTGACATTGCTGATGGTCTTCGGAAGCATTATTGAGGAGCGTGATTGATTAACTTGTGGTTAGTTCGTTTTGAAGATACAGGGTTCGAGTCCCCCCAGATATATAGGATAATCAAATACATCCCCAAATTTTATAATGCGTTTTTCTTTTTTTTGATAGGCAATCGATTGCATCACTTTTGCGAAAGCCCTTCTACTAGGGCAGGGCGATTCGATTCGGTGATTCGAAGAACAAATTATTCGAATCAATCGCGAATCGTTCATAGGAACAAACACTTGCCAAATAACGTGGAATTACTATTTTTAACGGCAAAATCCAATCGATTTTGGTCAAATTTGACCAAAATCGATTGTATTTTGTCGTTAAAATATGGAAATTGTTACTCTTAGACAGAGAGTCAGAATTAAAAATGTCAAATAAACTATACATTTTTGATTTTCACAATGAAGACAATTTGCAATACAAAAAAATGAGATATTTGTTATTTATATGGAATTAAGGATTCGATCTGATTCGAAAAAAAATATTCGAATCAGTTTCGAATTACAAAGGATTCGGTTTTGGCCATCCCTACCCTTTACTAATATCCACTTATTATATGAAGCTGGTTAGCGCCGGAATGGTCAAAGTACCTGTATATATTATTGCAATAAAAAATATGCAATGTCTTCTCCTCAAATAAATATTTCTCAAATTTGCAATTTTTTTAGACAAGCTCAGTGAAAAGAGACGGAAGAACTTAGACTTTATCGGTCACAAAAGGTCTTAAAATGACAGAACGTTTTCGAATGAAAAATTGATAGTTTTAAACACACAAAAAGTGCCTGAGAGATGACAGGAAGGAGTCCAACGCGTTCTTTATACTGTTGGAACTATGGAAAAAACTAACTTGAAATCCATCTACTTCGGTTGCAGTTGCAAGGCCGTTGTAGGAATGAATAATCGGTTCGCTCAGTTGAATATTTATTATGTTGAACAATCCATGAAATAGAGTATCGATTCCTGGAGGGACAGGGCGGCAAGTTTTGAAAAACAAAAAGACATGGACAGTATTCATTCAAAAAATTGCATTTTATTTAATTTGTTCTATGAAAGTAAATATCCAAATCGCCTATATTTTAATTGCAGCACATATAAATATTAGAAATCTTTCTATTGGGTCAGTATCATATTATTTTGAAATATCATTTTGGTCGAACATAAGGTTTGACCCATATATGGGGTGGACGACGATTGGGTTTTGCTTTCCAACAACATACCTTTTCGTAAATGGAGGAGTGACCTAAAATAAGAAATACGTCCAAAACCGTTCAAAATTTGGATACTATTTAATAATATTATTATTATTACACGCAAAGCCCACCTCGCCATCGCGGGCATTTTGTGCAAAGAACATTGCTTTGGAATTTTTGGATATATATTTTCTACCAAATCCGTATCAAAGTTGATTCATGCCTACACAGTAAGAAAATTGCAGTAAAATTACTTTTTTTTCACAGTAATTATACTCGGTGATTTTGAAATGAAGCTTCAAAATCAACTTTTTCGGCCAATTATCGGCTGTTCGTGGAAGCCAAGTAGGCCTGGGGAATTCGATTCGGGGATTCGAATCAATTCGAAGCACAATTTATTCGAATCAATCATGAATCGTTCATAGAAACAAAAACTTGCTAAAAAAAACTAGAATTTTCATTTTAACGACAAAATGCTATCAATTTTGGCCAAATCTGACCAAAATCGATAGCATTCTGCTGTTAAAATATTAAAATTGTTGCTTAGACACTGCAGTGCAAATTGAAAAAAACTTACAAACTATCAATTTTTGGTAGCCACGAAGGAGAGACAAGTTGTTATATCATAACAAATTGATATTTGTTATTTGCATGAAATTCGTGATTCGATCCGATACGAAAAAATTATTCGAATTAACTTCGAATTCCAAATTATTCAATTTTGCCCTCCCCTACCGCCAAGGTGCGTCCATCAACAACGCATACCTGGCATTTATCTCATCAACAATGGGTTTTTGAATTTTTAAAATATGCAATTACTGGGAATGAACAGTGATTTTTTTTTTATTTTTGTCACAGTGTAAAACACATAATTTATTTGTGGCTCATACATAGTTAGGTAAAGTTTTCAAAGTTTATCACAAGAATGTAATAACTATGGAAAGCTACTTAACGTTTCCGTTAATCTTAAAAGCGAAATGCGTTAAAAATTTAGACGGCGAATTATCGATCGTACATCGTGCAGTAGCCTTCTTCTCTTGTTGGTCCAACAGCCTAAATATTCCGCTACTTACTGAGGATTTATTACTGTAGAGTGTGTCGGCTGTCTTTGAGCGAAAAGAACTTAGAAATTGATTACTTGGACTTCGCTTTTAGGCACGTTAGGTCGTAGTAACTATAAAGGGGAGATAGCCTCACTACACTCTATTTTTTGGCTATTTAACACTTGAAAAATGCATTTTGTTAAATTGTAGTTTTTTGGGTACTCTATGTTAGAGCGGTTTTCCCTATAGTTTTACAGATTTATTATTGCAGGGTGCGTCGGCTGTTTTGGAGCAAAAAGAATTAGAAAAATTGATTACTTAGACTCTGTGGATATGAGCCAAACAAAAAGACAACAAACAGCAAAAAGTCCTTACTGCACTATATTTTTGACTTTACAACTCTTCATAAAATTCTTTTTGTTTAGTTTGCATTATTCCATTTTTCGTCATGTTAGTGGTTGCTAGTTTTTTCCTGGAGGTATATCACCGCAAAGCGCGTCGACTGTTTTAAAGCGAAAATAAATACAAATTGGTTACTTTTACTTTGCTTGGCTAAAGGCTAAATCGTAAAACCTATAAAGCGCGGAAAGCCCACTCACTACACTCTATAGTGCTATGTTTTTTATTCAGGTCTTTATGAAATATTTTCCTATGCAACTGCAGTTACAGATTAAAGAATGCTTTGTCAAATTAGTGGTCTGTAGTCCATTACGGGTTCTTCCTCCCAACTTGTCTAAAAGAAATTAAAATGAATGTACAAAAAGGTCTAACACGCGCTACAATGTGGATTTTTTAAATTCTTTACAGGAATAGCTTAGATATCTTAGATGTGTCAAACTAAGCAATTTTTTGAATACAAAGTTTTTAATATTAATTATTCTACAGTCCAATATCACTCCAAGCAAAGATATTGCGTGATGCGTATATGAGAGTCGCTGACAAGTGCTTTTCTTGTTAATAATAAAAAATAAATGAAACAAAAATAAGTTCCATCGCACTCGAAAATATGTACTAATGTTGCGTTGTTTATGTCAACCTTCCTACTAACTCACGAAACACAAAATATTGATTCTCAACTTTAAAAAGAATATAGTATTAATCTGTAACAAAAAATGCAATAAAATCACTGGTGTTTGACAGTAATTTTACTTTTTAAAATTTCAAAATTGACTTTTTGGCCAAATGTGAGGTGTTGATGTGACGCACCGCTGTCCATCAACAGCTCATAATTGGCCTGAATCTCATCAATATAGCGTTTTTTTAACTTTGAAGATATGCAATTACTGCGAATGACCAGTAAATTTACTTCACTTTTGTTAAAGTGTATGAAGAGATGATTTATAATCCGATTTTGATCAATATTTTGCAACTTATTGCCTTTCAAGTAATTGGAAAGAGCTGGGTAATGAAAAATCGGTGTCGTAAAATATTTTTAATTACCGGTCTAAGACTCATAGGTGAGGTGTGAAATTATCAATAGTTATGGATTATCAATATGCAATGAGGAGAAGGGATAAGAGTTGTGAAAAAACATGGCAGTCTTTCCTCATATATAGATTTAGAATCTTTGCAGCAACACGGCCTATCCGTGAACCACCTTTTATGTAGTGACGGTGTGTGTTGAAACACTCACGAAGTACCTTGCTCTAGGGCCCGCTCGGCAGAGTATCGGTCAAACACCGACTGAGCCACCGGGCCAGGTTTAAATCAAATCAAATCTTCTTCTTCTTTATGGTTTTTCGATGTATTTGCTATGGCCTGTTCGTGAACCTGCCGGGGTGCTTATACCCAACAACCGTTAGGCACGGACCTTTGCAGTGACTGCGTATCTGTTCTATGTTACAGCTACCCGCGAAGTGCCTTGCCGAAGGGTACGCCCGGTGGTGAAATGACTAAGCATCGAACCATCGGCCTTCCCGACAATACGATCGCGCTTAACCGACTGAGCCACCGACCCAGGCTTCAGTCAAATCAAACCTTCTTAATTCAAGCAATTTTATTTCTTCGCGCACGCGCCATCATCAGTATCTTATTCTAGACAAAAAGCAAACTAAAATTTGCAAGGTCACTTTGAATCGCTTTAAATGCTGAAGCTTTTACTGGATGTCATTTTTTACACTGTAACAAAAAATGTAACAAAATCACTGGTCTTTGACAGTAATTTCACTTGGCAGTTTTGAAATAATTTCAAAATTGACTTTTTCGGGCAAATAGCTAAGGCGCGTTCCATCAACAACCCCTAATTGGCCTAAAACTCAGTAATAAAATCAAAATTGACCTTTTTGGCCAAATATGGGATGTTGATGGATCGCACCCAACAGTCTATATTTGGCATAAATCTCATCAACATGGCGTTTTTTCAACTTGGAAATATGCAATTACTGCAAATGACCAGTAAATTTACTGTACTTTTGTTACATCGAAACTTAAACTTATATTTACTAAATGAGCTATTTCTGCATTTCTTTTTACACCATTCTCGGTACAAACCGTTCTAATGTAAATGTCACAAAACTCTTCCATCAATTAAAGTAAGAATTAATTAGCTATAAATGCTATGCGAATAATATTATGGCTTAGGTTTACATACATCTGTTTTATTACCCTAATACTATCTTATTCAAGCATCTTTGTGGAGTTATCTATATACGCAAACAAAATTGTAAGAAAACGATGAAAAGAAAAGTTTTTTGCTATTTTTGAAAAAGGCTGATTTTGTCCGAACTTAATCAAAACATTTGCGTATGTCTATTTATTACAAATCTTTTTAAAGCATCCTAGGTATTTGCATTGGTTCACGCAAAGGCATTGCAGAAGAATAGTATCAAGGTTATACGTGAACCCGCAAACAAATAGAAAATTTATCCAGTGCTTCACATTCGCACTTTATCAAGGTCCGTATTTATTGATCCTTGTGCATAATTATTTTCTGAGTCGCCTGCAAACCTCTGTAGTATAGTCCATAAGCTTGCAGTCACACACTTACTTGCCTTATCCCCTTTACTTTGAATGTCAGTAAAACTAACGCTGAAAAAGATTAAACGCTGAACACCAATCGGGAACGAGTGAGCGATTTTTACGCTTTCTTGATTTTACTTGAACATTGAGTCTACGTTAATCCTTACATCGAATTTGGTGTGACCAACAATTTGCACTAGTATACAGTTTATGAAATGGCCTTTATAGTTACTTATAATATTATTAGAATCTTTTTCCTAGTAGAAACGGTCCAGCGAACTAAGCAGATAAAACACCCGCCAAACTGTAGTTTCTATAGCAATTTTAAACATAAACTAGGTTGATGGAAATCTTTATTATTTAAAGATTGAATAACATCAAACAACTGAGTGCTGAGTATTATGACTTTTATTCGTTTCTTGTTGTAAAGATTGACAAAAAAAAATCAAAAGATGTTTTGGATGGTTTTTCATTAATAATTTTATACCGGAGTTATACTATAGTTACGGGATTTCCATTTTAGGTTTCCTGTTTCCATGCCATTTGTCTTTCAGAATTTTTATTTAAAAAAAATTTGAAGGAATCAGAACTAATATTGTCGCGTCCGTACAGTAATTTAATACTTTTTATGAACTTTGCACATTTTCCAAAAATAACTAGCAATGCCTCGGATATTATGTTGCTACTACTTCATTTATTATTTATCATGAACGAGCGTGCGCATAATATTTATCATTTATTAATTCTGCTCTCCTTATGTTTTGGTCTATAATACCGTCATTAAGAAAGTATTAGACACGCGCCAACAGACAAGTCGCAATATGCAAGTCATCGCCTCTCGGATAACCTATGAGGGTCATATTTGGAGCAATAAAAGCCTAGTTTTTTTTTTACTTTTTTTAGAACATGAATTTTGTAGTACTACATGAATTTATTCAAATAAATTGGTGGCACATTGGATAAATTCAGAAGGTTTATAAAGAGAAAAAGAGAGGGAGAGACGAGGAACATAACCAAGGCTTATGCTACTTTCTTATACCAGTATGGCGCTCCGGCGGTAGTTTTATTCAGAAATAAGTAGGTTTCTGGTCTTCAAAGCTCATTTAATAGGCCGTCGCAACATAAAGTGGCAGAATTCGTTGGAAGAATGATTTGGTACAGCTTTTTTTAAAAAAAAATATAATATATATTAAAAATAGCGAATTGAATTTTTTGCGTCTGTTATTGTCCTGACGCCTCCGTAACGCGTATCAAATTTCGGCTTTTGAAATATCTAGCCATTGCATTAAATATATTGGATTTCTTGATTTTCGAGAACTCTAAACCGGAACATAATAGGCCATATTAAATTAAGTCAATAATATTAGCATATAAATAACACTGTGATCACATTGAAAGCAATTAGGGATGGGCATTATCTAGTATAGCAAATTGTGACCATTCACGAAAAAATCAAATTTATATATTTTTTTGTGTATTTTCAATTCAATGATCAATTTCAATGAGCTGTAATAGTAAAAATGGGATATTTGTTCATTTACATAAAATAAGTGATTCGATCCGATTCGAAAAAAGAATTCGAATTAAATTCGAATTCTAAATGCTTAGGCTTTGCTCAGACCTAGTGAACAAAAAATAAATAAACAAAAAAGGTTGATTTGAAGTGTTATTTTTTCAATATAGTCGAGTAAAATTTTTGTACAAACATCGATTTTCCATCTTTTTTGCTCTGTACTGCTCTGCTCTATACGAGGAACTTTGCCCGACCTAATCATAGATCGAAATTGACAAATCACGTTTTTTTATAGCCACATTTTGGAATGGATCACCATGCCCAAGGCACTATACTAGCAGCCACTTATAGACGGACAGGGTTAGAATTGCCGCAAAGATATGAAGGATCCTTTCGAGCATATGCCACTGATTAATTGCAATGCAAAGACGCGGTTTATTTTGTGTCTATTTCGTGATAAAATAAGACTTCTATGAACATGTTAAATGAACGGCCTAGAAAAGCTCTCGTTTTTTCAATATAAAAGTGAAAGAGAAACAATGAAAAGCATCTCCAAGTCCCTGTTTTTATATTTACATATTTAATCTAAATACATAACCCTCTTTTTTTATTAAAATTTGCTCAGTGCAAGGCAAATAATACTTGAAAATTTTCTGAAGTCACTGAAGTACAAAGAGATACATGTAATGCAAGAATAGGAACTGAGGAATCCTCATCCCTGATGGATGTCTAGATCACTTTGAAAAAAGCCCCGGTGACAAAAAATATGGTTTATAAAGGAAGACCACCGGTCAGGTTGTACGTCATTTTAAAAGGTCGGCCATATCGCTGCTATTGATTAAGCATCACCGTGTAATGGATTGGAGAATAGAAAAGCAAGGGGAACATAAATTTAACTCTTAATTTATTAGTAGAAATGGCAATGTATCATTCAGTGAATATTATATATATTTCTATAATATATCGCTGGTGTTGCACCGATTTTCAGGTATGTCATTCGCTGGTCCACAGAGACAAAATTTCACGAAACATATGGGTGCCGATATGGTTTTTGTTAAACCAAGGAGAATCATATCGGCAGGAATGACATACCCTTAATGCTGCATAGAATTTGTATTCATAATATTAAACTATATAAACAGCTTTCTGCAAAGTGCCTTGATGACAGTAAGGTGAGTTGATGAAACGGTCAAGCATCGAACTATCAACCCACAGTACATTACAGTACACATACATGCGATTATTTGACTAAGCCATCGAGCACGGGCATGAAGTATCAGAATTTATTCGAATATTACAAGCAGGAAAAGTTAAACACCTTAGCAAAGTGTTACACCAATCCATAGTATTTATTTCTACAAACTGTTATCGCCTAATCAATAGGCAATCATCACGCTTAATCTCGAAATCCCCCACCCCCCCCCCCCCCACAAGGGTAACGATGCCTCTGAAACAGAAATATCGCCAAAATAAAAACTAATTCAATCAAGTTATAATTTTTGTCAAGCATGCGCCATAGATGAAACGTGCTGTCGAAGAGCGATTCATCTATGGCCCATGCTTGGCAAAAGAAGCTTAAGGAAAAAAGTAATTTTGTCCTCCGGGAAAACAGAAAATCAATATTTGGAATATATTATACTCTGAACGAAGCTTAGCGCCTCATTTCGGCTGTGTTGTCTGCTGGTGGGTTTTTGCAAGGGCTGTAATTGCGAGACTGCGTGTTGTTGAGTTTAAAGGCACTTCGATTAGGAGAAAGGAATAGTATGTGCCCCTGGTTTAGTATCCATGAAAGATTCGTCTGAGGATTATTTAAATGTATAGTCAGCAATGGACTCATTTTTTGCGAGTTTCCTTTGAAGTTTTGGGTAAAATACGAACATTCCGCTGTTTGATAGAACTTCTTCGTTTTTTTTTAGATTTACCATTAAGATGTTCTGATGAACTTTTACACTACGATGTTGTTCTATACAAATGATTCGCGTAGTTACTGGAGCTGACCAAAATCAAATTATTCAGAATTCGAATCAGATTCGGATAATTTCTTCGAATCGCTTACTATATCTAAAGGAAAATGTCTCGTTTATGCCCTTATAATTTACCTCAATTATAAAAAAAAAACTTGTAGCTAAAAATTACAAATAATGACATAAACAGTCTGTGAAGACCAATGCTTACTTTGACTCCCGCTCTGCGAGCAGAAATATAGACTGAACTGAGAATATCCTGGTTGTATTTTGCTTGAAAAATATGGAATTCATTTGCTTTCGCAAGTTTTTGTTTCTATATCCGTTTCCGGATAAACCGGATTACAGAATTAATAAATTCAATATAATTAATAATTCCAATAAATTTTTACTCAAGACTCAATTTAACTACTTTTTCCATCGAATGAGTACGAAACACATGCACTTCGATGATTGGGTGACTCTGTAGTGCGAACCGTATGGACTGCAAATCCTCAAATATAAATCAGAAAGAATTGAACTGTTCATAGTATTTTGTACTATCGCAGTTTGCTATAGAATATTCAGAAGAAATAAAACTCTATTTAGACCAAATAAGAAAAAAAAACTTTCACGCGCTTCTGGCCGGGCGACGATAATCCCCATCTTCGTCAGACATAAACAAACGACAAATGTTAGAATTTCTAAATTAAATATTCAATGACGTCATCCTTCCTTTCTCTACAAAATAGCTTTTTGTATATAAATGTCTGAGGAATACGTGAAGAGCTGTTGTACGGGGAAATATGTATATATGTTGCGAAACTCTAAGATATCTTTAGAGTGATGTATCAACAGTGGGATACAATTGGATATTGTTTTTGCGTCTTAGAGGAAGAAACCCGAATGAAAACTTATCAATATAGGTGGCAGCAGTTTAACAAGGCTTAGCTTAACTGGCTCAAATGCGGCCTAAATACTGTCGAAATATCTGTTTGTACCTAATCTAAACGAAAAAAAGGATTTTCCCAAATATAGCGACATACAATTTCTTCAGGAATTTTGCGATTGGACGCATTTCACTTTCATTGTGTTATGCTTTGAATACAAGTAGCATTTTTTGAAAGAAGGGAATTTTTTTTATATTAATAGACGATTAAAAAGAAACAAAGATATGGCAGATGAATTTATCATCGCCCAGGGCAGATACCACTCACCTCACTTTACCGTGGTGATTTAGTCCAGTATGGCTTGTTTCCACTTAGAGTGAGGTTTCTGGCATTTTATCTTGTAGAAGCTCTTTGTATCTGGGTGGCCGTTAATTGGTTCCTTTTAGACGATGCTTTCGGCCTTGTTCTAAGCAAACTTCTATGAAAAAATATCATTTAAAGTTATTTTAGACATTTTTGGCTAAGTGAGGATTTCAACAAATATTTCTTCTTTTTTCAAATCAGATATATTAATTTTTTAAAAGCAAAATAAATAATCTTCAAGATGTTTCATATTTATGCCTGGATATTCGCAACCGTAGCCATTTATGACGTCACACACAGTTTTGTTTTACTCGGAGACGCAGATAAGGTGAGTGTGGAATTTTTATTGAAAATTGTTGTAGAAATTGGAAACTTTTTTAATATTATCTGGAGAAGATATGAAAGTATGTTCATACTTTTTATGATTTACCAGGCGATAAAATTCATAAAATTGTATATTTACTGAAATATAAACTTAAAAGTCAAAAAATTTTGGCATATTATATGTCATTTGCTTTGTTGGTTTTATTTTTATTAAGAGGGAAGAGGGTGCCATGGTTAAGGTTGGGTGATTAGCTGATTTATTCAATATATTACTTAAGTAGGTAAGCGTATGTTGGTACTAGGTTCGATTCTGCATTTAGAAGTAATTTAGTCGCATGTTAAACTTTAATTAGGGTTTTGTTTCTTCCTGATATCTCTGCTGTAACGTGACATATTCATTTGTATCGCCTTTTTGTGTCGTCATAGGTGTTGAAATAAGGCACATCCATATGTAGATCAAAGCTAAATTAATGGAAATAGAAACTTTTCTGCAATATTTTATCCGAAGCCACACTTAGAAATCTAACATACTTATTTTTAATGTGTCCTTGTTCCTACAATTTTGCTCAATCAGTGCATAATTCATGTATTTGTTTGTACTTTCAAAAAGGCTCTCAATCTTACTTTTTATTGACAAATATAAGGAAACATCAGATTTTTCAAATATATCAGTATAAAAAGTCAGAAACATTTTGAGCAAACATATTTTGTTAAGCTGGAGTCACTGATTAATCGCGCCGTAAAGGCGGCACGGTTAATCTGTGACTCATGCTTGACAGATTAAAAGTTCTGGCTGAGATTAGCGAGTCATAGTCACAGAACAAAGATCTTGAAGACCTGATTATTCTCGTTGTTGCTGTAATACACTACGTAAAAACGAAAACCCGCGCATATTAATATACATTATATTTACATATAAATATACATTTGTATTCTTTCTCATCAATATCAAGTTCCCTTAAATTTCTAAATATAACTATGTTATCGGGTCATATTCTCGGATCACAGATATCAAAGGTCGAGTGCGGGATTCTAACTTCTAACTTCCTAACATTCATAAATTCAAATGAGTCTCCTCGTTTCTCAGAACACAGATGTTTTCTTAGAGATTTTATCTTTTTCATTAATTCAAACGATTTTTCGTATTCATTGCTGCGTAACGAACGTAAAAACATTAACAAAACATTAGCAAATCCATGTCCTTCTCTTCAACATAAAAACCTGCAAGATTTATAAATATACCCATGCTATCGGGTCATATTCTAAGAGCGCAAATATCAAAGGTCGGGTAAGAGAATTTACCTCCATTGTGAAAAATAAATTCTAATCACGGTTACTTTTCGTTATTGTACAAACAAATATACTTACACGTACATCTGCGTGGTTTTTTAAGAAGGCGAAGAGTGTTATTGTTTTTGTAAGATAATATTGATCACATATGCAGTTATAACGGACAACAACCGGATATTCGCCAAAATTAGTCGAAGGATGATGCGGGTAATAATTTTTCGTTGATAATTTTCGATTGGTCAATTCATATGTATAATATACGTTTCACAAGCACAACAGAGATGAATATTTATATCACTTTTTGCGCAGTGTTTACGAGCTCTTTGAAATTGTATTGAGTAGTTTGACATGCTCTATCTGTTAAAATGGTCTGCATTAGTTGTGCATTGAGCACTTAAAGTCGCACAATATTTATTGTTTTTGTCCTGATAAAGCATATGTATGCAGCAGAAAAACAAAGTTATCACTTTATGTTGTTTATTTTTATTGTCACTGTATTAAGGATAATAATATTATGCATATTGCTCCCTTAAATGCTTTAAAATGTAAAAAAACTCCATCTCTGTGCAATTTTGAAACAATTTCACCGCATTATCGAGTGAATACATATTTTTCTACACACAAAACCATTTTTTTGTTGTTTTCTGCTAAATGCAGGTTTCACAATTCTACAAATTTCCGAGAACGCCAATGGCGCTTTGTTAATTGACGTGTTATTCAAATTTTTTAAACTCTTAGCAATTTGCACTATTTTAACTCTCGTTCTTCGAAAACTGTCAGAGTCAAAAACAAAAATCCATGCTCTCAAATTCCACGCTTTCTAGAAAACTGATTCCAATTTTTTCTGCTGCCTCCATGATTCGTTCCGTTATATTGAAAGATGGAAGTTGTCAAATGATACATCTTATCTTACAAATGCAGCAGCATTAAGATGCATTTACTCAAGACATATTCTTGTTTTAAAAGGACAAAATAGGCAAAGATGATGTTCGTAGATAGTACGTTAAAAGGTACTTTAACCTGTCGGAGATGAAAGTGAATTTACGTACAAATAGAAAGATCGGTTCGTCTGCGAATCACGCTAAACTGAATAAAATTTGAGATAAAAATGAAATTTGTGTTGTTGAAAAGCGTTGTTCTATGTAAGGTTCGACAAAGTATACCATATTTACCCCAACCTAGGTCTGGGTAATTCGAGGCGGTGGCCATAAAAGAATAAAACGGGCAGAATCGTGCTTAAACGGATGAAAAATATTAAAAGCTTGAAGCAAAGAGTACCACCTCAATAATATTTAAAACTCATTTGCTTATAAAGGGTTAAAATAATATTCCATGCCATAATTTCACGCCCTCACAAAGTCTGATTTCAATTTTCTCTGCTGTTGTAATAATTCGTTCCGCTATATTGAGATAAATGTTAAAATTAAACTCGGCGAAGGGTAGTAAAATCAATATGCATTTATGCCTAATCAGTACAAGTTCCTCCAAGAAAGAAGTTTTATAAATATAATCTCAGCACTGTACGATATCGAAGCCTTTAGAATTCGAATTTAATTCGGACATTTTTTAGAATCTAATCTGATCGCTAATTGTTTTTTGAGCATAAGTGATCGGAATGAGGCATGCTGTTTTACAAATGTGTGTATATATATATATAAAAACTTAATTCCCCCCTTTTACAATCGAAAACATTCAAATTTTTTAATTAAAAATTGGAATTTTTTTTCAAAACATTTTTTTTGAGCTGTCGCTGTCCATCTGGGCCCACGCTTGGCAAAAAGAAATTTTATTTTGCGTCATCGCGAAATTTACTATTTTACCGCCAAAATCAATATATTTTTTAAAACTTTTTTAATATTAAAGCGTCCATAAAATTTTCCAAATAATATTTAAAATTTTTGCATGCAGTAATGCCCGACTTGCGCCAAATGTCATTCCAATTTGATACGCTATGTTTTCACATGTCACATCGAATTAAGTAAAAAATATATTTTGTTATTTTTGAATGTCAAATGGGTAAAAGTTTTGAAATAACAACCTATTTGCTGTCTTCCTTTTTTTTAAATTCACCAATATTATGTATTTAGATTGATTTTATAATGAATAATGTATAAATAATAAATCTTTATTATTTTTTAATATCAATATAACATCTCTCAATAATATTTATTACCATTCTGTTTCAAGAAAAATGATTTTAATGTGTCCACTCCCTTTGCCAATACACACCTTCTATATTTTTTTTAGCAAATGAAAGTGGTACTTGGTTCCCCATAGCCCAGGGCAGATACCTCACTTAATGCACTTCATTATAATGATTCAGCTACCTCTGTCATGTCTTCCGACCAGAAAACAGTTCTGTTCCTGCATTTTATAATAGCTCCTCGCCACTTGAGTGGCCGTTAGTTATTTTATGTTTTTATCCATAGAGCAAAAATGGAATACTTTATGTTTCAGTCTTTTTAACTGTTTCTTTTTCGTAATATTTGGCCTCATTATTAAGATCTTCTCTTTCAGATAGATTTCCTTTTGAATCGAAAATCCGAATCTTACTTTCTCAAAATGAATGATTTATAACCTGTTTCTATAATAATAATAATAGTAATAACAATAAAAACCGAAGCAAATATCTCGCAAAAATTGGTTTGAACCACCAATTGCGATAATGGGTACATCACAAATTCTGAGGAAGGTCCTTAGTCTCCCAAGCGACGGGATGTAGGTTGAGGCTGAGGACGGCTACCTGCAAAATAATGCAGTGCAGCGTTTTTTGGATATTAATAATAATAATACTGGGATTGCATAAGTTGCCACGTTATGGATTGTAATTCAGTGTTATAGTATATAGCATATTAATTCTGAATGATAAAGATTCAATGCCTAAAATCAAAATAGTTTGTTCTAAAATTCTTTTTAAACGTATCTCATTGCTGAAATCCAAATAAAAACACAGTTCTTCAATTCACAGAAAAATCGATACCATCAGTGACTCCCATCCAACAAAACCAAACTTTTTAACTTCAAATACACACAACAAAAACCAAAAAATTGGATGGATAGCGCCTCTGAGGCGCGGTCCATAAGTGAATCATGCGTACAAACATAAAATTTTGATGAAAAGTGTCCTCCCTCAATTCGAAAAACTTTCATGATTTTGGAAAATTTCAATAAATATGCTGACATCATATTCCGCAATGTAAACGGCGGCGCGCTGTGATATCGTCATAGGCAGACCATATGGTGACCATATGGTTTGCGGGTCAGCCCAAGCGATGCGGTGAACTTGAAATTACATCATTGCGTTCGGTGCCACATGTTGAGCAGAAGTGCGTTCGGAGGCAATTGAATTTCAATGATGTCATAATGCATTTATATTTTTCAAGAATAAAGGCCGCAGTTACGTGGTTTGTTTTATTTACCTCTTGCGTTTTACGCTAGCGCAATGCCCTGTTTGCACTTCCTTACGTTTCCCAACGAAACCTAGAATCGACAGGTGTGAACGGGTAAGGCTTATTCTGTTGCGAGCGTTGTGCTTTGTACGCATGTGAATACGATTAACGAAATGCAATATGCAGGCGTGTATTGTCGTTTTTATTTTGTTACCCGAAACGCAACGCAATGCATCGGTAAGACGACTCCATGTGTATTGTGGCCTTTCCTCATAGACAAAAAACTGCTATGCAAGGCATCAGTATCCCATATTTTGTTCAAACACTCACTCGGACTATCGTATTTAGGGATACTTAAAACCATTTCTGGAACGTTATGCCTAACCAAAATCAGACTTCTTCAGACAACCAGTATCAACAACCATGTTTATTGATATAAACAAACTGATTTGAATAATGTACATTCAACTTACGCTTCACAAACACTCAAGTTGTAAAGTACAGAATCGAGAATATTTTGATTGTATTACACAGTAACATTATAAAATTTACTTTGCAAATATTTTTTTTCCTATGCCCGATTCATGCACTCTGAAAAATATTCAGTAAATTTATTGCTCATTCGCAGTTGAAGGGATGTGCGCCAAATATGGGCTGTTGATGGATCGCACGACTACAATGTGTGTTTTTTTTATGGAAATTCACTCTGAGCAAGACCATGGGCAGCATCCAAAAAGAGCTAACCACTGGCCACTCAATAGCAAATAGCTACTGCCAGCAACTGCACTCTAAACGGAAAATATCCCAAACAAAACTGCACCGCCATGGTGAAGTGAAGTGAGTGGCATCTGCTCGGGACGATGGTAGAACCACTTATGGCTTCTTTGCTTCCTTCTAGTCACTTCGTACGACACGCAGGAAATACGTTAGGATTATTCTAAACCCCGTACCTCACTGTTCCGTGAATAGCACTTAAAAGCCAAAACGTCGATTTAAAAGTTCCATTTCCACATCACCAAACAAAATTACTGTCAAACAGCTGTAGTTTATCTTTTTATATTTTTTTATAGTTATTTATTTATATTTTTTCCACAGTGAGACTGATTCCATTAAGTTGTGCTTTAGATCTGTTCGAATCGCAGGATTAAGATGGTTAGCTTTTCTTTATTCAAAAGGGCTCCTATTGACAAAAAAACCACGAGTAGATGTCATCTTTAGCATATGAGTCTTCCGTTTTCAAGGTAGTGGTTTGTTTCGCATACCAGGTCTTGAATTATGCATTATGTTTTGGCCTCTGGGATGAACAGGACAAAAAGTAGACAATTAGGAAAAGATGTAAATTCACTAGACTTTTGACTGTAATTGGCAATAAATTTGGGTTTAAGAATAGTTTGTTTAAGTATGAATATTTATGGACCACGCTTAACAGCGTGATCCATAAATATATCACACCTAAAAACGAAGAAAAATTTCAATATTAAGAATGGAAACTTGTTGCGTTTATGTTGAGTTCTTTTACGTTTTGTTTTAATGATCTTACTCATTTTGACTAAGCCTTGCAATAAAGGTAAATGACAATTTTGGCCTCGAAACAAAACGACTCATATCGGCCATTTGTTACTCATTCATTTGATGAAATATGGTATTTAATTTCCAAAGGTTGAAATTTTGAAATTTGAATATTAAATATTTATTCATCGACCCAAGAGCGTATAAGCGTCCAAAACTGTGTTTTCGGAAAAAACGTGTGTTTCGCCGTTCTTTCATGCTCTATTTCTGCCACCAGAATTGGAGAGAGGGAGGTGGAGGTGACAAAATAAAATTTGACTTTTGGATGTTGTAGTGCGATAGTTAGAAATCGGTTTGATCACCCAATTTTAACATTCTCCTAATTATCCTGTTTAAGTTTAACCGATAAATGAGAGACGTCTCTGAGTTTAAATAAATAAATATATTTTCTTGTTTAATGTACGTGAAACCCTCCCTGTGCCCACACCGTAAAACCTTTAAAAATGATCACAAATGTGTAGGGCTGGGCAAAACCGAATCATTTGGAATCGAATTTGATTCTCGAATAATATTTTCAAATCAGACAGAATGACAAGTTTGAAGCAAATACCAAATATCTCATTTTTATTATTACAACTTGTCTTTATTGTAAAATCAAAAAATTTAGAGTTTATAGTGTAATCTCAATGCGAACAATTTTCATATTCAATTTTCAAATTTATTGTGCTTCGAATCGATTCGAATCACCGAATCGAATTGCCCAGCCTACGTATGTGGTATCGGCTGTGTAGATGGGCGATTTGGTCTCTGCATGGTGGATCTTGCTACCAACTTGCTGTGAATAACGATAATCGATACTACGCGGAATCCCGCAGCCCAAATTAAATAAATAAATAAATTAAATAAAAGTGAAAAGAAGGATCGATTGGGCAATAATTACGTTCAACACCCTTCAAAAATCGGGAATTATCATAGCAATTAATCGAACTGTTCTGAGACTGCCCCAAATCTGTATTTATTTTTTTATTTAATTTTTTTGTTGAAATTCCCTTTGAGCAAGGCCGGAGGAAGCAGTGCCTAAAAAGAATCCCAACGCCCACTTAATCGCAAAGAGCTAGTACAAGATTCAGTACCAGCAACTGCACTCTAAGCAGAAAACATCTCTAATGGAACTGAACCGCGATGGCTAAGTGCAAGTGAGTGGCATCGGCTCCGGGCGATAGCAAATCTTTTTAGGGATGCATTGAGACGTAGTGTGTATGTTTATAATATTGAAAACTTTATTAATATTTCATCTTTCAATTCCATGTTTTTTTCAATGAAAACTAATTATATATTATATACAAAAATAAAACACATTTGCTACATTTTCAACCCCAAAAATATTAAAATTTAACCCATTTTGACTCCACTTTTTCATTTCGTTCCAGAGTAATCCGTATTTTATTAGTTTTTGCGCAATATTCGCCCAAAACCGTCGCAATTTGTTCGACATTTGTACCGTTTGACCACAACGTTTAGGTCTAACTTGTTTAAAATCGATCGGTGAATCGAGTTATCAAACTCGTCTTTTCGTGCCATTTTTAGAAAAAATTTTGACTAAGATGAGACAATGATGGACCGCGACTCCGCGGCGCGATCCATCAGTGGCTCATGCTTGTCGAAATGTGATTAAAAATATTCACGCCTTTACACGGTGTAATAGGATAGTTTTAATAACACTTTTCCTGTGTGAATTGCTATGTTTGGCTCGAGTTGACATTTTCACGACAAAATAGGCCAAATATTATTCATTCGATAGACTCCTAGTTGTTATTCCATGTTAAAATAACATTTAAACGATTTCCGTTCGAGTTCCATTCGGTTCGGTTCTTCAATACATAGGGAATGCTAGCCAAACTAGGATCTAATAGCTCATATAGGATCGACCGGATAACACCTACTTATCTTCCCAATAGTACTAACCTTATTCGTCAATAAGTATGAAGTAAGTTTTAGAACTCTTAATTCTTCACTCTTAATTACAAGCAATTCTAAGAGTTTCAAGAAAATTAGTTGGGTTTCTAATCGATTCCTGTTGCGTCACGTACGTTGATTTCTGTCGTTGTCAAATCTTGAAATCAAACTTTTTAAAAACTATTTATCTATTTGGTGCCTCTTTATGATACATTTTTTGTCATTTTCATTGTGCACAGATGTTAAATCAATACACAGTTATTTCGTTCTTGTTTTTATTTTTTTCTCTAATTTGAACAACGAATGTATATATTTGCATTTGTAACCTAATATGGCGACTTAAACTTTTGCGAATGAGTTTTTTAAATAAGATCATATTCGAAATGATTAGATTTTAAAATTATTTTTTAGAGATTCGATTCGAAAAAAAATTGAAACTTGCATTTCTTGACAGCCTACAGTGGTGTCATGTTTACTGACTTGAGTGCTTAATAGCCATATGCTGTATACTATACATAATAAACATAGGCCGTAATACACTACAAACAACTAAGCCTTTCTGATTGGGTTCTCAGTTAAAATTTCGTTAATTGTATTCGAAAACTTTTATTATTTAGGATACGTGACAGCATAAATAAAATGAAAATAAATTTTCGCTTATCGTATATGTAAAGGTCTAATGTTTACAATAACGATGCGTCTTGCTATATGTATTTTTGGCCTTTTTCAAGGAACGTTCAAACAAATTATGGCAACCTAATTAAAAAAAAAAAAAAAAAAAAAAAAAAAAAAAAAAAAAAAAAAAAAAAAAGTACTACTATGTAACCTAGTTTCACCTTTCAAAGATCTCGGGTTCGAGCCCCAGCGAGTCCGGCTCGCTTATCCATGCCCACCACTCAACCCAGGGTGTAATAACTTGGGTAGGCTAAGCCGAACAGGAAAAGATCATATCTTTCCAGGAATTGTAACCCTGTCCGCCTAAAAGTTGCCGCCGAATTTACAGGGCCTTGGACAGGCAAAGGTGACCAGCTCAAAGAAGGTAAAGTATTACTAAAAAAAAAAAAAAAAAAAAAAAAAAAAAACTCGGTAGTACCCAGATTAAAATCTGGGTAATTACCGTTTGGCTGCATTTATGAAACTTTTCCTATATTTGACGGTTAAAATCTTCAACTGGACTATAGTCAAATATGGTTTACCTAATTTTTCATAGATAAAATTACCCATTCTGTCTATTAAATTCACTAGGTAAAATATCAAACTCGCTAAAAGTTAAACGAGGTAATTTATATAATCTCGAAACTAGGCAAAGGTACTTTAAAAAACTCGATAGACAAAGTATACGGGGTAAAATATGCACTTTTACCTAGTAAATACCAATACTTGTGCAAACAATAAAACATCGCCCAAAAAGTCTAGGCTATTTTTGCCTTTGAAAAGTTCACATTCGTTTTATGCTTTTTTTTTCTTTGCTAGTGATCTAACCTATCACAATTATTAGGTGTAGAGTCTGTATCGACTGCTTTCTCTTTTTTTGCAAAATATTATTTCAATTTCCCGATGTTAACTAAACCTGTCCTTACACATACAAGATGTACAATATATCAATCAATCAGGCATTTTATTCTGCCAAGCAAATTATGCTGTGCCAATCTTCATAGACAGGGACGCGTCTCATACAAGATGTACATTATATCAATCAATCAGGCATTTTATTCTGCCAAGCATGTGCCACTGATGGATCGCGTCGATGAGACTTCAACAAAAGATGTTTTGACAAAATTCCGATTAGGATAGCCGCAAATAGTTGAATTTTAAAGAAGAAATATATCATTACATCATTAGTTTTGTTTTAAATAATTTAGTCGGAAATGTTTGTTTTCATGATACAAACAGCTCGGATTTGATTAATCACTGAGTGTCGTGATTTGCTAATATCCAAACGATACTAACGACACTTCTTATTACCTAAAATGATTAACTTCTAATATTTAATGTTTTTTTTTCTTGTATTTCTTGTTAAACTTTTTTAAATTAATATTTACGGTAAATCAATGCTGACCTTTTCTACTTTAAAGTATTTATTATCATTTATTAAATTTTATGCATTAATATTGTGTGATTTGATCATGCACATATGCCTATTGCTGGCAAGAGCTTTTCATGTTAATAAAAATAAAAAAATCCAGAATAAACTTCACTCAAGATATTTTTTTGTTATTATTAAACTATTTTTCCACGAGTATCTGGCTTAGAATATGTAGCTCACACACTTTTAGTCCCTTTACGTGGGTGTTCAGAATGATTCACATAAAGTTAAAATGTTAAATACCTTATCCACGCATGGTTAGCATTACAATTTTCTTATGAGAAGGAAACTTGAGGATCTTTAAGCTTAAAAAATTGTTAAAATCGAAAATTTTTAACTTGGTGATATGGAAAGAAACTATGAAATCGAAATTCGATTCGTGGACGCGATGGCCTAGTAGTAGGTCTGGAAAAAACCGAATCACTTGGAATCCCTTTAGTTCCTATGAACGATTCTTCACGATTGATTCGAATTAACCGTGCTTCGAGTCGATTCGAATCACCCAATCGAATTATCCAGCCCTACCTAGTATATATCATGTTGGGATCGCAGGTTGAAAATCTCGATTTTCCGGCGAGTCCGGCGCGTTAATTCAAGCCCATCATTCAACACAGGGTCTAAAAACATTGAGTAGACTAAGTCAGACCGGAAAGATCAAATCTTTCCGGCAACACTAAACCTGTCCGTATATAAGTGGCCTCTGGCAGAAGGCCTTGGTCAAGGTGATCCACGCCAAAGAGTAGCGATAAAAAAAAGGAAATTTTCTGCCAAATATAGACTGTTAATGGAACGAACGACCCAGAGTAAGATCCATCTACATACTAAATTGGGCATATAACGCATCAACAAAGCGCTTTCAATTTTTTTGAAATATAAAATAACTGCAGAACCAACATTAAATTTACTGTGTTTTGGTCACAGTGCAAAATATGTTAAAATATTTTTATATTAAACATCACAGATTTGTAATAATCAATAAACTGTGTATTATGTGAATTATTCAGAAGATTAGACGTGTAATCTTCCGTGCGCCCAGGGAGTTAAATATTGATTTTTAAATTGAAAACAAGTTTTTGAAATATTCGCAGTAAATTTTACATATGTGGAACTAATTTATAAAATCATATCAGTGAATCAATCAAGTGCAACAAAAAAATAAATATGATTTTGGTTGAATTTATTTAATTTTCTTTTTTTATTGGAATTCACTCTGAGTAAAGCTAGAAGTAGTGCCTAAAAGAAACTAACCAATGACCACTTGATACCAAAGGGCTACTACAAGATTTAGTACCAGCAGCTGTACCCAAACGGAGCTAAACATTTATTCTAAAGCGCGGTGTACTGTTCTGGGCGATGGGAAAATCTTCTACCACTTCTTTGTTTCTTTTTAGTTGCCTCTTACAACACGCGGGAAATACGTTAGGACTTTTTTAAAGCGGGCCTTTATAAAGTTGAAAATGCGTTTTCATAATAGCAAAGCGGCTAATGCTTGACAAGATGCTATTAAACGGAAAATAGTTAGCAACCCGAATTTCATAATATATCATTTTAACACTAAAAGTCCACTGAATTAAATATTTTTTACAAACCGCAAACTGCATTGTGCAATTTTTTCGGTTATCTTGTTTTTCCTGAAGATATCATAGTGATATACCACAGATAAACCGACACTTGACGGCGCAAAAAGTGCTCGGCCCATAGTTAACAAAACTTATTTTTAATCAATTTTTTTAAAAATTGCAACCGGCATTGTGCAATTTTTCGGGAATGGAAATCATTGTGGTTCTTTATCAAAAATGCGACTTTTTTCCAGCAACTCACGGATCAACTGCGACTCAGCGACGTATTATGTGGCCAGTCCATACTTAACAAAACATATTCCCACGCGAACTAGGTAGGTATTTCTCTCCACTGAGCAATTTAATTTTCGAAAACGTAATACCAAGGGAAAGAAAACACATGTTATTCAAACCTCCTGACGCTATTTCTACGTCAATGAATGTAATCAAATTCTATCGCACCTCGGTGGTGCGTTCCATCAACAGCCTGAAGACCGAAGAGTGAATTTTATGGCTTAACTTAAATTCAATGTCAAAAATAAGAGATTTCACTTTATTCTTGATACGGTTGATAAATATTGTTCATCATTAGGATTATATATTAAGAATAAATTCATAAATGCCGTAATATATCTCGGTATTTCCGCTTTAAATTCGATTAATATTTTGGCTGATGCTTATGATTCTCTAAGACTCCAATCCGTAAACGGTTAGGCAAAAACATCATCTCTGACTAGGGGCTGGCATGTGCGCGCGAGGTCTTGTTTCACTCTATTGATAAGCCAAATTTTCGGCTCTCCTCAAACGCACAATAAAAAATATTATCCCATCCTTTCACCTTACTCATTTTGAACAGAAAAATAAGCAAATTAAGATTTGCTTTTAGGAGTGTATTGTGCTTATGGTAACGATTAACATCACTATAAAGTATCGCTGAATGAGATCTTCGATGAGGCAAAGTACAGTAAAATCACCGTCTATTACCAACATTTGAAATGCGATTGTGTGAATTGTTAATGAACAACATCTCGGTGGTGAGTTCCTTTGACGAAAAAGTCGATTTTACAACTTTTATTTCATAACTTTTTGCGTAAAATCACAATCTAAAAGAGGCAATTTTACTGCATTTCGAGTTTACAAATATTGAAATTCCGAGGTATCGCTTAGTGAACTTTGAAACCTTCTCCCTCGTTTACTGGAGACTTTGCTGTTGCCACAAGGATGCTTGAATGAGATGATATTAAAGTCAAGAACAGAAATACCATGATATCTTGTCACTAAATTACAAGTATGTTTGTAAAGCTTTCGTTAGGGCTTGGCCTAACTTCTTTGAGAAAACAAAATATTACTTATATAAAGCCCGATAAACCTGATACTTATGATATATTATTATCATTTTTCGCTGTTCGTTCCGATCAGGCTGTCCGAAGACGTTGGGCAAACGCTTACAAATATACTTGGAAATTTGTGGAGAGAGATCATGTTATTTCTGTTCTTTACAAATATTTGTCATTATTATGATTCAAGCTGGAGTACATCCAGAAATACCATTACCTATGTCACTTTTTCACCACAATAAAATATATCAGTACTAAAGTAATGGATATTTGCATCGGTAACCTCAATGGGTTCACTCGATTTCATTTCATTTCTGATGACAAATATCGTTCATCATTTGGATATTTTTGGAATGAATCCGTAAATGGCATAATATATGTCGATATTTCCGGCTTAAAATTTGTTTATGTCTAAAAAACGCCTCTCGTAATATAATATAATAATAATAATAATAACATTAATCATAAAAATAAAGGTTTTTCTTAGAAATTTAGATCCACGGTATTCAAATTAGGCCGTTTTTCCCCCACGGGAATAACTTGATACTGTTAATGGTTAATATCATTATCAGTCATTGCTAAGTCATTTAATGTAACAAATAATGCAACAAAATCACTAGTCTTTGACAGTAATTTTACTTGGCGGTATTGAAAAAATTAAAAATCGACTTTTTTTACTAAATAAGGGGGGTCGATGGGAAGCACCGCGAAGGTGCGGTTCATCAACAGCCCGTAATTGACATAAAGCTCATCATCATGGCGTTTTTTAACATTAAAGAAAATTGCAATTACTTTTAATGACCAGTAGTAGCTCTTTGTTTGTTAGAGTGTATGATAGTTTATTGCAGTGCTTTATTGGGGCCTTGATCTTAGTTGTTCATTGTCTCTGACTGTGCTAATTTTCAAGTATGCTTGTCGCTTCGGGCGATTATGAATCTTTGCACTACCGTAGTTCTGCTGTGGGTTGCGTGCTTTCAGAAAAAATTGCTGAAATTTTACATCTTGTTGTAGCTCTTTGTTTTAAAAAAGTGGCTGATCTTAGAGATTACATTTATAGCCTTGGTCAAACATCACCCACTGCGCTTTTTTATTTAGCTAGTATCCTTGTTGCTTTATGGGATTTTGACATGTGTGATTTTTAAGACATTTGGCGAATATCTCTTCTACTAAAAATTGCCTTAACGTATTTCCTGCTTGTTGTATAGAGCTACAACTAGAAAAACTCCTATAAAAGCGAAGAGTGGAACGGAGGATAAACAGTTTCCTTCACCCCACTCGACGGATATACACCGTCGGAAAAAGTCTATCAAGACATCTATTGTTAAGTATGAGGCAGTGTTGGATCGCGCCGCCGAGGGAATAGACTTCGAGCTACGCATCCCGAACGTTATGAGTTTGAATCTCATTGGGAAATCATTATATGCAATAATTCCGTCGGTGCCGCCTCGCCTGCACACGGTGGTCACGTAAGTGCTGCCAACGGCTTCCTCAACCAACAATGTCCACGCGCAGGAAAAAGGAATAGAAAATGTTAGGCCAAGAACCTTCACCTCCGATTCGGAACTGGCGTCTGCGCGAGCGGTCGAGATTCGCCATATGCTGATTAAGATGTATTCTCGGCTTTCCTTGCCCGCAAGATAAAAATGAAAACCTACATGACTTATTATCGCCTGTTGTGTTCCAAACAGACAATTAGGGAGCGAAAACATGCTACCGCGCACCTTTCCATCACCTTGACAGTAGCCTGCTTTAACATTATTCACATCGTTTTCCTGATAAATAAATAATCAGACTTCTACCGCGTAAGTCAAACAAAGACGGCAGTAGCACTTTAATATGATTAATAAGGGTTTGATCGTATATTTTAAAAAACAGAAATTTTATCACAACTTTTATTGTGTGAAAATCACAAACTAATATTTTTTATTTTTGAATTCCCATATGCCGATTGTGTATTGAAAACAAGTCACTACACTTCGATTGCCAAATCATTTCGAGTCGAAGAACACACGAGTTGCGAATCAAGTACAAATCTTATTAAAATTCGGAGTCTCTAGTCAAGACGAGTCGTAAGTCGAGTCTCGAATCGATTTCAGTGCGACAAGGTTACAAAATGAAGTTGATTTAGCAAATTTTAGCAAAAAAAGGTTATAAGGTAAAACCAAAAACTGTATTAACAGAAAATTTCTGATTCGAATCGATTCGAGAAAATATCTGAATCAGATTCGATTTTCGAGCAATTCAGTTTTGCCGAGCCCGAAATGAAGTCCGACCAATTGAAATCACTCGATGTTATTCTTAAAACACCATCACCAGTGAAAAAGGGGCATTATCCCCTAAATACTATTTTACCCTTAGTCTGAAATAATAATATTTTTTTAATTTGAATTTCACTTTAATCGAGGTCAGACAAAATTAGAAAATTTGTTTTGTCAAACTCAAGCCACAGACGAAGTCACGCCCCGTCGACTAAGAAACAGCGCCTGAAATAACGACATTTATATTATGGCGAACATCTACTCCGGAATGTAATACGAGTAATCGTAATATAATTCGACTGAACCACAACAATAAAGTGCAGTAAGTGGTATATGGGGATGGGCAAAAACGAATCATTTGGAATTCGAATTTGATTCGAATATTTTTTTCGAATCGAATCGAATCACTAATTCTATGTAAATAACAAATATCCCTTTTTAAATATTATAACTTGTCTCCATCGTGGAAACAAAAAATCCCAGTTCATAGAGTATTTTCAATTCATACTAAGATCAACTATTTTCATATTTTAAAAAGGAAATGCAATAGATTTTGGCCAAATTTGGCATTGCATTTTGTCGTTAAAAATGAAAAGTTCATTTAACAAGTTTTTGTTGCTATTTATAAACGATTCACGATTGATTTCGTGCTTGACTCGATTCGAATCACCGAATCGAATTTCCCAACCCTAGTGGTATTTGTTCTTGAAGATGTACAAATCGAATCAAATAAAATGAGAATAATATATAAACAGGGATACGTCACGTTTTCATTTGTCCCGTCAAATTACACACCCATAGTTTGATCTACCTGCAAAACAAACATATAATTTTCGAGCAATTTTGTTCCTCGTCCGTCCTTTCGCGTCATGAGTAAAATTGTATACGCTGCAATTTTGAATGGCGCCAAATCGACTAACTGCTCTCGACTGCTCAATGCATATTTAAAGGACAACAGAAATAAAATTTAAATCAAGAATATTGAAAACGCAGTTGAGATACACTGTAGCAAAAGTACGTTAAATTTACTAGCCATATGCAGTAATTGCATATTTCCAAAGTTAAAAAAAGCTGTGATGATGAAATTTGTGCCAATTATGGGCTGTGGATGGACCGTACCTTCGCGGCCCCATATTTGGCCAAAAAAGTTAATGTTTTGACTTTTTTCAATGCCGCCAAGTAAAAATTACAGTCAAAGACCAATGATTTTGTTGCATTTTTGTTACATTGTAGCTTTGCATTATATTTTCAAATTGGCTTTTGAAATGTTTCATGAAAAGTGAAACTGAAACAACAAATGAAATACTTTTTTTTTTATTAAAATTCACTCTGACCAAGGTCGGTGGTTGTGCTTAAAAATGAACCGACCAACCGACAGCCACTATTCGAAGCTGTTGTATCACCATCCGCACTCTAAACGGAAGACATTTGAAACGAAAACTGAACAGCCATGGTGAAGTGCAGCAGAGTATTATCTGCTCTGGTCAATGGTAGAAACCATTTAACTCAAATAACACAATGCTACCACAACAGCCAACGCGTTTTTAATATTCATAAAAGCAGGTATTATGTTAGGACTATTCTAAAGCCCGACCTAGTTGTGTTCAGTAGCTGTGTTTTTTTATTTTTGTAATTGTTTGTTTTATTCTTAATATCATAAACATAGTTGCGAAAACTCGCCAATAAAAGTCATTGTTTTAAGACTGAGTAGAGAATGGTGTAATTCCGGTAAAATACAGGTCTCAATACGGGATAAAACCCAGCTGACAAGCGACTTCTTCTGCATATTTCATGGATATTCATAAATAAAAAATGAGTTTGGAAAAACTAACTATGAACGATACTAATCGACGAATCTTAAAAACATCTCGCAGTGACCTTGATGTAAACTGCGATGAGAATGTGAGATTTTATTTGATGAGCAAACATGGAGGATTCTGTTTACAGTGAGAAGATCGTAATCAATAGTCTCGTTATGAACTATTTTTAGTGCCATTCCCCCACCCTCCTCCTTTGCCGGCAAAACAAAAATTTCCTATACTAGATTTTTAAAAAGCTTCAAAAAAGTCAATATTGCAAAAATTTCTCACGCGTCTTCGGCGCGCGAAAGTTATTCTGAATATTTAGATTATTTCTAAACGAAACATCTCATTTTTGAGAATTTGTTCTTGTATGCGGCTGGGTTTTAGAAGAGCAAATATTTCAGCCTGCGGACCATTTATGACGTGTTATTTTTTTTCGCTAAAATTTAAGAACGTTTAGTGAGGCGCGATGGCCTAGTGGTTAAACATGTTGGCATCATAGGTTGAAGATCTCGGGTTCGAGCCCCGGCGAGTCTGGCTCGCTTATCCATGCCTCCCAATCCACCCAAGGTGTAATAACTTGAGTAGGCTAAGCCGAACAGGAAAAGATCACATCTTTTCAGTAATTGTAACTCTGTCCGTCTATAAGTGGCCGCTGTTACAGGGACTTGGACAAGGGTGCGTTACTTGATGTTCCATTCATCAGTGCCTCAGCCTCCTTAATCGTATTTTCAAAGTACCATTCCATTATTAGAATTAATTACACAGTATAAGATTTCACTTTTGTTCCGCGGGAGATTAGGGTCGAAAACAGAGTTTAAAAGGGATGTGGCGAACCACGACCTATCGCCAAGCTCGGGGTTAAATTTCTTGAAATTAACCTTTTTACTGGAATTTCCCGTGAAGGTCGTGGTCATGGTTAGAGGACTTTTAGCTAGCAGCCCTGCCCTGGCAAGATGTTCAGCATGTATGTCTTACGGTCCCACCAAAAACAGGACGTTTTTTAAGATTCCTAAAGCTTTTATTGATTGATCTATCCAGGCCCTTTGATTTTGACTGGGGCCTCTCTTGAAGCAGAAACTTTATTTTGTTAAATTATGGGCCACAGATGAACCGCGCCTCGACGGCGCGATCCATCTGTGGCACATACTGAACAAAGCATGTTCATAAGAATCCCTTGCGTGCTATAATCATCCTTTACCCGTTTCAGAACAAGAACTCAATGAACGTCTTCTCCGATGAAAGTCTTCCACAAAGTTCTCTCTTCTTTGATGTAATTTTACCAGAAAGCCATGGTTTAAAAGCCAACAACCTGGATAAATCAAATTTGCTAAATCAGTCTTCCCAAGCACAAAACGGCAGCCATGTTGTGTCCAACACAGAGAAAAGGTCACAAAATGGCGGAGAATTCGCAGCAGCAAAATCTTTTCCAGAAACAACATTACCACAGAGGAAAAAGCCAAGAAAAATGTTTGCAAAGAAAAGGTGATTATTGTGACCTTTAAACAAAAGCATATAATAATAAATAATGATAAGGTATTTCCTGCACGTCTTAGCGAACGAAGTTGAAGATATTTTACCATTTCTCGGGGTAGACACCAGTCACTGCACTTTGCCATGACGGTTCAGTTCATTTGGAATATTTTGCGCTCAGAATACAGTTGTGAAACTACATCTTGTAGCTTTCCATTCAGTAGCTGTTAATTAGTTTTTTTTTTGTCAAGGCTCCCCATCGTAATAATTTTGCCGTCGGCGAGCTGCCCGATATCATCTTGCACATAATTGTCAATCACAAAATCCAAGCCTACGCCCTCGGCGCAGAACAATTGGTAGACGTACAACTCGGACGATAGGATAGGATTTCATTCTATCCTGCGGAGAGGAAAGCCGAAAAATCGGTTTAACTATATGGCGAGCCACGATATCTTGCGCGGATACAAGCTCTAAGTCGGAAATGAGTTTTATTTTTTGCTTAATCGTTTTACAAATATTTTCTGTGCATGGATATGATGGCGGAGGAAACCGTGTTCATATGCTACGTCATCAACCGTTCAACGGCACCGGCGAAGTATTTTCTGTTTTTCGTAATTGGTGAATCATCCTCTCGAATACTATCATCCCGCACGGAATTCGAACGCTTGTCGTCACTGATGCGTTAGCTTGAAACGTATTCCTAACTCTTATATCGATTAAGCTAATGTTGATGTTCCTAAATCTTTACCTAATGAGTTGCACGCCAACTCTATCATTTTATCACCCCTTGTTTTGTATCTATTATCTAAACTCGAAACGATATTAATCTCAACCTTAATAGCTATTATTAATTTTTTACTAGAGAGGTTCATTTTTAAAATGATTGTCTGAAGAAGTCTGACTTTGGTCGAACGAAACGTTACAGAAATAAATTTGTGTAAGTGTGAAGCAAGATTTTGAACCTCTCTAGTTAGTCATAATTGCTCTTGCTACTGTATCCTTGCATGTACTGCATACGGACCGGCAAACACAAAGGCACAGAGGAAGGATAATTAGTTAGTCCACGTACCCCAGACCAATAGCATATTAATTTCTTATCGCATAACTCCTGTTGAATATCACCAAATATACAAAAAGGAAAAAGGACACGAACAAAAATGTCTAAGCAGATCCTAGGGTTTAACTCCAATTAAAATTGCGCAAACGTAAGTCGTAATGTGTTGTGAGAAGCCTCTGAAAACAGGCATCGACGTGGTGTCTGACTTATCAACGTCTTGTACAGATACTGCGCTCCATTATAGTAATTCAGGCCTGTATGGAATATTGTCCGCTTAGAGCACAGTTTCTACTTTTTACGTTGATGTAGGTGTTTCCCATGCCAGTGGTTGTTGGTTGGGTAGGCCTACTTTTGAGTGCTGATGCTACCTTGTCTAGAGCGAATTTCAAATAACACAAATCAAGTGAACTAACTCATTGTCGCTTTTAATCCCTTATTGGTCTAGATTATCACACGCGTAACGGATGCTTGTGCGATTCCTTGTAATACAGGGAGATACAATATCACTGGTATCGAGTGCTGTTTGGCGGGAGATAATTTCCGCAGCTCCAAACAAGGACAGCGACAGGTCTGGGTATCACTGAATCAAATCCAGTACCTTGGGTTAGAGTCCGAGCAAGTCCAACCCATTGATTAATGCCTACTACTCAACCCAGACTGTAATAACCTGAGTAGGCTGAATCGAAATAGAAAAATCATATCTTAACGTCTATCAATGACATTTTGTAGCTCAGAGCAAAACAAGTCTTCAAGTCTCCAAAGTCGCATCGTTCTCGTCATTTTACTATTGAATCAGCTGATTCTAAGATTTACGAATATTATTTTTCGCAAAACCTTCGTCAAATCAAAGTGAGTCACAGAAAATGAATTTGGATTCAAAGACACAATCCAGGCAGCACAAAGCCTAATAATTTAAAATTCATCTGATCCCGTTAATTTTTTTTTTTGTTTTTTGAATCAAATAAATAACTATTGACCCGTTTTTAATATAATGTTCACTCAATTATCAAAATATTGAAATATATAGCATTTATTTTTCCGCAATAAAATTTGAGAGTTCCACCTCATAGAAATAATTTTTTGGTAAGCATGGGACACCGATGGACCAAGCCATTACGGCGTAAGCCATCTGTGGTTTATGCTCAAGAAAACGACGTTTCTGATTGAATTTTTTTCAATTAAATTTCACTCTGAGCGAGGTCGGAAGTAGTGCTTGAAAGGAAGCAACTAACAGCCACTTAGAAGCAGAGAGCTACTAAAAACATGTGGCACCAGTAACTGCACTATAAACGGAAAACATCCCAAACGGAACTGAAACACCAAGGTAAAGTGCAGTGAGTGGTATCTGCCCTGGACGAAGGAAAAAACAACTACCTTTTCTTTGCTTCCTTTTAGTTTCCTCTTACGACACGCAGGAAATGCGTTAGGACTTTTCTAAAGCCCGTACCTACAGCGCCTACGACAGGCTCGAATAGTTTGTGCTTCGAGTCGATTCGAAACCCATGTGCAACATATATAATGTAGTTCTTCTCCTAACATTTCAAGCAGTCAACGCACATCGAGTTCAAGTCCCCGTGAAAATGTTACGCCTTTAATATATCCGGTTATTGCATAATCAACAAGACATGATCTGATTAAATATTCATCGAGTATTCACTGTGACAAAAGTGGAGTGAATCTACAGTTAATTTACAGTAATTGCATAATTCTAAAATTTAAAACCGTGTTGTAGATGAGGTTCGCCTGGATTCTGAAATGCCGCGGCTTCCAGGGCTCGTCAACAGTCCATAATTGCAAAAATATTGTTTCATAGTTTTATTTAAAATCACAGAGTAAAGCGATTATCAATAAAAAACGAAATACTGTATGAAGAAAGCAATGTTACAGCATTTTCTTTGCAGTATACATATTTCACTGTCCGCAAAATGTCACCAAATTTATCAATTGTTTTACTACGCTCTTCAATCATGAATTTCGAATGAAGACGGTGACAAAAAAAGTTCGTCAAACAACTATGATTAATATGCCAGACCAACATTGGCGACCACAGAATAATTTACCGATTGTATTAATGTCTTAATATAATCATAGGAAAATGAGGAGAAATGATATTTCAAAACCAAATAATCGAATGCCATTACCATATGCTTTATTCTTTCGCGGTAGCATCAAAGGTTGTGAATCTAGGGTTCGAATACCGGCAAGTCCCGCTCAATAATCTGAATAGTCTTAAAGGCTATGTATTTCCGCTATAAATATTTTCATGTTTTAACGACAAAATGCTATCGATTTTGGTCAAATTGGACCAAAATCGATTGCATGTGTCGTTAAAAATGAAAATTCTACTCCATAAAGCAATTTTTTGTTTTTACAAACGATTTACGAATGATTCGAATAATTTGTACTTCGGGCGATTCGGTCCATCAGATTAACTTGCCCAGCCGTGGTATAAAGGAAACCGAACAAAAAGTTAATATATTTTTTGTAAAATAAATCAATTTCTTATCTTCAATTTGGTTATAAAATTTCTAGCCCATAACGTGCCTACGAATCATTGCTGTTTACGTTTTTATAGACGAAGTCCATCGGTTCGATACCCAACCCAACCACGAAGACGCGGACTCGCTGACACTGGACTAGGACTTGATGATGTTTCACCTAAAAATCCGTGGAATTCGGTTCCCCCTGAAAAGCAAGGAATTTATATATCGCCAGGGGTAAGCCAGAGATAATGAGTTTTTTTTAATAAGATTTTACCTCTTGTCATATTCAGCTTGATCTGAAATCATACAAAATCAATTTGCGTCCACAACAGAAACTTTATTTCGTCACACATGTGTCACAGATAGGGCTGGGCAAAACCGAATCACTTGGAATTCAAATCTGATTCGAATAATTTATTCGAATCGGATCGAATCACTAATTCTTTGTAAATAACAAATATCTCATTTTTACTAATATACTACTGTGAAAAATAAGAGTTGCATAGTTTGTATTTTTAATTCACACTAAAAGCAACAATTTTCATATTTTAACGACAAAATTTCATCGTTAAAAATGAAAATCCTAGTTCACTTAACAATTTTTTGTTCCTATGAAGGATTCACGATTGATTCGAATAAATTGTGCTTCGAATCGATTCGAATCACCGAATCGAATTACTCAGCCCTAGTCACAGATAGTGCAAAAAGTATCCGTGTAGAGTTTATAGCCAAATTGGTTCTATTTGCCAACCTATTCTCCCCTTGAAATATATATAAAACATACACCCTTTTTCTGAAATAATTTCAGCCTGGCTCTGGTGGCATCAACGGCAATAGTGCAGATGATTTGTACACATATGCGTTCGTGGGTGAAAGATTTGAGTTACGAGGTTCTGCCAGTATAAACTTCAATGGCGTGGACAAATTCAGGTTTGTGGAGTTCAAATCAAACAGATAAGAATATGGTCATATTTTAGCTTTTGATTAAGAGTTGAAGTTGCGCACAACTCAAAAGGTAAGCTGTCAAAATTCAACTCTAAGAATTATTTTTTTATTGAAATTCACTCTGAACAAGGCTCGAAGCAGTGCTTAAAACGAACCATCTAACAGCAACTTAATAGCAAAGAACTGCTAGAAGTCGTAGTAACCGAAACTCTAGGCAGAAAATATTCCAAACGGAACTGAACCATCAGGGTAAAGCGCAGTGAGTGGTACCTGCCTTGGGCGATGCTAGAACCATCTACAACTTCTTTACTTCCTTTTAATCACCTCTTCCGAAACGCATGAAATACGTTAGGACTATTCTAAAGCCCGTACCTTCCACGATTTTGCCATCGCCAAGGGCATACACTGCTCACTGAACTCTGTTGGAGATGATCTGTTCTTATTTCCCGCTTTAGTGCAATAGTTTCTTTCATACCCTTTCATGCCCAGGTAAATTAGGATAGAGTAACAAAACCTTCCGGACATAACTTATAAGGTTTGAAGTCAGTTTAAATAAAAAGACGTTTTCTTACAGTAAAAATAAAATCTCATTTCAACTTTAGAATAACGTTTGAATTCTCCATCACCGGCGATGGTAATGCAACAGCTCATCTTGTGACTCCGGAACAGGAAGTAAAATATCCGGCGTGGGAAGATAACGGTGCTAAAAGGTTGGTAGAATATGATGAAACACTTAAATTGCCTTCCATTTCCAGATCACCACGACAAGACACCAATACCGACTTATCGAGATTGACATGGAAAATGATAGAAGTCGGGGAATATAATATCTCACCAACACCGTATACAGCCCTTTAAAAATAGTTTATCAATACAACTGCCTATTTTGTTAAATTTATCATATAGTACCCCATAATTCTTTGATTTCATCTCACGTAACTTTGAAGTTTTATCATTACTTATGAGTTATAATTATCCATCCACTTGTGCTGTTTAATCAGTTTGAGTCAGTCAAAGATTTTTTTCAATTTTTCACCAAAACCCAACAATTTGCTTTATTCGTTTGCATCAAACGAAACGTGTAAGAATCGCAAATATAATCCATATTTTCTATTTCTCAACAGCGACTTCTCGCGGCCTGATAGTTGTCATCTGCAAGCGAGTGAGAACAAGACAAAACCTGTGGAAAATTGCCCGATTAAACAATCTAGAGGTTGGTATGAGCATTTCATATAGATTTTCATCGCGTATGCAAGATTTTCTATTAAATCACCCAAGCATAGCTTATGAAACAAGAATATATGGCATTGTGAACAGTAAATCATACACAGACACTAATTCTCTCGCAATAATTTAAATAGCTGAGCTGAAATAGAATAATCATTCCAATTCCGGAATAATCTTTCTAATACCTCTAACCCTGTCCGTCTTCAAGTGACCGCTAACACAGGGTTTTTCTTATTCATAAAATAAGAACTTATGAGGCTGTGAACACAGTCGATTAAAGCCGAGTTACTCATGTTCCTCATGGCGTATGTGTCAATCCCACGGGGAAAAAGCGCGTACAACCCTGACCCGGTCGTCGGTTCACGCAAGGACTGCTTACAGTTTCCTCCACCTACCAGGTCCATGCATAGGAAAATGAAAAATATAAGCCAAAACCTCCACCCTATTTGGAACCGGTACCACCGAGTGAGTCGTGGTTCGCCATATGATTGAACCGTTTTCTCAGGTTCCCTCCCCCTCGAGATCGAAATAAAATCCAATAAAAATCGTGCACCCATGCTTTCACAACTTTAAAAAATTATTAAGCCAATTTTTAGACTCGATCAATTGTTGAAACATTTCTTATAATACCAATACCTAACTCGAATCGAATCGAAGCAAAAAAAAAATTATTCGGATCAGTAATACTCTATTAGAATTTTTATATTTTTGAGCAGGAGCCACAGATGGGCCGCGCCTTGGCGGCGCGTTCCATCAGTGCCCCGTGCTCAATAAAACATAGTTATCTGATTTTTTTACTGGGTAGGATCAAACGCCTGAAAAATGAGGTAATTCTTTTAACTAACTTATCGGAAAATGCAAGTTATAGATTTCAATATTTCGAGAAAAGAAAAATATTAATGGTAAAACGACGCAATTCTTAAATTAGTCATTCGATCTGATCAAAAAAAAAAAGAATTCCGAATCAGATTTGAATTTAATTGTTTCGGATTTTCCGGCTCTACTCGGGATTGTTACATCCTTACCTGAGATTGCTGTTGAGCCCTGGTGCATGTGCTTGAATTAGACTAAACTATAATTTTTTTTATGAAAAATGTTAAAGTAAATCATGTAGGTTCGGGCGCTTTAGAATTATCATACCTATTTAGAAGTGGTTGACGGTGCTATTGCGCCTAAGAAATATACCAGTCGCCGTACATTGCTCTAACAGTAGGCTAAAGTTCTTCTTGGGATCTTTTACGCCCAGGTTGCTGTTGCATTTTGTCCACGGTTTCGGTAGTTTATTTTTTAGGCACTCTTTGTTTAGAGCAAACTGAAATAATAAATATATATCCCACAATCAATCCATAAACAAAAATCAAGCAATCATTTCCAATGATCAATAATGCGTACGGATCCTAAGTAAATCCCTAATCTGTGTAAACTCTTTTTAGGTTCGTTGTTGCCAGTACAAGGAGACTCTAGCACACCACCTCCGCCGAGACGCATCGGTGCAAGACGATCTCGTGTTCCTCCTGGAACAGATCTCCGATACCCGTTTCTGAACGATCAATATTCCTTTCTGACATCATCTCTGATGTCATCATACGGGCCATCTTTATCGGAATCTTTCATATTTCCTAATCAACCTGTTCCAGCATTCGATTTAAGTACCCAACCAGACAGTAGCGCCGTCAAAAACAAAAACTGTGACGTCACTACGACAACGTACGTCAGAAAATGGTTATGTATAGGACGCACTGCCCCGCCTTGTTTTATGATGTTGATGCAAGGCACAAAATATAAAGTTGCAAAAAAGATTTGCCCTCAAAGGGTGTATCCGAAAAAACTTATCTGAAAATATGGTTTTATAAGGTGATTTATATAAAAAGTGGATAGCCGAAGTTAAAAAGATGCTATCAGGATGATGTCGGCCAGTCGCGACAAACATGGACTTGCGAAAACACTCCTGAACTAAATAATTTTCACTATACTTTGACTTAAATTCCTCATTTATACTAGATTTGCTATTCTGAGTGAAGTTTTATATATCATTAAGCTTTCATCCGATGGACGTATAAATTAGAGATAAAGAGTGGAATTAAAGGAATAAAACTTTGATGTGGAATAGTTTGAACCAATCACCATTAAAATACAAACTGCTTTTAAGAAGAAGGTATACAATATTAAGGCCGAGCTAGCCTTCAGACATCAACACAACACTTTCGATTTTGTTTTTTTCAAGTTCCAAAGTCTGTTAGGACCTTTCCATAAAGAGACATCAAAGGCGCCAGAAGCACTGCGGGCTACTAAATGGAGGGAGAAAACAGAAACAGAAATTATTCTCGATTTTTAATGTTTCATTCTTAACTATAATATAATATTATTTGTAAAATTAGGGGAGGGGGATCAAATACTGCAGTGAAATCCCTGGGATCAAGAACGCCTGGCACAGCAGGCTATAGTATTTTTGAGATATGATTTTCTAGTCCAAAGTTCGTCCGAATATGCGTCGAGATCCAAAATATTTGAATGTTCAGTTCCTTAATTACAAAATAAATCTTACAGTTTTTGTACTTTATCTAATTTTTCCTAACTTTTCACAATTACCTAATCATTCTTTGAATAGAAATTTGCACTGCTTTAAAATTTTGGATGATTTTTAACAAGTATAGCAGGCCGGTTTAAATAAAAAAAGCATCAATCTGGCAAATAATTCTATAAGCACTGAACCTAAAAAGGTATGACATAAATCAGAAATTTCATTTTGTCAAGCCTGTGCCACAGATGGACCGCGACTGATCGATGCAATCCATCAGTGACACATACTTAACTGCAAATATTTCGACGATTCTCTCCGATCTTGGGGTTGTTGCAATTCTAAACCATGCGCAAAAAATACACAAATCCATAAACGAACTGATAAGTAACTTTTCCAACTAACTGTCAGAGTGTCAAACCAACCCATTTCAATTCAATGAACACAAATTACGATTGAACATATTTTATATTGCATTTGTATAATAAAGTGATCTTTCAATATTTTCCAACATTATTTGATCACTTTCCACTGTTTGAAACAAAATATAATAAATAAAATAATAAGAAATGGAACGTTGTAACAACTTGATTTAGCAGATTTTGAGCAAAGCGATGTTCAACTCAGCAAGGCAGAAAAGAAGTCATGCGACTATCCTGCTATCGCAGTGAATATGAACATTTAGAACTAAATTTATCTAAAGTATATTTTAGTTTAAGCTTCCAATAAAGATTTCGAATATATTCAATAGTATTAACATATTTTAAAGTGTCGTCGAGGACGCTAGAGAAAGTATTTTCTAGAGGCTATGATAGTTTATAGACATCTACACGACCTGAACTAATTGATGTGATGCTGTTTTCCACAGCTTCGATGAAAACAAGTATCGGCACTACAAATCCCCTAACTATATCAAAAGATGTTTGATCTTCATGCACACAATAAGTAAAATTCGAACCAGCGACTACTCGACATATCAGTGGTGCAACACCTTGAAGCGCGTGGTACATAACCTTTTTTTTCACTTGAATAATTTTTGGGGAAAGATAAGATGCAGCAGCCACAAAAAAAATCCAATTCTCTCAAAGAAACAGCGTAAGTGAAGGATGCAAATAAACCAGAATGAGATAGCTTTAGCATGAAACAGCGTAACTGAACGATGTCTTGGATGCAGGCTTTAGAATAGTTCTAAAGTATTTCATGCTTATCGTAAGAGGCGACTAAAAGGAAACATAGAAGTGGAAGACGGGTTTACTATCGCCCAGAACAGATTCCACTCGCTGTACTTTACCATGACCGTTTAGTTCCATTTGAGATGTTTTCCGTTTAGAGTGCAGTTGCTGGTACTGCATCTTTTATTAGCCCTTTGCTATTGAGTGGCCGTTGGTTGGTTCTCTTCAGGGGCTCCTTCCGACTTTGCTTAGAGTGAATTTCAATAGAAAAAATAAATAAAGCAGAATGAGAAAGCTTTAGCATGAAATCCTATAAAATGGAATCAAATTCCGATGTGACAGTCTTGGTGCAAGAGCATGTGGTCATGTAAATCTACCAAGTGCAAAGCGTTTATGTTGCTTCGCTTTTCCTGGAATTAAATCTTTCCACGATTGCGCGATTTTCGGGATTTCTCTCGAATGAGATGACATTGTATTACATCATTATGACTGAAACACTTTCACTCTATGACATCACTATGTCTTTTAAAATGAAATTGATGTCGTCACAATGCGACATGTAAAAGTCACAGCAGGGATGCCGATTCCAAATTCTCTCGTATTATCGTGTCCATGACGGCGTGGAAAACTATTTCAATATGTTCGGTGTTCGTAGCAGTGGTAAAGTGCGGGTAAACGATCTGAAAAGAAGGGAATAGATTGGAATATCTTATATCAGTGTCTAGCATTATATTTGAGTCAAATTTGACTATAACGCGATATTGGCGTTCGCACGTGATCAATATTTAAACATTCTGTGTCACGGAATCCAATGAATAATCGACAAAACACTCGACATTCTGTGTCACGGAATCCAATGAATAATCGACAAAAAACTCGACATTAGTGAACCACATATCTTGGACCTTTTTCTGTGTGTTTCAACTGTTATGTCAAAAAATATTATTGATGCATTTTCAACCGAACAAAATCGGTTTTCTTAGCACACGTTACAACATTTGATTCAATCCGTGCAGAGTATTTGGTTTAAAGAATACTGCGTACTGAGAAGAACAAACCTTTCAATGCAGTAAGTTATATGGTAAAAATTAATTCAGTACATAAGTGTGATGTATTTAATTTCACATACTGTTTATATGAATTTAAGCCTTATCTGTTAGTTGGTAACTGCTGAGCTACCGCCATGATTATGTGATCCTAAATTGGTTGATTACTTCGTTTACGTCTGGTTCACCTGTGGCCTCGTATCTAGTATTTACTATTCAGTTCACTTTATGCTTAGCTGTGAAAGAATTGATTAAAGCCTAGTCTTGGTTCTAAAGTTGTAATTTAAATTGTATACAGCTATAGGTTACCACAAGCTATTGGCATACCTTGTCGAGATTTCTATTGAGTGCAAGGAAATTGGCCTTCACAAAATCAGCAGCAAAATCTACGTCTCCATCTCTCCCTGGAAATGAAAAAAATGCTCGTTAAAAAGAGCAGATCAAGTGGACGTTTGCTTCAAATTTTTTGTCTATTCTGTTGTGGAATTGACAAAACAACCCGACAAACCAATAGTACAAACCGTACAATTTCTTCCGTGGTGGGGATATTTTCCAACAAAATAATATCTCCATTACCCACTGATTTTTTTTTTCAATAATTTGGTTTATTTCGAACTTTTATTCCAAGGAAATAATTACTGTGTTTCTTTGATCACACTTAACAACATGTATTCTATAACGTAGGTTAAGCTTCTCGTATATGCATTCTTTTTAATTAGGAAATTCAATTACCAAAGTGCGTTTCAATGTTTTTATTCAGCTACAGAAACCAATTAGTCTACAATAAGCTTGTAAGTTGGCCGTACTTTTCCAGAATACCCATCCTAATATCAAAATAAAGTTATAAATCGACATTTTGGTCAATTAAGGGCTGTTGATGGAACGCACCGCTGAGGTGCGGCCCATCAACAGCCCATACTTGGCATTAGTCTCCGCAACAAAGCAGTTTCGAACTTTGAAGATATGCATTGTATACCATTGAATTCTCTGTACTTTTTTCACAGTGCACATTAATTAAAATCAACACGTAAATAACAGTCTTACCTTCATATTCTGGAAAATAATATCTCATATGTCTTTTCGTTCGTTTTATCTTCTTTTCGAATAAATCGTATTTGTTCAAAAAAATAATATCTGAAAATAATTTATTTTTAGATTAAAAAATTGCAACATAATAACAAGGCAGCACAATCTAATAATTTTACGTCACTTTTAAGAGGTTACAGACGGTAGCTGGGCAATACCGAATCTTATGGATTTCGAATCTGATTCGAATACTGTTTTCGAATCGGATAGAATCACTAAATCTATGTAAATAACTAACATCCCGTTTGCACTATTATAACTTGTCTCCATCGGAAAAATGAATAAATTAATAGTTTATAGTGGATTATCAATAACACTAAGAGCAACGATGCAATACATTTTGTCGTTAAAAATGAAAATCCTTGTTCTTTTTGGTAAGTTTTTGTTCCTATGAACGATTCACGATTGATTCGAATAAATCGTGCTTCGATTCGAATAGTGCTTCGATTCAAATCCCAGAATCGAAATGCCCGGCCCTAGTAATAAGCACCAGCGCAGTTTATATAATTGTTGCATAGCCTCAATAAAAATATCCATTAACGAGGGTATGTATCATTACTAAATGTGTTGAAGCTTCAATTTTTACTAAATTGGAGACATCTACAGTTGTTGGGAAATGCACACAAAAATTGAAAAAGTAAACAACAACAAAAAACAATATAAATGTAGATTTTGCCATTGGCTAGCGCAGATACTACTCAATACGCTTCATATTGGGGATTGAGTTTCGCATAGTTTCCGCTTGTGTGTGCAGTTACTGGTACTATATTTTGTAGTACTCTTTGCCCACTTTGCCCCTGAGCGGCCGTTAGTTGAATCATTTTTCCGGCCTTTTTGATCAGAGCGAATTAAAAAAAAATACTTACCATTGATGTCATTTTGAAGAAGGCGTTGTTACAAATAGATCCGAATAATTTTAAACTTTCTCGCAGTCGATTCTGTGAAAGTAAAAATTGGAGAAATATATGATAAATTAGTAGAAATCAACAAATCTGGGAACCTAAAAATATCACAGACATATGCTCTCGCTCAGCACAAGGCCAAACCAACAGCCACTCAATAGCAAAGAGCTACTAAAGGATGCAGTACCAGCAACTGCACTCTAAACTGAAAACATCCAAAACGGAACTGAACCGTCATGGTAAAGTGCAGTGAGTGGTATCTGCCCTGGGCGATGGTAAAGCCATCTACTACTTCTATAGGTGACTTTAAACGAAATACTTTATGCTTGACGTGCAGATGTTAAATTTTAAATTCAATTTAGCTATCTACAACGACTCAATGGATTTAATGAATAATATATCTTTATTAATATTATTAAAGTTTCCTCCGAATAAAACAAGCAGCTACGTAAAAGAACTTACTATCCAATCACAACTTCGTTTACTCAAGCTTGAAATACAGACAGAACGCGCTCTTTGGCGCGATCCATCAGCATCTCAAGCTTGATAGAGATATTTGAGCACAAAATATGTCCGGTTGGGTAACGAACACTTAAAGAGCCACTACGAAATATAATACTATCTACAGCACTCCGCAGAGGAAAACAACATTTCAAATAAAACTACGCTGTAACAAACATGCAACAAAATCACTGGTCTTTGACAGTAATTTTACTTGGCGGTATTGAAAAAAATTCAAAATAGACTTTTTTAGCCAAATATGGGGTATTGATGGGATGCACCTCAGCGGTCCATCAACGGGCCATAATTGCCATAAGTAACATCAATCCTATGCCTCTTGATATAAAGTCTCTGATCGTATGAAAATGATTTTGAAAAATTGGAAGTAAAGTTCAATACTCACTACGCTAGAATCTTCTAATAACGTCATATCATATCCGCTCAATGCAGCAACAAACAACACAGCCCTCACATGATCAAAACATGCGATCCATTTACGTCGCTCCGTTCTCTGACCTCCAACATCAAACACTCTGTAAAAAAACAACACGTAGATCTTAATAAAAACGGGGTATGTTTTTCTAAGGAAAAAAAAAACAGGTTGGAAAACAGGTTCAAAGGAACAGACAAGCTTTTTCTGATATGACAAGCAACTACATAAAATGAAAAGCCAGAAATTTGACCCTCGGCTGAATACATTACATAGCATGCTATGGGCAGTTCAGTTGGATACAGCGTAATTGAAAGACATAACTGCAAAAACTCACAAGATATAAGAAAGAGGAATCTCAACAACACTATATTGATGCAGTAATCGGTAAAATTTCAGCAAAGAAGCAATGGAATGACGGACCCGCAGAAGGGAGAATTAGAATGCAATTTTAATTAATTTAATTGGCTCTCGATTCTGTTTTTCAAGAACAGAAATTCTGTGCTTTTGAGTATGATCCACCGATGGATCACGTTGTTAAGACAATGGCGGTGTTACCAATAAAATCCATGTTGCTGAATAGGGCCGCAGACATCACCCATAGCATATTACTAAAGCGGATACTTCCCTAAACGTTTTCTGTAAAGTATGCGCAGTAGCGAACCTCTCACTTTGGGTTGGGCAATTCGATTCGGTGATTCGAATCTATTCGAAGCACAATATATTCGAATCAATCGAGAATTGTTCAAGGGAACAAATAATTACTAAATGGACTGGAATTTTCATTTTTAACGGCAAAATGCAATCGATTTTGGTCAAATTTTGTCGTTAATATATCAAAATTGTTGCTTTTAGACATGGAGTGTGAATTGAATATACGCTATAAAGTATAAATTTCATGTATAATCACAATGGAGACAAGTTGGGATGGTGAAAGTGGGACATTTATTATTTACATCGACTTCGTGATTCGATCCGATACGAAAAAATTATTCGAATCAAATTCGAATTCCAAATGATTCGGTTATATGCACAACCCTACACTGTAACAAAAAATGCAACAAAATCACTGGTTCTTGACAGTAATTTCACTTGGCGGTATTAAAAAAATCAAAATTGACTTTTTTTGACCAAATATGGGGTGTTGATAGAGCGCACCGCAAAGGTGCGGTCCATCAACAGTCCATAATTGGCATACATCTCATAAACATGGCGTTTTTTTAACTTTGAAAATATGCATTTACTGCAAATGACCAGTAAATTTACTGTACTTTTGTTACAGTGTACCCTCACTTCACTTAGACTTCAGTGTTCACAAATACCTGAATAAAATACCACTGAATCTGAACTGTGATTCAATCACTCCCAGTGTTCGTATTCTCACTCGTAATACGTCATCAACTGTTGGAATGTAATCAGATGACGTAAGCCGACGGATGTGATTGAAGTAACTGTCAAAAATAAGATACCGAAAATTAATTCAAAGTACATGGCATATAATAGCGTTTCTGCAGTTAAAAGCTTATTCAGTTATACTAAGGTGTAATTCGTTTTTAGGCCTAGGCAATTCGAGTACGTGATTCGATCGATTCGAAGCACAATATATTCGAATCAATCGTGAATAGTTTATAGGAACAAATTCTTACCAATCAGACAAGAATTTTCATTTTTAACCAAAAAATACAATTGATTTTGGTCATATCTGAAAATACACCATAAACTATAAATTTCCTGAGTTTCAAAATAAAGACAAGTCGGAACAGTGAAAATAGAATATTTGTTATTTATATCGATTTCGTGATTCGATCCGATCGAATCAAATCCGAATTCCAAATGATTCGGTTTTGTCCAGCCCTATTCGTTTCAAACTCATGAGGTATTCTTAACTGAATTTGAATTGAATTGAACTGGATTTTTATTTCCAGACTCATTTAATGAAACTATAATTTGGGAATGCCAAGCTTAGGCGTTTCATCACCGACAGGGTTCTTCTGCAACTAACACTGAGGGTGGGGCTGCGCAAAACCGAACCATTCGGAATTCGAATATGATTCGAATACTTTTTCGAATCAGATCAAATCAGGAATTCGATGTGAATACCGAATATTCTATTTTTACGTTACAATTTGTCTTAATTGCGAAAATCAGGAAATTTATAGTATATTTTCAATGTAAACAGTTTTCATATTTTAACGAAAAAATATTATCGATTTTGGTCAAGTTTGACCAAAATCGATTGCATTTTGTCGTTAAAAATGAAAATACTTGTCCAATTAGTGAGTATTTGTTCTTATAAACGATTCACGATTGATTCGAATATATTGTGCTTCGAATCGATTCGAATCACCTAATGGAATTGCTCAGAACCAACTGAGGTTATCTCAAATACGTGCGGAAATCCACTACAAGGTCCTTGTCTAGTAGTGTTTACGGACTGGGTGACGGACACGTCATAGCAAATAATGAAAAAGGTAAACCAATAATAAAAGCACTCACTATAATGCAGAATCATTGAGTTCATATTCAAATCCCCGTTTTGCTGCCGCGCGGATTCCACGGTCTCTCCAAAGATGACGTAATGCGTTGCCAAGGAACGGTGGGAGAGTGAAGTCTTCATCGCAAGAGTATGGGTAGCAAAGCACAGTTTGAGCGTGGATCTATGTGCGAATGTGTGGTAATATTGGGAGTTAGAAGCAATTCGAACTAGACAGAAGGGTAGCTATAACATTTAATTGTTGATAGACTTTTGCAACATTGTCAAAACGCTATTGTTAGTTAACCTTTTGCAAGTTGACTAAAAATACATATTAGTATTTACTTAACAGAAAGTCACCAGAAAACCAGTGTTATGAATAAGTAAAATTACGCCCAATAAGTTCACTTTCGATGAAAATTAGAGTATTTATGGAAGCAATTCACAAAATGGTTTGAACGGAAATCAGAAATAGTACTTTATCAATCAAGAGTCACATGGCGATTGTGCCTCTTTCGTTCAATCTGAACAAACATACTTTGATATTTATTTGATGATTTTTAGAATAAACGAAGTTGAAGGATATCAGTTAAAATGCAAACTTTACCTTATTTTTAATGTTGCTTAAATTGATTCTCAAGATAAACCATTCCTTGTAGAACGAACTTCATTGAGTTTAAAAGGTTGTCGAGGATAGCCGACTGTAAAACAATACAAGATGATATTCTTAGTTTCTGTATTATTTTTATTACTTTACTTTTATTATCTCTATATCCTTTAATAGCCTATATACATGCCAGTCAAAATTGACCAAAATCGAATGCATGTTGTCGTTAAAAATGAAAAATACAATTTCATTTAGCAAGTTTTTGTTCCTATGACCGATTCACAACTGATTCGAATAATCTGTACTTCGAATCAATTCGAATCACTTTGCCAGCTCTATTCGTGAAACATGAACCACAGACGGATGCCGTCCCATCGAAGCGATCCATCAGTGACACATACTTAAGAAAAGGGTTTAACATTTTTTCTGATTGGGCTGGGAAGTCTTTATCTACATATGATATAAAAATTCTAACCAGAAGATACGATATAATTATGAGTGATTACTACCTATAGTTCCAAATATAGAATATTATGCAGAAAGTGATTTGGCATTTTAAACAGTACTAATGGTGGAATAATTAAAATAAAGCGTTGGAAGGAAATCAATGCGGTTTGGGAAATTTTGGCGTAGTTGGAATGAGAATAATTTAGTAAATTAATTTTGGAATCCATTTGATAATGGTCTGATAAGGTTCGTATTTTTAGCTCTGTTCAGTGTAACGACCTCGAGTTCGAGTCCCGGTGAGTCCAGCTTGTTAATCCATGCCCACCATTCAACCCAGGATGTAATAACTTGGATTGACTAAGCCGAACAGGAAAAGATCATATCTTTCCAGCAAATCTAACCCAGTCTGTCTGTAAGTGGCGCCGGTACAGAGCCTTGGTCAAGGCGCTTCGCTCCAAGAAACGACCCAGGATGCAAAAACTGGGGTAGGATAAGCCGAGCAGGAAAAGATTGCATATTTTCAGCAATTTTAACCCTGTCTGTCAGTAAATGGAACGCTGGTAAAGGGCCTTGGTCAAGGTGCTCCGCTCCAAGAAGGGACTATAAGGAATATTCAATAAGTCTATATTGATAACTTAGTCTGAAAAATATGGACCCAACATGTTCCGTTGAGTATGAGCCACTGAAAGACCGTGTCGCTTAGGCACGGTCATTCTGTGGCTCATGCTTGACAAAATAAAAAAAATTTCTGATTGGGAAGTGTTGACGAAACAAAGAAGATTTGCTTATAAACGCCAATGATTGTTATCCAATTTCGTAAAGCGATAAACTGAGGAAATTAAATCATTGAAAACATTTTTATTTCCCGTGAGATTGACCTTGAACTATAAAATATTCATGAAGTGAACTTCTCGAAGCTACTACAGGTCATATCTATAAACTTGCGGCAGATCAAACAAATTAGATAAAAATAAAAAACATTTATTGAAAATATTTCTAATATTATGGGTTTTGTTTGATTTTGTTTTTTTGTCATTCCTGGGCCATGGCTTCCAATACAATTTTATTCTTTCTTGGTTCCAATAGGACTAATTACAAAAGAAATTTATTTTTAGTCAAATTTATTTTTATTCTTTATAGATTTCGTGAATTGAACATCATATTATGATTGTTCGTCATGCGGATTTCTGGGTTTTTGGTAATGATAAAATTGATTTTTTGAGGCTAACTGAGGTCATCTCTATAAATTAGTGTCAAATTAGATAAAATTATGGAAAGATTGGTTAAAAACAGTAGTTGGTAAAGGCATCTCTTTTTGCAATTCTTTGGCATGTGGGTGGCCAATAATCGGTCCATTTTGAGCTCTGTTTTGCCTGCACTAACAAAAATGCAGTAAAATCGATGCTCTATGACAGTAATTTAATCTGCCTGTATAGAAAATAATTCAAAATTGACTTTTTCGGCCAAATATGGGGTGTTGATGGAACGCACCGCGAAGGTATAATTCCCATCAACATGGCGTTTTTTAACTTTGGAAACATAGGATTGCTGCAAATGAGCAGTAAAATTACTGTACATATGTTACAGTCCATGCTCAAGATGGAATTGTAAAAAGAGTCGCTGAATTTCTTACCCTGAAAGCGCATCTTTCATCAACTGAAAATCCTGAATTATGTATGATTTTCATTTGTTTCACGAACGTGCTTTTTCCGCTTTCACCAGCACCTGGAAACGAATCGAACAACTTAAAAATTAATATTAACAGTTGCAAAATCTTCGAGTTCAAGATTTTCCCTTTCAGAAACTTTTATTTTGTTAATCACGAGCACGGATGGATCGCACATTGGCGGCACAATCCGTGCGACTCATGCTGAACAGATCTTGATTTGCTCCGATAGTTTCGACTTACGGCCATATATACGAGGCACTGACGGCTATCGCTACAAGGCATCCGTTAAGATCACCTGCGGCGGGGCAATCTCGAAGCGTTGGAATGGACGCGAGCATTGATACATTAAAATAAGCGATTGCAAATAATGCTATGTGTAGGATTGGACAAAGCCGAATTATTCGGTATTAAAGATCGATCCGTAATTTTTTCTAAAATCAGATCGAATCTCTGATCCTATTTAAGTAATAAAAGCCTTGTTTTTCTGCTACAATCTCGAAAACCATTATCACAAAAAGTAAATTAATCTGTAATTAATTAATAAAATTAATCTAAGCAGTAGCTATACTCTCAATAAATACTTCATATCAAGGCAAAAAAGACAAAAATAAATAAATTTGATCAAAATACTTTGGATTAAAATATTTATTTCGCTATAGTTTGCACGCTCCATTCCTATGACCGACTTGGAAATGATTCTATCAATCCCTGTTTCGAATCGATTCGAATAAGCGAATCAAATTGCACTGCCCTTGGGAATTGTGGATATCGAATGATGTTCAATGTCTTAACACCGAAACCAGGGATACAACAAGGATTTCTAATTTAAATCCCAAGATTGAAACACTTTCACGATCAGAACTTGTTTACATCTTCACAAACTGGATCAATAAATCGTTTCGGTGCATTTAAATTAGGGACTAGAAGAACCAATAAGTTAATTGTGGCCTGGAACACAGCATGAAACTTGACGTAATCAAGCTCCTACTCAGTCAGATAATTTAATTTGTTAAGCATGAGTCATAGGCGCGATCCATCAGTGACTCATACTTAACACAAACATGTCTGCAGGCGATTTTTCTTACCAGGTGCAATGCTATGCTACAGCATAAAATATTAACTTTCATTAGTAAGATTGATCCTAAGACCATATTATTCAAAATATTCATGAATCGGTGGAGTAAAAAAAGCTTGTAAAAGGGGAAGTATTATATTTTTCAAAAATATCATGTTCTCATTCCAACGAGCAAATACTACCAAACTTTTCATTATTCGGAGCAAATTCAAATGTGTCTTAAAAATAGAGTGTGAATTATCACTACAATGATTTAAATAAGTTGTTTAGATTGTTATGATTATTATGGTGATTTCGAAGCTGCACAAATCTTCATATTAATAGTGCATTCGAAGTATAATAGTAAAAACGGGGTTTTTGCTATTCATATCAAAATAGCGATTCGAACCGATTCGAAAAAAATATCCGAATTAGATCCGTATTTACAATTATCATGTTTTGTCCCGTATCCCTATTCTCAAAAATTCATAAGTCCGACTAGAATAGGCTATAAATAATGGGTACATGATTGGCGTAGGAGCGGATTTCGGAGCTACACAAATCTTCATATTAATAATGTAAGCGAAGTATAATAGTAAAAAGGGGGTATTTGCTATTCATATCAAATTAAAATAAAAAAAAAATCCGAATTAGATCAGTATTTACAATGATTATGTTTGTCGTTATCTTCATTCTCAAAAAATCGCAAGTCCGATTAGGCCATTAATAATGGTTACGCGATTGGCGTAGGAGCGCTAGAGTTTGTAGCGCAGAGCCAGCATATTAAAAATCTCGTACTAAAACTGGCCCAAAGCTGTTATCAGAGGCCACAACATGCATTGCCCGAAAAAAATCCTCATGGCCTGTATATTAATTACAGGCGGATTTTTTCAACTATAAACACACTATTCTATAAATTATTCAATTAAAATTTTTTGTTATTTTACCACTTACCCTAATAAAAGTAATTTCACAACATTTTCTTCTTTTCTTGCCATGAAGCTTAATCTCCTATCTATATCATGACTTCTTTGTTTCGCCCGCATTTCATCTTGGTTTAAACTCATACATACTCCCATCTTATCTTACATTAAAATAGGGTTGTATTAAATGAATTAAAATGCCCTGTTAGAAATCAAAGAAACAACTGGTATTATTACCTCGCCTTACCAAGAGATACCAATAGCGAGTTTTGGCTACTAGGTATATTCATGTTACAGAGAACCGAACCATCCAGAATTCGAATTTTATTTGATTATTTTTTTTCGAATCGGATCGCAATCGATGTAAATAGCAAACATCGCGTTTTACGATCACAATTTGTCTCTATTGTGAATATCAAAAAATTTATAGTTTATAGTGTATTACCAATGTGAACAATTTTCGTATTTAACGACAAAATATAATCGGATTACATTTTGTCGTTAAAAACGAACATTCTTGCACAATTAGTAAGTATTTGTTCCTATGACCATGACCTATTCACGATTGATGCGGATACATTGTGCTTCGAATCGATTCGAATTATCGATTCGAATTGCCCACAACTAGTTAGAGAATCAAATAAGAACAATCAGTGGAAGAAACGATGAACATCGTACATAAACATACATCGTTCATTGTCCATTTATGAAGTACACTGTAACAAAAGTACAGTAAATTTACTGGTCATTTGCAGTAATTATATATTTCCAAAGTTTAAAAAATGCCATGTTGATGAGATTTAACTTTCACGGTGCGACCATCAAAAAGTAAAAAAAAGTCAATTTCGCATTTTTTTTAATATCGATATTAAAATTACTGTCAAAGACCAGTGATTTTGTTACGTTTTTGTTACAGTGTAGTATTCTGGCCCCTTGCTATACCTAAAGAGCACAGTCGGAAAAAAACGTTACGAATACACTCAAACCTGTCTAATGGTTGGCCAGCACGGTAGACGCATTCGAATTCCGTTATGATAGTTATGCCTGTCATTTTGCTGGATACCTCGCTATCGACAATGTGGTTCGCATAACCACTGGTTACGCCTTATACCACTAATCATGTCTCTGCATTGATAAAACTTTCTATTATCCCCATAGTTATAAAAATGAGGCAGTCTCCTATGTTTTTTCTCGCGGAACAAAAATTATACCTCACCTAAATCTATCCTTAACCACTGTCACGAACAAAGCCTACGCGTTTAAATACCACAGCAGGTGAGTCTACATAAAAGTATAAATTAAACGAGATGATTAGACGAATTAGTCGTCCGGTTGTGGGAAGATAATCATTCAAGTATAATTACCTAAAGGTTGAAATAGTTCAAATTTTTTTTATTGTTATTATTCCATTTAATATCTTTGTATAAAGAACATAAAAAGATCAGAAATTTGTCTTGTAACCTTATGTTACAGAAATAAATTTATGCGTGTGGGCAGTGAAGCAGAATCTTCTGGCTGGGTTTATACTATCCAAATGCATCGATTGTTCTTATCATTGAGTCACGTCCAACACTTGATTAACACGCAGTTCAGAAATAAGTTTTGTTTCCCCGGACAATTCACAGCGCATATCAAACATATTGGAAAAATCGAAAAGTAAATAATCTATAGCGCAGTTTGATTTATTTATCGAAGTTATTGTACCGAGCTGAACCATGGTTAATTGATAAAATGTAAAGCCTAAGTCCCCTAATAATAGGTAGTTAAAAGTATTTTGGAAGTATTTCATCGCGCCTACAGCTCTATATTTCTGTTATGCATGTTTAAAATTTTTGAACAATTTAATAACATGAATTGTTAATGTTTACAAAAATAAACGCAACTAGTGCGGGTGAACCGATGTATATTATACCGTCGACGTTTCGAAAGTTTATATAGACGATCAGAATAACGGCCATAAAAAATGTAAAAATTGTGAAATACAGATGATATATTTTTACCATTGTGTTAAAGAAAACAGTCTGTATAGATCTTTGAAACGTTGTCTCAGCGGCGCTATCCATCAGTGGCTCATACTTACCCAAACATGCTTAAGTAACAATTTCTGATTGGAAAACTCTCAAAATAACACTAGCATTCTACTTCATTTTTCCCGACTTAGTAGAAGAAATTGCAATCTAAATAAACACAAAACGCAGAAAGCGAGGATGGATAATCGGGAAAAGTTCAAAACCTTAAGCAAAGTTTATAACATGACAAATGACAGGCGACCAATTACCATAAAATTTCGATAAAACGTTTGCAAGTCTCACTATATCTTTTTTATTGTTAATTGCAACAATTTATTTTTGGTTAAACCGTTTCACAATACCAAGTTTTTGGACTTCCGTCTTTATTACATACAACACAAAGGCTCAGATATTTTCCTGTAGCTGACCTTGGTTGAGACAAACTGTCGTGCAGACAAATCTGTATGGCAGGAACCATAAACCTGTCTAATTAGCTTTGCCTACTGAATCTACAAAATACGCAACATCATTAAAAATTCATTTAGATGCGATAAGACCCCCAAATCTCTTATATTCTATTTGAAAACAATCTTGTAATTTCTGAAATAACCTTTTCATATCGCAGCACTTGTCGAAGAAGTTAGATCAAGATCTCAAGAAAGCTTACAATAAACTTATATTTCTGAAAAATGGGGAGATGATATTTTTGGTTAATACTATTTTATACTGCCACTGTTTAGCATCATTACATTCGGTATATACGGATCAGTTCACGGTACGCGAACGCATAAGAATAAATTACTTTAAGAGCCTTGCGTAAATCCAACTGACAAAATAAAGACACAGCGCCGACCGTTTGCCGCCGTCTTCTTGAATAGCTTGACTAATTAGGCCAAGTTAACTAACTATTGTTCGATCTGATCTTGTTAATCCCTGCACGTGTCATCTCCTTGGGGGATTTGATCAATGATTGTACACTTGCGAAGCATGAGCCACAGATGAACCGTGCTAATTAGCACGGTTCATATGCGGCTCATACTTTGTAAGTTATAGTTTTAGTTATGACTCTAACTTCTACCACAATACAAATTAACGGTTGAAAATTAAGGCCAAGCATATGTTAGCCCAAAGTTTGCTGAAGTTTTCATAAAACATTTTGCATGAATTACACGCTCGATATACTGTTACGCCTAGTTTGAGCAAATATTCATATCATTATAGCGAAAAAAATCTTCAATTCATACGAATTTTGTGCATTTTTTATTTTTTTTATTGAAATTCACTCTGACAAAGGCCGGAAGCAGTACCCAAACGGAACTAATCCGCAACTGTACTCTAATCATAAAACATCCCACACGGAACTGAACCCTCATAGTAAGGTGAAGTGTGTGGAATCCTGTCAAGCATCTTTGTATTGACTAATGCTCGACTAAAGGAAAATGTTTCTTTAATGTGTCTAACCTTTAAAAAACATTATTTTTACTACAGCGCCGCATACGAATTCCTCGGCAAATTATTCGTAATGGTGTTTACACTTGACATAGGCGCTTAAAAAGCTATTAACCCGATCAATTGATTATTCACTTACGAATTGTTCAAAATTGGCATAGGAATGGCATAAAATTGACTATACCTCGGGTCAACAAGCTTGCTGAAATAAGAATACTTAGACAGAGGCTCGATGTTCCGTCTGGCGAATATTCATAAACTCACTAAAACGCATTATTCCTGACCCAAGTGTTTGTATGCAAAATATATATATTAACTACACAAAAGGAATTTGGAGAGGTTGACGCAAGGAAAATACGTCATAGATACGCGTCATGCATTGTGAGTAGCCATTTCTATTCGTTCTAACGTCGTCTGTACTGGGTTGTCTGAGGTTCAGGACAAAAGTAAAGTTCAGGATGGGTTAGTCGGTTCCATTTAGACACTTCTGATCTTACTGGGAGAGAGTTTTAATTAAAAATATATATATATATTTATATATTTCTGTACTACCGTGATTATCTTCTGGTTCATAATGTTTATTGAAGATCTCCATCCCAAAGTTATGCCCGCCAGGACGCTCAACTTAGATATACGACTTGACTCAAATTCAATGCTGATTTATTTTCCAACAACACAAACTATGTCCATTTAGGTTATCGATACACTATGTTATACTACGGAGAGTATGATTTGCTTTGTTTCAAGTATATCTATAAAGTTTACTTCTTTTGCTAGTGCCAAAATAAATCGTTTTTTACTGGTTCATATTACCAATACCGCGGTAAACCACGCGCATTGTTTTGTCAAGCATGAGCCACTGGTGGATCGCGCTATTTAGCGCGATCCATCAGTGGCCCATGGTTAACAAAACTAGACCTTTGCGCAGAGAATATAAAAAATGACTATATTTTCACAATCCAGGTTTCAATCTTTCTCGTGGCTTTTAAAAACACTTCTTTTCAATAAAAAAACAACTTCAACATAGCTGAGCTTCCGACGCTTGTACCTTCGATAAACTACTATTTACACACATAAATTATCTTTGGCCCATACGCGGCCTATTTTAACGCTTTCAAAAAGATGACAAAAGTCGCGAGACTGACATTAAATCTGTTTAATTATGACGTTAAGATATATAATTATGAAGCAATAACAAGCATTCCATAACATTAATTATTACGTTCATACAGTCGTAACAATGGCTCGCAATGAAATTATTTGTAATTTCATTGTCGTGTTTGATCTGAAAATATTATTCAGTCTGGTCGAATTTTCAATTCCCATAAACTCCATGAAATATTTAACACCTGATTTATGTACGTAATGAAAATGTTGAACAGAGAAAATAAAGCTTTTAAGAATCAAGTTGCTTCAAATATTTTTGAATGGAAAATAATTTTGCGAGCCTTACAATGGGTGTTTTGGTCGCGACAATGTTTTTCCTGATAGTTTCAAGAATAAAATACACGCTTGTGTAGATTGCGTGTTTTCACGTTTGCCTTGTTTTATACTTGCGGTTCGTAGAATGCAAGGCAAGTTTAGAAAAATAAAAATACGCAAGTGTACATCGGGGTGCTCTAAACTGCCATATTGGTTCAATCTAGCGTTCAACACATTAAAATAAAATGTATTTAAAACGTATTCTATCTAGAATATCCTGTTTACAGACTGTCCACTCTCTGCCTACCATAATAATAATGATTCCCATGCCCTCTTATTGCTCAATATTATAACTAAAATTTAACATAAGGGCGTAAGACAAAGCGGCAATATTGAAAGTGCCAATGTTGGAGATAACAAAAATTACCAATGAGATAAGAAATCGAGGAAGAGTCTATTGATAACTACAGATAAGAAATTGATCAAAGATTGTTTGCACTTGAGCGTAAAGCAAAGTGCGACATTTGTCGCGTGTACAGAATAAACATAAAAATATACATCGAGGGTTTACCAACAGGATTATCCATAGTTTCTGACTACTTTGTAAAACATCGTTTTCATTTCACCGGTTGAGCAAATATTTAGAAACTATAAACAAAATATATGTCATATGTAAATATTATACTCACAACAAAGACAGAAAAAATGAATAAAGTTACATTTGAATTTGCAAAACGAATATCTATTTTTTTAATGATATTGAAGCATAATCTCTCAATTCTTATGTAATTCACAGTGGCACGTAAACTTTTGTAAGCATTAGTTCGCTTAGATGGTTTCACCATCTCCCAGGGCAAATATCACTCACTGCACTTTACCATTGCAGATCAGTTTCATTTCAAATGTTTTCTGCTTACAGTGCAATGGCTGGTACTACATCTTGTGGTAGCCCTTAGCTAATATGTGGCCGTTGGTTGGTTCTTTCTGGCATTGCTCCCGGTCTTGCTCAGAGTGAATTCCAATAAAACAAATATAGCAGATCTATTCATATTAATGTCCTTCATAATTTAGGTGAATTTTCTCTCATATTTGAGTGTTATGTAAACGATGATCAAGGACAAATTCAAAACAAAAGTTATATTAGATAAATTTTATGTCAGTGGAACTAGCTGAAGTATTTTGAAAGCAAACTTCGCAAGCTAGGTATACTCGTGGATAGGGCTGGGCAAAACCGAATCATTTGGAATTCGAATCTGATTTGAATATTTTTTCCGAATCGGATCGAATCACTAATTCCATGTAAATAACCAATATCCCGTTTGTACCTTTACAACTTGTCACCATTATGAAAATAAAGAAAATTATGGTTTATATTTTCAATCCACACTACATATCCAAGAGCATTTTTTCATATTTTAACGACAAAATAAAATCGATTTTGGTCAAATTTGACTAAAATCGATTGTATTTTGCAGTTAAAATTGAAAATTATAGTTTATTTACCTAGTTTTTGTACTTATGAGCGATTCTCGATTGATTCGAATAAATTGTGCATCAAATTGATTCGAATCATCGAATCGATTTGCCCAGCCCTTCTCATGAATAAACTTGGTACTGTTATCTAAAATTTCCAACACTAGCGCTAATCGTAATTCACGCGGACCTACTCTTACATTTAAGTCACAAGTAAGCGATGATCAACGACAAATTCAAAACAAAATGATTTCATGTCCGACAATAAATTTTATTGAAAATACCCGATGATTCTAAGATTGAAATCAAATACTATAATCAACCATTTACGCTAAAAAAATTACGTTAAAAATAACCAATTTCCTGCTATCATCATTGAACAAATTTAAACCGTGTGAACAAACCCCCAAACAGAAATTTCATTTTATCAAGCATGAGCCACAGATAGAACGCGCCTCGGGGACGCGATCCATCAGTGACTCATACTTGACAAAACATGATCTGGTAAAAAAGATGTATTACCAATAACCGCACTCTAAACCGAAAACAATTAACCCGAAAGATAAAGTGCAGTAAGTGGTATCTGCCCTGGGCGAAGGTAAAACCATTTACAAAATCTTTTCCGCTTTTCAATCACCTCTTACGACACTGAAAATATACTTTAGGACTATTCTAAACTCCGAACCTGTGTCATAGTTAAATTCAATATTTACTCGCAAATTGCATTCAATTTAACTACTTTTTTTCCACAGTGTAGGTAATTGATGTAATGACACAGTACCTGGTTATTACTCATCTCAAAACACGGTATTATTTATATAAAAAGAATAATGGATTTCATTTAAAGAAGTATAAAATTGCGTCGGTGATTTATAGCGGTACAAAAAAATGTTTGAATCAAATAAATGAGATGGTTTTTATTATTTATCATCTTTTTTTCCGAAAATATATATAGGCACTCATAATTTAAAAAGTATAGAAATCTGAGTGGGATAATATACTACACTAATCCTTCATACTAAAATTCTATCAGAAAGTTTAATTATATTCAGTGGCGTTTTTATAACCTCGACGGGAGGGGGGATTGGGGGTGGCAAAATTTGAAAAATACAATTACAGGTCAAATTTTGAAATCTTGCCGCCCCTCCAACATCGTGGTTTCCTATGAAATCAAGACAAAACAACCTAAATGTCGCTCAGAAGGCGTGAATTATATTTTTACAAATAGGATTTTGGATAGGATATGATTGTCGAGGGAGGTGCATGTCCCTCCCTTAAATAACCTAATGCTTATACCTTTAACATTTCCACAAAATTAGTATGACATCTCTGCGCTGAGCATTAAAGCAAAATAATACTAATTAAATAAAGAAACTGAAACCGACAACACTGTTCTCACAACCCTGCGCATCTGCAAACTCGAGTCAGAAAGTATCTTTTTGGAATGAAGATTTCATTCGAGGCAAGGAAAGGCAAGGTTAGAAAAAGCTAGCGACCATACGACTTAAAGCCTGGAATTGCTTTCATAAGAAAAATCATAGCATACAGAACTGAAGATAGCAAAACCACCTACCCTATTCTTTGCCTCCAATAACAAATTAATAGTCATCATATCTGCACTTTTATAGGCCTTGCATAATAGTAGTTTTGAGGGACTCTAGTTAAAAGTCTCTTACAACTTTGCTCTGATTAAATTCAGATAAAAAATCAAAATATGGCTTCATAATTAGTATTTTGAACGCCCGTTTGCTGATTTTCTATATTTCAACTGTACTGCTATTCAGATGCATTCACGATAACATCTAATAAAGAATGAACAAAGCTTATGTAAGTGTGGGGAGTATTACTTCAATGATGCTCGTAATACTCTAGAAAATGTCATAAAAAGATTTCACCATATGGCTTCACACACCGCTAGAAATATGCTGCAAATAAAGATCACCACATCACGGCCACAAACTGGCCACATCTGAACTATTGCGCCATACACTGGTGGAGATATGCTATATTCTCCACATCATGAATTTGGCAAGCAAAGATGAGCCTCGGATGAACCATATCCTAGTTTAGCCTTACGCCGTCATGACTTCTACAACATCATAAATTTGGGACGCGTAAATGAGCGACAAACGAACCGCGTCACGATTGGGGCTGGGCAAAACCGAACCAATCATTTGGAATTTGAATCTTATATCTCGTATAATTTTTTCGAATCGGATCGAATCATCAATTTCATAACAATAACAGATATGCCTTACTCACTATTACAAATTGTCTCTATCGTTAACATCAAGAAATTTATAGTTACGAATTACTAATATTAGTCTAAACAGACTCGAAGGTAATGTGTTTTCAATTCACACTCCAATGTATGAAAGCAAAAAGTTTCTTATTTAAGCGACATAATAAGTCAAATTTGACCAAAATCGATTGTATTTTGTACCTATGAACGATTTACGATTGATTCGAAGCGACTAGGCTACGAATCGATTCGAATTATCGAATCGAATTTTCTACCTCTAGTCACGATGGCGCGTCCCATCTGTTCTTCATCGACGCATGACGAAACATAATTAATGTATATCCTCGTACGTATTAGATGCAATAATAATATGAATAATTAATATTCTTTATAAACAATAAATTATTGCGAAATATGTCCCACAGGCCTTTTTTATATAGAAATTCACTTTGAGCAAGGTCAGAAGCAGTGCCTAAATAGAACACCTAACGTCCGCTCCATAGCTAAGAGCTACTAAACGATGTCATACCAGCAACTGCACTCTAAACGGAAAACTTCCCAAACAGAACTAAACCTCCACCGTAAAGTACAGTGAGTGACATCTGCCCTGGGTGATAGTAAAAACATCTCCTACTGCTTTGCTTCTTTTTAGTCGTCTCTTAAGACACGCAGGAAATACGTTAGTACTATTCTAAATTTCGTATCTACATCCCTTTGCTATTGTCCAGAACATATTGCATATTCTCCTCTAAATGACGCTTCAATGGACTGCGACTAGATATATTAATATTCAAGAATTAAAATAAGCTCAAGCGGTAAGAAGAAAAGTTTGCTATATGGCAAGTCTTAGTATTAGTGACGGGAGCGAAAGAAGGAAGGTTACTCCTCAAATTTTTTTAAGAAAAAAGAGTCTTTCCCGTGATTTTAAAATTGTATGCCTCCAAAATAGCGGATTTTTCATCAAAAAGGTTATAATTTTTTCGCTTATTCTATTTATATTTTTATTCCAAGATTTGGATCACTTCCTCATCACTACAAACAAGCATCTGCCACAGTTCCTACCTATTTTGCTCAACCGGTGAAATGAAAACGATGTCAAAGCATCGTTTTCATTTCACCGGTTGAGTAAAATAGTCAGAATCTATGAATAAACCTGGTATCAAACACTCGAAATTTAGCGACAGCCATGTTGGACTTTATATAAAAAAGAAATGCCTGCGTTATGCTTATACGACAATTTTTAAATTTCTATTAGCATTTCCTTATGCAAACGTTCGTTTTGCTTCTTGACATTATCATAACAGTAATTTTACAGTTTTCACATAACAGTGATTAATTTATTGACAGATGGGAAACTGGAATGTTTACTGCCTGCATTTGAAGTCTCCCGTGGGAATTTTTTGAAAGCGAAACAACGTTTTAAAGGTCGTTTTGTCTGTATTCCCATCCAAACTCAATCCAATAACATGTAACGCGAATTACCTGTCAATATTGAACTTGAAAAACAAATTTGAGAAGCTTGAAAATGTTTTTCAGTCAGACTTAATTAGTAAATATTTGTAGCGAAAAACTGTAGAAAATATTATCCCGTTCATATTTTGCTCTGAGCGATAAATTTATTCGAGACCCAATCCCAAAATTTTGTTCTGAAGAGTGCAAACTACATACTGAGATTGTTATCTTACCGAGAGAACCAGAATGCAAATTAAATGCAAATTCATGAATATATATGACGTATAATATGACGACATAAATTTGCCGGCTAAATCATTTTCCTACAGAAACTTCTGAATCCGCTATCGACTAATGACATTAAGAGGTAAACAAAACTTGAAACAGGCGATTGCAGGTGTAGGTGTAGTGCCAGCAACTACACTATAAGCGGAAAACACCCGACACAGAACGGAACCACTACAATAAATGTTGTGACTGATATCTGCCCTGAGTAATCTACTTCTTCATTGTTTGCTCCTCTAGCTGCGCGCAGGAAATACGTTAGGACTATTCTAAAGCACGTACGCACAGGGAAAGGTCAAGGGACATATACTCTCGGCCTTTCATTTCGATCACTATAAAAATGACATTTTATCTCATCTTAAGAAGCATATAAAAAATGCCTAATTCTGTCTCAGAGGAAAAGAAATGGGAGAACCTTTTATGAAATTAAAACCATTATACTTTAAATATGTATGAAATTCTGATTACATGTAGTGTAATCAGGATTTCATACAGATTTCAAGTATTACAATTTTCCATTTCAAAACTAATAATGAAATCAAAACCAATAATAAAGAGACCCGATCGAAAATTGTTTAAAGCGTCAAAATGTACACTGTAACAAAAGCACAGTAAATTTACTGGTCCTTTGCAGTAATTGCATATTTCCGAAGTTAAAAAAACACCATGTCGACGGGATTTATGCCGTATGAATATTTTTCGCACCTTCGCCGCCAATTCACCCCATTACTGTCAAAAAAGTCCAGTGATTTTTTTGTTGCATTTTTTGTTACAGTGTGATTTTGTTGCATTTTTTTTGAATATTTATATTTTTTGAAATATCAATATTTTATCCCGTTGGTTTTATACCACTAGCATATTCGAACAATTCATGATTCGGGGAAATACGATTCGAATCAAACATTATGGACAGCAATGCCAATGCTATGATTAAATAAATACTTGATATACATGATTAGTTTTAAAAATTACAGTACAAAAGCGTGTAAACTATTCGCTAAATACAAATAACAATTTAAATCCTTCCAAATTACCACCTACATTACCATCCGGAAGAACCGTGGATATCAATTAATCTAAGTAACATTTTTAACTTTCGTTTTAAATCAAGTTATCCCGATTTATGCGTGATCAAATAGAGTTCTTCCAGATTGCGATTGCTGGCATAGCATTCATTTATTTCTTTTTCTCTGTGGTTGTTAGGTATATTCAGTTATTGCTTCAAATATCGATTGAGTTTTAAAAAATGCACATTAAGAGTGAATTATTATTACTCTTTTCTAAATAACTCAAATATTAATTCCATCTTAAGGTGCATTTTTTAAAGCTCATTCGATATTTGAAGCAATAACTGAAAATGACCAACAAACGACCACGGAGGAAAAGAAATACATTAAATATCATGCCAGCCACACTGCACCCTATACCCAGAAAACATTTTTCTACCCACTTCTTGGAGTGGATAAACCTGGCCGGGACAGGGTTAGAGTAGTTGAAATAATACGATCTTTCCAGTCCGGCTTGGTCTATCTAAGTTATTACACCCAGGGTTGAGTGGTGGACATGGGTTTACGAGGCGGCCTCGCCGGGAGACATTCAACATGCGATGCCAACATGTTAACCACTAGGCCATCGCGCCAACAAAAGGACGAAACAGAACCTCTATATTAACGTACAGTGAGCTGTACCTGCCATGTGGCAAATATTATTCCTTCATTGTAACAAAAATGCAACAAAATCACTGATCTTGGACAGTAATTTTACTTTGCGGTATTGGAAAAGATTCAAAATTGACGTTTTTGGCTAAATATGAGCCAAAGCTCATAATTCATCACGTCATTGTCATGAACATAACGTTTTTTTTTTAACTTTGGAAATATGCAATTACTTCAAATGACCAGTAAATTTACTACACTTTTGTTACAGTGTAAAAACAAGACGCAAATAAAAATTATAAATATAAAGCATTTCGTTTGCTCAACGTTACCTCACTTTCACACTTCCCTCTAACGTCTCCGTTATTGTTTCACGTTTCAAGAGGGTCACCTCTTTTACTTGCGACATTAATCAGGCAACGGGGTTTTAAATTACTGTCATTGTTTGTTTGGCAACATGTGCTCCTATTCTGCAATTTCTAAGCTCTTGTATTTTTGATATATAATTTCGCAAGACCTCACTATCTGACCTTACTATTATTGACTTTTTAATCTCAGGAGCCTGTCGGATATTTCCTAAACGCGATTTATGACTAGTGTTGCTGACTAGTATACCTAATTTATCGAGTTAAATTTCGAAGTACTTTTAGCTATATATCTCATTTATCTATTTTAACTTTCCCCAAGTTTTGGGTTTGAAGTTTTACGTAGTTAATTTACTAAGAAAAACAGGTGAGTTTATCTAATTTTAAACTATGTACTTGAAAAATTAACTCGGTACCTCGTTCAAAAATAGGAATCTAATTCGAAAAACCAGATGAATTAAATATTCGTTGTTAAAATGTTTGTGGAATAGAAAATTCGGTGATTTCAATTTTCAAATCTAATAAAAATGTCTTAAAACTACAATTACCTAGTTTACATGGTTTTAAATCCAGGTACAGCCCATTTTTGAAAGTGAAACTGGGGTACCTAGCAATACTTTACCTAGTTCACGTAAATTCGTTTAATTTATCTAGTTTATGTGAAAACCGTCACTATTTGTAAGACCATGAAGATATTAACACTTCAAAATAATTTTGTATTTGAAAGAAATTTAGAATAAAGTTCATTTGCGAAATAAAACGCCGCAATTTGTCGATTCATTTCTAGTTCCTCTGTTATATATTATACTACAAAAAGCAAACTTACTAATTTCTAATGCTTAAGACTCATATTTGACCTTTCTACGTAAGCCGATATGTTCAAGAAAATTCACACTTAAATATTGAGTGATTGAGTTAGCTCCACAGAGGGAAGAAAAATAGCGAGGAAGTTCAGATTTCAATTCCTACAAGTACGCATCCGGGAATCGCACAATATCACAAAAAGATTAGAAAATAAAATTCACACTTGCTCGTTTGCTTAACGTTACTTCACTTTCGCACTTCCCTCTAACCTCGTTATTATTGTTTTGACCCTCTTTGACTTGCGACACCAATCAGGCAACGAGGTGTTAAATTACTATCATTGTTTGTTTGCCAACAACTCAAGGGAAAACCTAGCGACAACTAAATCGCTTATTAAAATTTGGCGAAAAAAGTGAAAACTTTGTTGGACCAAGTTACCAACGTACATATATAAGTCGATCTCAAAAGCGGTGTATTCTGATAAAATCAGACTGTGATCTGTCAAGACCTGAGTAATTCGATTCGGTCAATCGAAACGACTCGGAGCACATAGTATTCGAATCTGTCGTGAATTGATCATAGGAACGAAAAATTGCTAAATGAAGTAGATTTTTTCATTTTTAACGACAAATTCAATCGATTTTGGTCAAATTTGACCAAAATCGATTACATTTTGTCGTTAAAAATTGAAAATTTTTGCTTTTGGACGTGGAGTGTAATTGAAATATGTTACATTCAAGTCTGTTTAAGCTAATATTTGCAATTCGTAACTATAAATTGCTTAATTATCGTACTGGTGATAGTAAAAATAGGATATTTGTTATTGTTATGGAATTGGTGATTCGATCCGATTCGAAAATAATATTCGCATGAAATTCGAATTCCAAATGATTCGGTTTTGCCCAGCCCTAGATCTGACTTGATCTCATCAATTAAGCTTACACTTTTAATGTAAGCATACCTTTTACTTTTTGCAAAAAAGGGAGATCCTATGGCAACATATTTACCAGGGTTTTGTATTTGCTATAAAAAATATGATCTCATGATTAACATTTTCTAAAAAATGTTACATCACGATAGAAATGAGGTTTTAAAATAATTATCTACAATTTTACTGAAAGCAAACATTTGATTGGGATGATTGAATTTAATTAAAACGCTATTGTGTTATTTGGAAAACGCACTTGATTATAAGTATATTCGATCTCGTGAATATCATCGATATGACTAGATTAAGAAAATATGGATATTCTCTCCATACTATTTTCCCTGACAAAGTTAATATAATATGTAAGATCAGTTACCATCATTTCCACGAGCTCTACCTAATGACGTCCTTAATTGGAGAGTTATGTATTCTGAAATTTTTATCAAAAGATAGTTGTTTTTTTAAATATTCTTAAATAGGTTCGGTTCGGTTTCGGTTCGGTACATTTTAATGACAAAATGTAATCGATTTTGGTCAAATTTGACCAAAATCGACTGCATTTTGTCGATAAAAATGGGAATTTTAGTTTTTTAGCAAGCTTTTGTTCCTATGAACGATTCCCGATTGATTCGAATAAATTGTGCTTCGAATCGATTCGAATCACCGAATCGAATTGCTCAGCTCCAGTCTTGAGGACATGGTCTAACTACTTATTCTTCTTCTATGTATTTGTGCTTCCGGTTCCATATGCAGTTAATGCAAAATTACAGTAGAAAAAGTTTCACATTTTTAAAATGCTTGTTCGAAAAAGTCTGAATCAGGTCAGACGAAACGTTACAGAAATAAAATTGAGAACCTTTGAACTTCAATAATCATTCAATTTATATAGCGACTTTCGATAACCATTAAAACCAAACTACAACAAGAACTATAAGACTACCTGCCTGGACAGCTCACAACCATCAAATCCCCAATCGCGTTCAGATTCATAACACAATCTACTTTATAATTGATTACTCATAGACGCAATAAAAAGTGTGGCGAGGCACGCTACCAACTGCTATATTGGCAGATCGAACCCCCTGGGAGAACTGACGCAATTGGGATAATATGCATTACCAAGCATGTGTCACTGATGGACCGCGCCTAAAGGGCGCGGTGCATCAGTGACTCATGCTTGGTCGTACATCAGCATTCCAACTTCCACTAATCTAAAAGATACAAGGGTTCCATATGGAACAAACTAAAGCATAACTATGTCTTTTGCTGACTGGAAACTCATTCCAATTTAGAAATTTTATTGTGTCAATTTAGAGCCACTGATGGGTCGTCGTGCATTTTATTTAATAGAGTATGAGTCACTGATAGGGCTGGGCAAAACCGAATTATCTGGAATTCGATTCTGATTCGGATAATTTGTTCGTATCGGATCGGATCATAAATTTCATATCAATACCAAATATGGTATATTTACTATAATAAATTGTCTCAACCATGAAAATCAAGAAATTTATAAATATGAAATAGTAATATTAGCATAAACAGAAATGTATATTTATACTCCACATCTGAGAGCAATAGATTTTATAGTTTAACGACATAATACAATCGATAATTTGGTAAAATTTGCCGTTAAAAAGGAAAATTCTTTTTCATTCTGCCTATTGTTGTTCCTATGGCCGATTCACGACTGATTCAAAGTGATCAATTCAAGCGATTCAAATTGCCCAAATTGTTGTTCATGCATAACAAAAAAAATGTTCTGAAAAAATTTTCTTACTGCGTCTCTTATATCACAATGTTCCTGTAGTCTGCGTTCTACTTTTTATTTTATTTTATTCATTTATGAGAATATGTCAGCTTTCTAACATTGTAAAGATGGCGGGAGCCTCATGTCTGTATATAATGCTGATGATTTTCACTAGTTTTGCGTGAATATTAGCATCATTTCTATCCGGCGGCTTCACTATTTCACCAATGAATAGTTCAAATACCATCCAGGACCAGATACACTCAATACATTTTGTTAGTATTCCGTTCTGTTCGAGATGTTTTCCCCTTACTGTGACGCTTCGGTAGCTTTAGCAATTTTAGGTAAAAGAACCGAGTTTACCTAGTATATGTTATTTATCGATTTTATTTTCAAACACTTTTCCCTAGTGTTACTGCTATCTGATTTAACTTCTTATAACTTTTACCGATATTTCTATTTCAAGTTTTACCTAGTGAATTACTGGGTAAAATTAGGTAACTTTACCCAATTTTCAACTAGAAACCTGGTACAAAAAACTAGGAAAATAATATTTTTGGTATAAGGAAACCTTTATTTGAAGAATTTTACATTAGAATGTATTAAAAATGTATCAAATCCAACCAAAAAACGATTAACTAGTTTATCTGGTTTTAAACTGGAAACTACATAATTTTGAAAGTGAAACTAGGCTACCTATTGTAATACTTCTCCCAGTCTTGTGTCAATTTCGTTACATTTTAAGAAAAAACTGAGTTGCTATCACTAGTCTGGGGCAGTACATTTGGCAACAACTCTTTGCCCCAAAAGTTACCGTTGGTTTATTTATTTCATATGCTGCGTTCGGCCTTTGCTTGGACTGAATTCCAAAAGAAATTAATATATTCTCGTTTCATTTAATATAACTACATTACGGTCTCCTGTGGATTCTTCCATCCTTTTATGACATTTTAACAAATGAATTTTTTTTATATTTGCGCGATGCTTTAATTTAATTTAAAATTATTCTTACGAATGCAAAGCAAATCAATTTTGTGTTGATCGGATGCGGGCACCGGATAGATGTCGCAGCAAACACGACATCCATCTTTGACTCAAATTAGACAAATTCGGATATATAATGATTTTTTATCCTAATTTATAGCCACTTCCTAGAGTAGATCACCTTACCCTAGGCCCTGTACTCGCGGCCACTTATAGTCGGGCAGGGCTAAAATTGCTGGAAAGATATGATCATTTCCTGTTCGGCTTAGCCTATCCAAGGTATTATACCCTGGGTTGTGTTGTGGGCATCGATTATCGAGTCGGACTTGCTGAGACTCGAACCCGAGATTTTCAACCTTGGGATGCCAACATGCTTAACCACTAGGCCTGAAGGATCCAACTTAGCTACTTGTATAGGAATGCGTAGTTACAAAATATAACATAAGCATCTCCGAATGTAGAAAGCATTGCAAACGGAACCGAGCCACTATAGTGGAGTACAATGGGTGGTATCTGCCCTGGACAGTGGGAAAATTATCTACCACTTCCTTGTTTCCATTTAACAAGTAATTAACAAAAACTTAATTAAAATCAAGTTTGCAAATTATAATGCGCATTTATAACCTCGTAATAAATAGCATCTTGTTGAGCATGGGCCATAGATGGACCACGCCTTAGAGGCGCGGTCCATCTGTGGCTCATGCTTAACAAGACTTATTCAAATACTTTTACTTTGACTTAAACCCCAGTCGTAATTTAATATCGAGTTATCGTGATGAGATAATACTTCGGCATTTGCAGGCGCCTCGCTATACCCTGGAGAATATAACGTTAGTTTTAGAACTTATGTGGCAAACGGGTGACATGTGTTACAATGAATATCTATTATAATACGCGTGGAAACTATTAGCATTTGCCTTTGTTTAATTGCACTAAATTACCGGTAACTGGGGTCATATTAAACGATATAATAATTAAACGATATCTTAAAAAGTGTACAAATGCATTGATCCGCAGATTCAAGAGGTCTTTAAATCTCACTGACATGTGTTACGGAAACACCCCTTATAATACTGGAAACTATTAGCCTTTGTCTTTTTTAATTGAACGTGATTCCCGGTAACCGGTGTCATATTAAACGGTATATTCGTTTTGCCAACGTTTTGAAAGTGAAAAAGGCTAATGCCCTATATCCCGTAATTCAAATGATGGCCTCTAAGTAGGGCTGGACAAAACCGAATAATTTGAAATTCGAATCTGATTCGAATAATTTTTTCGAATCGGATCCGATCACAATTCCATGTATGTAACAAATACCTCATCTTTTGAACAGCTACTTGTCTCCACCGCGAAAATCAAGATATTCATATTTTATATTGTATTTTAATTCGCACTCCATGTCCAAAAGCAACAATTTTCATATTTCAACGACACAATATAATCGATTGCAATCAAACTAGGGCCGGGCAAAATCGAATCATTTGGAATTCGAATCTGATTTGGATAATTTCTTCGAATCGAATCGCAAATTCCGTGGAAACAACAAATGACCCATTTTCAGTATTACAAATTGTCTCCATTGTGAAAATCAACAAATTTATAGTTTATAGTAAATATTCATATTCTCTGTCTGAGAGCAACAATTTTCATATTTTAACGACCCTATATAAATGATTTTGGTCAAACTTGACCATAATCAATTGCATTTTATACTTATAAATTAAAATTCTAGTTCATTCAGCACATTTTTGTTCCCATGAACTACACACGACTAATTCGAATAAGTTGTGCTTCGAATCGATTCGAATCACCGAATCGAATTATCCAGTCCTACTTCTAAGGCCTGGAAGGAATTAAACTATTATCATACTGCTACCTAATTGTACAGAATTGTATCATATTATAAAACGTCGTAATAATTTCGGCAACGTTTCAACTAATGCTCAAAAAGTGCCGAAGGTCTGGAATCGCAACTTTTCGATGTCTCGAAAGCTTGCCAAATATTGATTGTCAAATTGTCATCGACGTTTTTTCTACTACCATTAATCAGCTGTTCAATATTTACTTTACTAGCATTATCCAAATTAACGGTTTTTTTTTATCAAAATTTCAAGTGTGTAATTTATTGTATCATAAGATGCAAGAAGCGGAACACCTGGATAACACCATTTCAAATGAGAGACTAAGTGTAAATAAATTTTATCACTGGGTTTCAATCTCCTCTTCTCAATGCACAGGAAAAGATAACGTTTGTTTCAGCACTTATTGTGGCGATCAGGTGACAATAAATAATAAATATACATATAAATATCTTTTAAAGGTGCAGATCCTTTAATATTCCTTCCTTACTGCATTTATGTTGCTCTCTGCACACTATTGGTTTTAGGAGACTTGTATGATCTTTCCCGTGCAACCTTGCTTAGAGTCAATTTTGATAAAAAAAAATTTGCTATTCCAAATAATATCCAAGTTTAATCATTTAAAGCAATCTAAAATTTACCTGAGTATTTGGCTCTGGTTGCAAGCGTCTAAATATAATTTTTCAATCTAAGATGCCGCGCATATCACTGTATTCGATAACTTAAAAGTTTTTGCTTCCGATGTTACTTAGAGCGAACAAAAAATAAATCTTAGAAACGTCAGTCTATACCCAACAGAATGCATTCATAAGCAAATTGTTTAGCAATAACACAAAAGAATTGGGGAATGCTACTAGGAAACACTGTAACGGTTCGATTCACTGTAACAAAAGCTCAGTAAATTTGCTGGTCATTTGCAGCAATTGCATATTTCCAAAATTAATAAAACGCCATGTTGATGAGATTTATGACATTTATAGGCTGTTGATGGAGCGTACCTGCGTGGTGCGTTCCATCAACACCCCATATTTGGCCAAAAATGTCAATTTTGAATTTTCTTTAATACCGCCAAATTAAATTACTGTCAAAGACCAGGGATTTTGTTGCAATTTTTGTTACAGTGTATGGTGGATTTAAAACCCGATTCCAGTAGTCTGGAATCTTTTGAGCACGCACGTTTTGTTAAGCTTTATCCACTGATGATCACACCGAGGACGCGCGGTCCATCTGCGTCCCACGCTTGACAAAAATGCAAAAGAATGAAGGATGAACTTGCCTGACCTTGTACTTTTGATTGCAATATAGCAGATTGAAGTGCCAATCAAATCTGTGAAAATATCGGAATAAAATTATTAACTCGGTCCTAAATCACGTCAGTACCACGGCTACATGTCAACTGATTGTGCTGCGCAATTAAATCAATGACAGCATTTGTGAGGTTATTATTGAGCATAATTATTTTTCCTGGTTGTGTAGTGCGCCAAGTACACTGACCTCGGAATCAGAAAGAGAGGGACGTCTACCTTCCAAGTTTATGTGGAAGAGAAAGATCAATTTCCTCAAAAGTACGGAAATTTATGATAAAAAATATAACATAGTTTTTGAGCTCATTCTACGACCCATCCTATTCATTATAAATTTTTTTCACCATTTTCCCTTCAAAAAACGAAAAGCCGAGAGGCCTTGCTTAAGTACAGTAATACTCTTCTAAAAATCACCCTACTTTGCGCTTAAATACATTTAACATTAAAGTTGAAAGAAAAAATCACACTTTTCTAAGATTTTTCCCACATTTCAGTCTGTATTGAGGATCGTTCTAAATCATAAGAATTTAACGTTCCAATGGCATTATCTCAGTCCAGCTCAAACTTTCGCCTATCAAAAATTTGAACTTAGTCGAGCACATACGGGAAACACTTTAATCTTACCGTCCAATTATAGTGTTTCAATCAAGCTAAAAAGAAGTGCAAACTTTATTTGACTAGTAAGAAGTAAGGAATACCAGCAACCAAAGCGTCATGCAGTCACGTCTAAAAAACTTTGTTAACATTCAATATTTTTTTAAAAAAAAAAACGATTGACACTGACATGAAATTATCTGACGTGAAATTATTCAATTTCAAGTTTCGGTTCTGCCTATCACTCTGTACTTGTAAGAGAGGCTTGAGCAGTAAGCAATAAATTCCCAGTTTGAAATCTTTTTTCAAAACGTCGTATGTTAAGTATGAATAGCTGATGGATGGCACCGCCGAAGCGCGGTTCTGTCTGTGGCTCTGTCTGTGTCTGTGCGCAATTCGATTTGGTGATTCGAATCGATTCGAAGCACAATTTATTCGAATCTCTTGTGAATCGTTCATAGGAACAAAACTTGTTAAGTGAACTAGATTTTCATTTTAACGATAAAATATAATCGACTTTGGTCAAATTTGACCAAAATCGATTATAATTCGTCTTTAAAATATGAAAATTGTTGCTCTTAGTGTGAATTGAAAATACGATACAAACTATAAATATCTTTATTTTCACGATGGGGACAAGTTATAATAGTAAAAATGAGATATTTGTTATTTACAAAGAATTAGTGATTGAATCCGATTCGAAAAAAATATTCGAATCAGATTCGAATTCCAAGTAATTCGGTTTTGCCCAGCCCTATACCTAACTAAAAAAAATTTCTGACTGGGAGTGAAAAATAAAAAGGGGTAACCTTGACTGACTTGGAGCTTTTTATTGCAATATGGCAGATTGAAGAGTCAATCAAATCTATGAAAATATAGAAATGAATTTAAAAAGGTAATTTCCTAAACCGCGCCAGTACCACGGCTACATGTCAGAAGACCGTGCTGCGTATATAAACCAATGAGAGCATTTGTGAGGTGATTGTCGAGCACGGCCACTGGTACGAAAGTTGCGGTACTTCAAGGACATTGGGGCCGGACACGATGGGAGAGTGACTCGCCAGTCCACAAGTTGATGAAGAAAGAGAGATTTTTTATATTTAAAAATTCATAATAAAATCCATAACAAAAAAGTTTCCGCGCACCTTCTGCTCAACAATCACAAACTTTTAAGCTTTTCTTTCCCCATGACTTCTAAAATGATCAATTTTTTCAAGCAAAGAGCCTAAGGAGCCACTTAAGCGGAATAATACTCTTCTCTGAAAATAAAACTGAATTAAGTAATAACGCAATTAAGAATTTCCTGGTGATATCTTTTACTCTTATTTATGAGAGTTTATGAGTTCGCTTTGGGGGTGCTCCTATTTATTACAGTTTATGAGCTCCTAACTTTTTATGGGCACGATGGTCTAGGGGTTAAACATGTTGGCATCGCAGGTTGAAGATCTCGCATTCGAGTCCCTGCGAGTCCGGCTCGCTTATCCATGCCCACCGCTCAAACCAGGGTGTCATAACTTGGTTAGGCGAAGCCAAACAGGAAAACATCATATCATTCCAGCAATTGTAACCCTGTCCGTCTATGAGTGGCCGCTCTTAAAGGGCCTTGGACAGGGTGTTCCACTCTAAGCGGCTATAAAAAAATTATAAATATTCAACTTATCTCAGCCTCAATCCCATCAAATATTTAGACTTTGTCGACCACACAGGCGACGTACTTTATTTGTACGATCTAAAGTTGTCCCAATCAAGCTAGAACATGTGAGAACTTTCTTGGAGTCGTAAATATTGAGATAATGAGAAATACAGACGATGTAAACGTCACCTAGTCACGTTCAAAAAACTTTTTAATTATGAAAATAGGGGGCGGGTATATTGACCTAAAACTTTCGATTTCTATGTAGCAGATTTACCTGCCGACCAAATATGTAAGAATGTTGAAATAAATGCGTAAAGTTACTGTGAATATGCTGCATTTTGTACGTTGCCAATATGTCAGTATATTGTAATGCTTAAAATGAACAAAAGAAAATCAGCACTGTAACAAAATTGCAACAAAATCACTGGTCTTTGACAGTAATTTTACTTGGCGGTATTGAAAAAATTCAAAATTGAGATTTTTAGCCAATTATTAGGTGTTACTGCAAAGGTGCGGTCCATTAACAGCTCATGATTGGCATAAATCTCATATCAACATGGCGTGTTTTTAACTTTGGAAATATGCAATTACTACAAATGACTAGTAAATTTACTCTACTTTTGTTACAGTGCGTATAAGGTTATAGAGCAGCATACTCACTGGCCTGTTCTACTTCATTTTATTCCCATGACTTGGTACTAATGATTTGAATCAACTGTGCTTCGATATCGTTCGAGTCACCGTATTGAACCGCCCAGTTCTAAGAGCATGCGTCACCATTTCGCTATATATGTAATTAAAATATTAAAATTTTAATTATGAACGGGGTTTAATTTTTTCAAGAAACCTGGATCACTGACGTACGAATTTCGATTTCGGTTTAGCAGATTTACCTGTCAATCAAATTATGCTATTAATTTGAAAATTGAACAAAGATGCCATATTGTCGCGTCAAAACGTCGGGTACGTGTCAGAGCTGTTTTCTGCGTGACATCTCATTAACGCAGGCAGACTCAGTTCAAATTCTTTTTACAGAGAATGCTTAGCAAAAATAATCTGATTGGGATCGTACGTAAGCTTTAAGCTTTTTTCTACAACACGAGCGTGATGACGCTTTACGTACATGGACTAGAGCACGCGACATGCCTTTTGTATGCGCGCATCAATAATATAAAATGGTCCCATATTTCATCATCTCAGTTCATGAACTTTTCTTAATTTATTCCGAGGAAATCAAAATAAATATATCTAATTGTGCCAACGGCTTGATTCCCGGGTTAACTAGGAATAGTATTTTCTTTTCTTTTTGTATTTGTAAAAGCACTACTAAAAAAGGACACTCGGCGAGACAGGAAAACTCAGAAAAATTTTGATTCCGATTGTTTAAGATTTCTTTATTGATAAATATTACGTCCAGGCTTCTGCTTTATATTCTTCGGAACCCAATTAAATATATATCGACTAATTATACCCGATGTCTAATACATGTCATTGTAGTTAGACGCCCTTTACGCCCAGGGTACTACTAGGATATCCGTCTTTTTCGTGCACCAAACGTGCATAGCCAATAATTCAAAGTATGCCTATTTAGCGGTTTTGTTATGAAGAAGATAATCGATATCTTCACGGATGAGTCATAACTAGTGCTGGGCAATTCGATTCCAATCGATTCGAAGCACAATATATTTGAACCAATCGTAAATCGTTGATTTGAACACATACTTGATGAATGGACTAGAAATTTTCATTTATATATTTAATAATTCAATTTTTGTTAGATTTTGTTATTTGAAGTGAAAATAAAATGAAACATAAGAACGAAAAAATAGAAAAAAATAAATAAAATTAAATAAAAAAAATATCAAAAAAAAAATCCCAAAAGCAAAAAACGTTGTTTGGCAGAATACACTATTCTGCAATCACACTTTTCATTATTAGATGCTAAAAAAGAGATGCATTCTTCGCATCCCAAAAGCATCTCACAAAATAATAACTAAAAATAAAAAAACATTCATGATTCCTTAAACAACATACAAACCATTTTATTTTGCTGTAAATTTCATTTTATTTAATTTATTCAACAAATAATAATACATGTATTTTCTCCAATTACCACGTCGTAATTATTTACTTATTCCTAACCAAAACATATGACACACTGTTGATGCAATACCGTGTACTCTGACTGTTTCAAGCCAAGCATTCGTCCATTTAAAACCAAAAAACATTCTTTATCGTTTTCTAGAATTGCGTAAACAATATTTAAAAATAAAAAGGAAAAAAGAAATAAATTGTTTCGACTTGATTTGGACTGTCTAACAGTGACTAAAGTCGGTTGTAACATTTTTTTCATTATTTCGTGATTACATTTTTGGTTTACAGAGATTTTTGGCGACAATCATATCCCAAAAGCTCTTTATGGAGTAATTTAAAATTCACATCAAAGCAATTTGCTGTATACTACATTTAGTTAAATTTAAATCTCAGTTTTTGTTTTGTTTTGTTGAATTTACTTTGTTAAATTTTTTAAAAATTTGTAATATATTATCTTTCAACAATTTTATAAAAAAAAATATAATTCTTAATGATAACATTTGGCAAATTGTTGATGCAATAACGTAAGTTCGCTTCACGGCAAACGTTTGCGCATATGAAACTTTAAAATGCATTTTCTCGTTTTATATAAATGCGTCTATATCAATTTGTTGACTTTTTCATCACAAGATCGTTATTATTTGCCAAAACGTGACCCGTGTGACGTTGGAATATCAGAAAAAATCCATTTCCTTTACTGTGAACTTTGATCGTGTAAAATCACGAGATAGAATAAGCTGAGTTGGACGTATATGTGTGTTGAGATGGAGTTAAAATATTCTATTCCGTGATTCGATTGGAATCAAAATTCAAATTATTCGAATCACTCCTGAATCCGTCACAGAAATAATGAATTGCAGGAATTAAGCGGTGTTTCTAACTTTAATGGTAAAATTCAATAAAATATTTTTGAATTTAGCGAGGTTTATATGTGAGTTGGTGAATTTGTTTAAAAAATTTTTTATCGCGATAAATGGAGGCAAATTGTGATGGCCAAATCTTATATAATATCAGAGATTCTACCCGAATAAAAAAAATAACAGAATCAGATTCGAATTAGAAGAGTACAGTCCTGGTTAAGTAACAGGTTGATACATCCCGACTTTTTCATTCGAGTAATCGAATCTTAGGCTTAATAGTTTAGATCGGAGTTGGTTTGGGAGTTAATTTTCTTTTCGTGGATTTCTCAAGCTCTCATTGACTTCGTGGTTTTGAATATTGCAAATGTACAATTACTTCGAATTAAGGATAAATGTAAGGCCTTTTTTACAGTGTAGTTTCCAAATGCTGATTATGAATAATAAGAAAATATATTCATGGATCATTCTGACTAAGGCCCTGTACTAGCAGCCTACCCAAGGTATTACACCCTGGGTTGAGTGGTGGGCATGGAGTAACAAGCTGGACCCACCGGGGCTCGAACTCGATATCTTCATCCTGTGATACCAACATGTTTAACCACTATTGTAAAAACATGCATTGTTGAGTATGAAATACTGATGGATCTTGTCAATGAGGCGCGGACCATCTGTAGGTCAATCATGCTTGAGACAGAAGGAAATGTCTGGTAGGGATGAGCCACAGATAGTCCGCGCCTCTCAACCATCATTACCAAGTCTTCGAATTGTTTGAGAGCGTTAAATGAGAAGATTTTCTAGGTGGAAGAAAAATTTAAGGTACACTGTGAGGAAAATATGATAAAATTACCGCTCTTTGACAGTAATTTTACTCGGTAATATTGAATTAATCGTAAAAAATCCACGTTTTAGCCAATTATGGACTGCTGGTGGAACGCACCGCCAAGGTGCGTTCCATCAACAATCCATACTTGGCAACAATCTTATCAACAAGGCGGTTTAGAATTTTGGAAATATGTAATTACTTCTAATTATCAGTAAATTTATTGCCCATTTTTAACAGCGTAGCAAATAACTCAAAATTGACGTAGGAGTACAAGTCGTTGATTGCGCGCGGGCCTAGGGCTTGGCAATTCGACTCGGCGATTCGAATCGATTCGAAGCACAATTCATTCGAACCAATCGTGAATCGTTCATAGGAGCAAAAACATCCTAAATGTACTAAAATTTTCATTTCTAACGACAAAAACAATCGATTTTGATCAATATTTTGTCGATAAAATAAGAACATTTTCGCTCCTAGACACGGAGTGTGAATTTAAAATATACTAACTATAAACTCTAAATGTCTTGATTTTCACAATGGAGACAAATTGTTATGGTAAAATAGGATGTTTGGTAATTACATGGAATTAGTGATCCGATCCGATCAAAACAATTATTTTAATTAGATTCGAATTCCAAATGCTTAGGTTTTGCCCAGCCCTATACACGGCCCATCTGTGACTCTATCTGTGCATCATAATAATGACAACAATTTACGTCAGTTTACGTCACGATGATGGGTCGCTGTAATTTCAAACATTATAATGCACGCACACATATTTTGCACTTTAAACTTCCAAAAAATATGCAAAATATGAAATCTTTAGAATTTCTTGAAAGGGCGAAAAACATCTCAATAAGACATTAGATGTTAAGGTTGTTAGACATTAATTTAAAAAATGTAGAATTGCAAAACCGCGCTCATAAAGATATTACTTGCCTGCCTAATAGGCAAAACTATATTTTTTGTCACATCAAAATACCAATTTTTTTTTAGCTGAGGACCACTTTCCAAACAACCAAAGTAAAAGAAGCAGATTTACAAAACTAAATAATTTTTTTATTAGTCGTTTGATGATGAACACGTAGCTATGCTCATAAGACAGTCACCATTTACTGGTGATGATACAGTTGTAAATAGGGCTGGATAAAACAGAAGCATTTGGGATTCGATTCTGATTCGAATAATTTTTTCGGATCGGATCGAATCACCAATTCCATATAAATAATAAAATCCTATTTCTAATATCATAAATTGTAAAAATCAAGAAATTTATATTTCTTAGTGTATTTTCAATTCATACGCCATGTCTGATAGCAACAATTTAATATTTTAATAATAAAATATAATCGATTTTGGTCAAGTTTGACCAATTTCCTTTTGTCGTAAATTTGAAAAGTTTAGTTTATTTAGCAAGTTTTGTTCCTTTGAACGATTCACGGTTAAATCGAATATATTGTGATTCGAATCGATTCGAATCACTGAATCGAATTGCCCAGTACTAGTTGGGAAAGCAGGAGATTTCCTGGCGAATATATATTTTTTTTTATATTGTTAAGCACTACTTTGAGTAAATTACTCCACTCAAAGCTATTTATGCCAGCGATGACGTATTATTAAATAGCCTTAGCGTTCTTCGGAGTTTGGAACTTTTCGTTTTATTCCGGATGAGACGGAATTGCCGAGATTCGGGTACGGAATTCCTAACCTGCGATCCAAACGCGTTGACCATCAGGCCACATCTTACGCTATGTTCCGTGAAAGTGAATACATTTTTGCAAAACGGTGAAAAACGTTTCAAATTTTGGGAAATTTACATTCAAATTTTGAAGAATGATTCCACATAAATTTAAGGTCACGTCGGTGTGCAGTTTCGAAGTATTAAATGGATGGGAAATTATTAAAACTGGAATCAAATGTCATTATAAATGTCAAAAACATTAGGGAAACTCATATGGAAGTTGGCAACAAGCCGGATACACAGTACGCTGTAAAGAAAACTGCCAAAATCGCAGTTGTTTGACAGTAAATTTACTCTATAATAATGAAATTAAACATAAAATATGACTTTTTTGGACAATTATGGGGTGTTGATGAAACGCGTCGATCGCGGCGCGGTCCATCAACAGCCCATAATTGTCTTTAATATCATTTACTACGGAGTTTTGAATATTGCAAATGTACAATTAATTCAAATTAATGGTTAAATCTAACGCCTTTTTTTCACAGTGTATAGTTTCCAAATAATGATTATAAAGAATAAGAAAAGATAGTAAAAATTTACGCAGGGAAGTATTAAAATCAAAATGTCGCAAGAATTATACATTTGGAATGTTAGGCTTAACCGATATCAATCAGGAAAACGAAAAAAAGAAATGATTTTTTTGAACTACCTACCCAGAATTCAAAATTGCGCGTTTTTTTTTTAGGGGGTTCAAAAACAGATTAGCTTGACAAAATGGGTGTAGAAACTCGAAACTCTGTTTACTCAGATTCCAAGTTCCGCGTGTTCAACCACTTAACATTTTTGAAACAGTAATGTTGTTTCGTTGGCTGCGACTTTCAGGTTTGCCCACCTCGTTAATCTATTGTATAATTATTTGTTGTGGTATGCATCTGAACATTAGATTTCAGCAATGTGGAACTCAACAAAATATTTATTGTACAAAGATATTTTACTCTGTAACAAAAAGTACAACAAATTCATTGGTCTTTGACAGTAATTTTACTTGACGGTATTGAGAAAAGTTCAAAATAGATATTTTTGGCCAAATATGGATTGTTGATGGAACGCACCGCGAAAGTGGGGTCCATCAACAGCCCATAATTGGCATAAATCTCATCAACATGGCGTTTTTTTTAATTTTGGAAATATGCATTTACTGCAAATGACCAGTAAATCTACTTTTTTTACAGTGTAGAGTTGAATGTAAAGTTGTGTTATTGAAATTTTCCCATATAATATTAAGAAAAAATTTAATGAAAGACAAAATTAATGATAAAACCCATGATTTTCGCTATTTTACCCAAAATCTATTAATGTATTTTTGAAACAGAATCGCAATCTTTTTCAAGATTTGTTATATCGCATTTAAACGATTCTTAAAAATCAATACTTAGCTATTGTGAGTTCACTGTGTTACGTGGAAGTCATGCTAAATACTACAGAATTTTTAAAAGGAAATAAATTTACATAAATTTCCGATATTAAATCATTATCGCAAATGTAATTTTCGATTTTTCGTCAATTAATTCATTTCTTCCATGTCAATTCTAACAAAATTTGCACAAAAACTAAAATTTTGTCCGAACGATGGAAATGCGCCAAAATGTCTGCGCAAATGCCCAAACTACTTAGTACAAAGTACAATCATACATGGTCGTTGGATATCTTTGCATTTTATTAATGTTTCATCTACGGGCCATGTATGAATGAAGTTGCAAATTTGATTACTTTGTGATCAATATACAACGCACTTTCCTGGAAGATGATTACGTGTTTTTGTTACGTCACAAAAGGTTTGCTAATTCGTGCAAGAATTGTTGTCAGCAGCTTATTTTGAGAACGACATCAGCAAAAGCGTTATGTTGTTGATATTTTCGAAAGGTGTATTTTGTGTAGGAGAATATTTTATATTTAGAGAAAATTTGTGAGTTTTTTTTGGCTTTTGGTACACTGCAGTTTTGACAAAGAATAGCATTAGCAACAACACAAATATGTCTTGTTTTTTCGTATTTTCTTCGATTGTTTCTAAGAACGTCTGGATGTCCAAAGTTTTATTTTGTCAAGAGTGAGTCACAGATGGACCGCGCCTTGGAGAGCGATCAATCTGTGGCACACGCTTAAAAAAACATAAATTTGGTCAAAAGGGCGACAATAAAAGGAAACAAAAATGGTAGACACTTTTACCTTCACACAAGGCAGATCTCACTCATTGCATTTCATTCTGATTATTCAGACCTATGTGGGATATTTCCTACTTCGAGTGCAGTTAATACTGATATATTTTGTAGTAGCTCGGTAGCTCGTTGCTATATTTAAGTGACAGTTAGTCGGTTTCTGCCTTGCTTCGAGCAAATTTGAAAAAAAAAAATAATTGAATACTGATATATGGTAATCAGTTGAATAAAATGCAAAACAAGCAGCTGCGTTTTAAAGTACGGAAATTCCATACAAAACTGAATTAGCATAGTGTAGCGGAGAAAACACCAACGATCTGCCCTGGGCAATGGCGGACCCATCTGTTTTAATCTGAAATTTAATCTTGTCGAGTGGTAGATAGGTTTACCATCACCCAGAGCAGATATTAGATAAGTGAAAAAATGTTTCCAATACGCACAGGGTTGAAAATAGTCCTAAGGTATTTTAAAGGCCGCCACTGCACTTTACCAAGGCAATTTGATTCCGTTAAAGATGTTTTAAAGTGTGGTTGCTGATACTATATTTTGTTGTGGTTCTTTGCAACTTGCGCTGCCATTAGATGGCTCCTGTTGGATCCTGCTTGGACCAAACTTCATTAATGAAATAATTCGGTGCTTGACCGTTTCACCACGGAGCGTGACCTTCATCAAGGCACTTCGAGGGTAACTGTAACATAGAACAGATACACAGTCATTACAAAGGTCCGTGTCTAACGGTTATTATGTATAAGGTCTACGCTCAGGCCGTAGCATATAATTCGAAAAACCCTAAAAATAGGATAAAAATTGTTTAAATTGTTGTAGTAAAAGTATAATGATGAGATATATATCGAAATTACTCTAATATTTTATACAATTGATTAGTTCATACAGGGGGTAACGCGAGCCAAATGTCGCTAATTAGTGTCACGTTTTTGAACTCTTACCAGCCTATACGACTGAGCAAGGCTGGCAGTTGAACTGTCACCAAATTGATGTGATCAATCAATCATGCATATCATGACTCATGCATATCAGATCACCTGAATATGTCCCTCATTTGTTTTTCTTTTATATTTTGTCAGCAATAGAAATACAAAGCCTTCTATATTCGCTGTCCATACCCTTTCTTTGTCCAATCTTTGTTTTTCTTCGTGAAACTATGCTTTTTTGCATGAACAAGAATTTTAAGCGCCATTTCAAACAGCTCAACGTGTTTTTCTCTTTTGAGAGTTCACCGTCGAGTAGTGATGCACGTTTCGAATACTTTTTTTGGAATCGAATGTCAAAAAAATAATTTTCTAATTGTTTTCGAATATTATAATATGATAACATTTGAAAAATGTTCCCAGTCGTTCTCAGATACTATATAAGTTTAAAAAACAAACAAAAAAAAAATTGTTCCGATTGTAGTGACATTGACCCAAAGACCTGTGGAATGATTTTATAACTGGTCGTGACAAGATCAGCAAAAAGTTATCATGAAATATCACAAAAAGGCGGCGAAATATTAAAAAAGTTTGCACATGCTCGCTAATCCATGTTAACCAAATTCAACCCAAGGTGCAATAACTTGGTTAAACTAGATCGAACTGGTAAGATCATATCTTTTCAATAACTTTAACTCTGTTCATCTAAAGTGACCTCGGTCAGGGTGATCCACTCCAAGGAGTAGCTATAAAAAAATATATTTAAATATGCATATATATATGCATAAAAAAACTTTGCCTTTATGTGCTTTTGTTTTTATTTTTTATTTTTTGCTCATGTGCTTTATTTATAATTGCTAAATCAGAAAAAACTTTGGACGATATGTTTTGTTGAGTGTGGCTCACTGATGGGTCGCGCTAACAAGGCGCTCTCTGGGATGTCCAGGGCAAATACCACTTACTGCACTTTAATATTCCGACCCAGTGCTTTCGGGAATGCTTTTCACCTAGAGTGCAGTTGTTGGTATGCTACATTTTGTAGAAGCTCTTTGATATTTAAGTTACTGTTAGTCAGTATCATTTTGGTATCAAGTTTCAGGAAAAAAATTTTTTTTGATGTGAGCGTGAATGTAAATTTGATCAATGTCGTTCACACCAACGTTTAGGTCATTACTTGGTATGACTTCCATTTGCCAAACATGAGCGATAGATGGACCGTGCATAAGTGACACTATTCATCAGTGACTCATACTTGGCAAATCATGTTTAGTGAAAAACTTTCTTACTGGCTACTTGTTCGTTTCTTCTATTAATCAATCACTTCCTTTTGTTGTGATGACGTCACACAATTTGGATAATCTTTGTTCTTTTAGATGACGTAAGCGGTTTGTCGTTAATGGTTAATTTCGAACGTGAAGCGTACGTAGGAGAATTAACCAGTAAACATTGTACTTTTGTGAATTCCAAATTATCGATCAGAAACGAATTATAAGGAAAATATATATATAAACATGTCTCAACATGAAATTTATATTTTTGTCAGTCATTGTATATTCACTGGTTGTTTTCGTATAGGAAAGATATAGTTCACAGGGAAGGTTTAGAAATTCGGAAATGAACTTTAACTTTAACTAAACAGGAGATGCGTCTGCAACGAACGGTGTTTTGCAACGAACTCTCTATCCTATGTTCCACTACTCTTTTTTGGGAATCTTCTTGTGGAATGGATCTGTGCGTGACCAAAGATACAAGGATACTGGAATAAGATGAGATCGAAAGTTGGACAACAAAAGATCATAATCAAATTTATCCACCAAGAATGAATAGCAATAAAGTATAGGATACGACTTGTTTCAGAATATAGTTAATTAGTACTATTATGAGACGAAGGAACTAATTACAATCAGTTGCTCAACACGCACGTCAATGCTTGTAATGCAAAATGATATCATTTTAGTGTCCGTCGTGCTCAATACGTGTGTTTAGTATAAGTATTTCTTGATTATATCTTTCCAAATGCAATTTTGTATCTTAAAAAACCGATAGACGGTGGTCTTCATTTGAAAAACTACGTTACTCTTGCCAAAGGTGTAAAAATATCAGCTTATACACTGTAACAAAAAGTACAGTAAATTTACTGGACATTTGCAGCAATTGCATATTTCCAAAGTAGAAAAAAGGCCATGTCGATGAGATTCATGCCAATTATGGGCTGTTGGTGCACCGCACCTTCGCAGTGAGTTCCATCAACACCTCATATTTGGCCAAAAAAATCGATTTTGAATTTTTTTATTATCGTCAAGTAAAATTACTATCAAAGACTAAGAAGTTTATTGCATTTTTTGCTACAGTGTATCAATATGGTGACTTTCTCAGAGGACAAGATAAAAAGTATTCATATTTTATTGAAAAGACTGGAGCTTTTGATGTGTGTAAATTTTCCAATAAAAGTCATGAATTTGAATGATTTAGTTATAACAAAAATGAGAATACAAAATATTTCAGTTAATGACAAATCGATTGAAAAAATTAATGAGGAAGCTTTCAACTGCGGTATTTTTCGATATGTCGGCAAAGTGTTTGAACAATGAAAATGATTTGGCAAGGAAGCTGAAAGAATTTTCCCAGAAGGATTTCTTTTCAAAGAATACTCATTCAAATCAGTTGAATGGGGATATATCTGAACCAGACTAACAAGCATAAGTCACTGATGGATCTCGCGTCGATGGTTGAGAATGGTAGCTATGTAAAACAAAACGACAGAGATTTATTTTTGTTGTACTTTTCAAAAGTGTTATGTTATGGATGAAGATTCCTTGCTGCATTCACTGTGGAGGTTCTACAGTGTCACAAAAATTTTTTTCTCAAATCTCTAAACTTTTGAATTTCTTGCCTTCTCACTGCTTTCCTGATCACATTTAGCTACTTGGCCTTATAATTCTCGTTAATAGACATCTATCAGGGGTTGGCATTCCTTAGTTCCTATTCCTGCATTTCATTGGGCTTTTTGCACTTTAGTGGTTTTAGGAGACTTTTAAAGTATGATATGTTTCCTGCAGCCTTGCTCCAAACAAATGTTAATATTAATAAACACATTGAATTCCTATGGTTTCAGGAGGCAATTGAAACATAATTTGTTTTGCGCAACCTTGCTCTGTGGCAAAGCTCAACTAACACAGAAATTTTTATTTGTCAAACATGATCCAAGAACGCCCCGCGCCTAATCCGGAATGTATCATTAGTTGCCCGTGCATAACAATGCCTAGCAGTGTATAATTTTTTTATTGTAATGGTCATGAATTAAACTGACATTTTTAAAAAAAAAAAAAAATCCCCGTTAAAATTTACATGTATAGCAGTCTGAAGTAAATGGTCACGCAATAATACCCATTGTCTGTATTATTAGTTTCAATTTGATTGTTCAGTGTTAAAGAGGAAAGGCAAAACTTTTTAAGTCCCGATAGATGTAGAGATGCACAATCAGTAATTTTATTTTGCCGAGCATGAGCCACTGAAGGATCGCGTCGATGGGACCGATCAGTGACCCGCGGTCAACAGAAGATGACCCCGTGCAATTCTCCAGTGAGGATGCCGATTTTTAGTTGTTTACCGATATTTAAGAAAAATGACGGTACTGCTAATATTCTTTGGTTATAAAATTATTAATTTTCGCCATTTTTCCAATTTTTACTTTTTATCATAAAAATGGCAGCTATGCAATTTCACAAAATTTGTTTTCTTAATCAACACTGTTGAAGCAGGGACAATAAAATAAATAAACAACAATAAATAAAGTCTACAGACAGGGATTAGAGAAGGGAGTTTTAAGCTGATAAATTCTAGTAGATTCTGGCGAATTTTAGAATTTACTGTTCATGTTCTATATTCATACTTAAATTTGAATTTAAATAGTTTTATTCTTGTAGTTTCTAGCAATTAGTTGTATTTCTGGCATCTACTGTTGTTATATATTGATCTTTAATATCAATTCATAGAGCAAAGTAATATCCCTGGCCTAATTGTATCATATCGATTATTTTGAGTTATTTTGATGCTGCGTTTTCGTTCCAGAATTACAAGACGGCAGCATTTGACCAATTCCAAGAAAATAGTTTAACAAAAATAAAAGTGAAAATAAGAAAAGGAATAAGAATAAGGGTATTCCGGCGTATATGCCAGAGAGAGATAAATGAAATAAATGATTGAATGTCTCTGTTATTCAGGTCGTTTTGTAATAGTTTCACCTATTCCTGCTTGTTGGAAGACATTAAAATTTTCAAAAGGTTCCATCGAAGTGAAGACTATAAGAAGTTTTCAAACAGAAAAAGTTGGAAATCTATTCCAAAAAGTTAAAATTCTCAAAAAGTTGCTTCAAACTCAGAGACGGAATATTGTGATCAATAAAACGGAGCACGAAACTGAATATGGCAGTGAGAACACACGGGAAATTCCTGAAATTGATACGGTTTTCGTGAAACGACAAAATCAAAACGTTATTGTATTCCACTCAGTAAAATTATTCCAAGTCGGTTTTGTTAAGTATGAGTCACTGATGGACCGCGCTGCAAAAACGCGGTCCATCAGTGGATCATGTTTGACAAAATAAAATTTCCGATTACGGTAAAAACGATTTGGAATCGTCTTGAAATCGCTCTCGCTTTTCTTGAAATTCTCACTTGTGTTCAAATATAAAAAACTTTATATAAAACACATTGATATTGAAATCAATACTGTTCTTGGGGAATGATTATTAAGCTTTGTCTCTTGTAGGAATGCACCGTGTTATTCACAGCTTTTGTTGACTCCATTCTACTGGTGAATCGCATGGTCCATTAGTGACGCCTGCTTGACGAAGCCTAATTTCTGATTGGGAAGCCGCTTAATACTAGGTTGGAAGTTGAGATCTGCTATATTTCAATTTTATACTATTGTCTGTTATCTTCTTCTTATAAAACACAACCTTGTACAACAAGGTCAACAACGCACAATTAAGTGGAAAATAGAGTACGATTTTCTGTGTGGTCCTCCGTTTGTTTTACACGTTCATTTTTCCATTTTTAACGTCTTCCATTCTAGTAAACAAACCTTTCCACTCAAGTTTATATTTACTATTATATTTTTACCAGTTCTAGGCATTTATTTTAATTAGATTATTGTGACAATTTTGCATTCAAGCTTTCAAAGATGCTCCGTTTTCTGTAAGTATAATATTATAACTACTATTTGTCTGAAACAAAAACAATGTTAGCCATTTCATTTTTTGTCAGAGCCTCTTCTTGGAGTGGATCACCCAGACCAGGGCCGTGTACCAACGGCCACTTATAGGCAGACAGGGTTAGAATTGGACCTTTTCAGTTCGCCATAGCCTACCCAAGTTATTACACCCTGGGTTGAGTGGTGGGCATAACTTGGTTAGGCTAAGCTGAACAGGAAAAGATCATATATTTCCAGCAATCGTTACCCTGTCCGTCTATAAGTGGCCGCTTTTACAGGGCCTTTGACAGGGGGATCAACTTCCACTCTAAGAAGTGATTAGAAAAAAAAACAATACTTAGAACCAAACAAATGAAAACACACCGTGATAACAGCATTTATTTCTCAGTTACCCGAGCGTAAAAATATGTTTCAAATCCAAATAAATGTCTCCTCGGGGTTTAAAAAAAATCATTTTTGATTTCGTTTGATTAAATTGTTTGATTATTTGAGGAAGAGTTTGCGATCACTGTCATTGAACAGAATTATTTGAAAAACGGGAGCTATTTCTTTCGGGTGGTTTAATATATAAAAATCATTGATGAAATGTATAAATCAGCGGCTGGAAGTGTCACGTTGTCGAAACAGGGAGCTTGTCAGAAAATGATATTTGACGTACAACCTGCCAAATCACATGATTAAAATTTTTCTTTTATTTGGCAGGAATTTTTAAAACATTCCAGCTTACGTTTGGCTTTAATTATGCGAATTTCCCAAAATAACTCCAATATTGCAAATATGATTGATTTTTCAAAGAATTTGTCTTTGATAATTTTAAATAAAATCTGGCCATAGGGTTTTAGTCTGATATTTCCATCAAGACGTGGTTTGTTTAATATGGATTGATTAAACAAACCGTTGACGTGTGGTTCATCAGAAACAGCCCGTAATTGGCGTAAATCTCAACGAAAAAGCGATGTCGAACTTTTAAATGATACCATTACTGAAAAAAACAGTGAATTTAGCGCAATTTTGCAATTTGGTTGAACATTAAGCATCAGAGTTTGACGTTCTCATGATCTAATGACTTTGTGAAACTTAATTTTTCAATCACAAAACCGGAAATGAGATAATCCATTGATCAACAACAGCGTAAATTTCTTTATGAATTCCTATACAAACCAAACGTTACTCTGTTCAGACATTATCGGTTATCCTAGATTATTTTTGTCGCTCAGAATAGACTAAATGTAGCGTTAACGTGAAAGCGCAAAACCCGATATTGACGCCTATCATTGCCCTTTGTTTTTCTAGATTTTTTTTATAGCCACTTCTCAGAGGGGGTCACCATGCCAAAGGCCCTGTACCAGCGGCCGCTTATAAACGGGCAGGGTTAGTGTCCAGACATTATCAGATATCCTAATTTTGTTTTGGCGCTTGGAATAAAGTATTAAATTGGAGTTGATATTTTTAGAGTGGGTCATCCCGCCAAAGGCCCTGTACCAGCGGCCGCTTATAGACGGACAGGGTTAGTGTTCATACGTTATCGAATATCCTAATTTTGTTTTGTCCTTTGAAATAAAGTATTAAATTCAATACAACGGTACGAAACACTTTGTTGGCGGCTCCCGTCACTGCGCTATGATATCATAGTGGTAAAGTTCGGTATAAAATGTCCTCATGTCAGCTGATGGTGACTCTCTTTATACCTTTTTGGGGATCGATAACCGATAAGTGGTGCTTTAATTTAAGGGCTGTCAAATTAAATCCGGTGCTTCGAATCGATTAGTAGCACAGATTATTCGGATCAATCGGGCTTCTTGAATTGGTGATAAAACGAAAATTAGCTGAACGAAATGAATTTTTTGTTTTCCACGGCAAGATACAATCAATGGCATTTTGCCCTTAAAGAAACGAAAATTTCCTCTGTTGGACACGGAGTGTAATTAGAAATACATTACTTTTTAACATTATGCTATTATTTGTAATTAGTAACGATTTCTTCTAATTTTTTGATTGTTTTAATGAAGACAATAATAGTGGTAATGAAAATGAGATATTTGTTATTTTTAAGGAATTAGTGATTCGATTTGATTCGTAAAATTTATCCAAATTGGCTTTGAATTCTAAATGCTTCGGTTTTGCTCAGCCATATAGCTGAGTGTTTTTTTTTTACAAAAATATCATGTTCACATTCCACAGAAATATAAGTTTATTGTTTATTGTTTTTGTTTTTTTTTGTCTTGCTTCCGACCTTGCTGAGTTCATTTCATTTAATTGAAATCCATATTTTAAGTGGGGATACATGAAATCTAACTATTTAACAATCAGCCCCGTTTTTTGTCTTTTTGCCTTCAATCTACCACCATGAAGTTAAATTTCAAATGCCAAATACCTACAAATTGTATGAACTCTCCAGTAGGTTAAGATGACCTGTGTATGATATTACAGCCTTACTTATCACGCGATTCCGGGCATAGCGCCCGTTTTTGTCAAATATAGAAACATGTAGTAATAAATAGTGATAGGCTATAATGCGCTGTCTAGTCTATATATTATAATATTGGAAAGACAACTTCGCCTCAGAAAATAACGAATGTCTACGATTGTGAATGTAAATTTCGACTTAAATCAAATCTGAGTTAATTACGTTGTAGCTTATATAAGTTTTGAAATAGTTTTTCCCTGAAAATGCAAAGTCTATCTCATTTAACGTCTTTGTGTGAAGAAAGATATGATTGTATATTGTCGACGCTGTGTCCCTAGTGTTCATACTGTTTGATAGTGAATTTGTTCGAGTCCCATTAAGTCTGATTTGAAATTATATATTCATAAATAAATAGTCGTTGATATAGGATCGTGCTCAAAGTGATCAACTCGAAAAAAAAAACTGTAAAAATCCAGATATTCGTGCTTCGAAATGATAAACGTTCTCACAGAAAAAAAATATTCTGCTTAACTTAAATTATCTGCCCTACTGGATCTTTTGACTGGGATTTACTCTGGGCAAGGCAAAAAGCAGTGCCGAAAAGGAACAACCGACGACAATAGTAATAATAGCAAAAAGTTACTGGTGCTAGATCTAGTACTATCGACTACACTTTAAGCGGTAAAGTGAATGAAGTGGTATCTTCCCTGGGCAATGCTGGAACCTGCGTCCTTAGTGGATACACATGATTATCGCATGTCTATTGCAGTACCATGACGCAAGTAAAACAAAATGTAATGTACATTATTTTATTACAGAAGAAAAGTGTTCAGAAGGGGCGGGAAAAGAACTGCAAAAAAGAAAATCAAAGATGAGACGCAAAATAACAACATAAAATCCAGAAAACGAAAAAGAAATTTGCTGAAACGTAAAGTCATTGTTTCAAATGATCTTTATGAACCTTATCTGCCAATCACGGACGATAAACAAAACCCGAATGCGACGTCACAATATGCTACCGATAATGCCATAATGAACAGAACCTATTGTGACGACGATGCTCAGATTTATGACGAAATAAACGGAGATGCTATATATGAAGTCGCATTTTTCGGACATTTCAGAAGAAGATCGGCAAGCGCGGGGGCCATATCACGTGACATAAGCGAGGAAATGTATAATCATTTGGTAAATTTGAGTGTGCAACGTAACAATGACCTCTATGACACACTACAAAGAGACAATTTGGTCCCAGAAACTGTAAATAACAAACGACCAATCAGGAATAACAATAATACGTATTACCATCTGTCGAAATCGACAACGCTTTTAAACGAAACGCGTTTAGAAGCCGAATTGAGACACATACGAAGGACTAATGATTTCAAAAAACTAATGGATTTATATAACAAGGAAATACCTGATAAAGGGTCACGACCAGATAGAAAACCTGGTGGTCATCTTGAAATTATTAAAATCAAATCATCTGTGTCGGTAAAAGAAGCTGTGAACAGATTCAAAAACGTAAATAAAACCGAAAACACGAAAAAACTCACAAGTACAGAACTGCGTAACAAACAATATGTGAGAAAGCAAACCTCAAAGCTGGAAGTGGATTCAAAGAAGGAAAAAACTGAAAAAATTGAAGTTGAATCAAAATCTTCCAAGGAACTTCCTCAAACATCTGTTCCGAAAGTTGTTGTTACAAATAAAGACACGAAAGAAGACGTGTATGCTAAGCCAAACAAAGCATCGAAAAACAGTTCGAACTTCAGCAAGACTTCTGCAACTGAAAAGCCTACTACAAAAGAAGATTTGAAATATCCCAACACAGACAAACAAACAGAGGAACCGAAAACAAAAAGAAGCCCAAACCTCTCTTCTAAGACGAGCAAAGAAACTGAAAAACTATCGACAAAAAGCTCTTTGAGCACACAAAAAGCATCATCAAAACTTACTGTTCCAAACGTTACAAAAACCAACAAATCTAGAAGCATCACGAGCGCAAGATCTTTCAATGCTGGTAATGTACGAGCACTAAGCGCTCAATTCAACGGTAATTCTATCTCACAAAGCAAATCATTTTCTCATACGAAGAAAATTAATAACAATAATGATCAACCGCCTCTATATTCACAGGCGCGAGATGTCGGCAAAGTGCAGAAAAGAGTACGGTTTGCGGGAGACAGCAAAAACGGCAACGAACTTTCTGAGAGTTTCCTGTTTAACTCGATGAAAACAAAGTTGAATACCGTAAGGTGAATTTTATTCAGCTTCCGCTCAAACGGGCGTGGAAAATATCCATGAGATGCTGGATCGAAAGAGGAAAGGAGAAAGTTGGAAACGACATTTATCTCTTTGAGTAGGTGAGTGTGTTCGTCAAAGACAATGACTTAAAGATGATAAATATCCTGTGACGATGACACTAGTGACAGTAGCTCAATTTTCCAACGTGTTAGGAAACAGGGATTCTGATTCGAGCTTCTGACTTTACATCTATTATAATCAGGGCTGGACGAAACCGTATCATCTGGAATTCGAATCTGATTCGGATAATTTTTTCGAATCGGATCGAATTATTGATTCCGTATGAATAACAAATATTCCATTTTACTCATACAAATGTCTTCACTATGTGAATCAAGAAATTTATAGTTACGAAATACTAATAAAAATATAAACAGACGTTAACCCAATGTATTTTGAATTCTCAATCCATGTCTAAAGTCAAGATGTGTTATATTTTAACGATATAATACAATCGATTGCATTTTGTAGTCGAAATAAAAATTCCTTTTCGTTTAGCAAGTTTTTGGTTCCTAGCAACGATTCACAATGAAGTCGAATAATTTGTACGTCGAATTGATGCGAAATACCGAATCAAATTGCCTAGCCGTTGTTAATTATAACTATAATGTACCGTAGTTTCATGTATTGTCATCGTGGCGCGATTCATCTGTGACCTATTATTGAACGACTTATACGAGAAAGAAGTACATAAAATGGATTGCCATCTACTGCACTCGAAGTTTGAAACGTTTTATACAGAAGTTAATCGTTATTTTATAGTTCCGTGGCATCCCGGGCAGATCTATATACCACTTCGTTGGTTCGTTTTAATGAAATGAATCAGGGTAATTTCAAATCCCGCACCAAAAAAAATAAAAAATAAAAAATGGGAAATAAGATAAAAACCAGATATTTTCAATCATTCTTATTATCACAGTATTGCACAAAATTGCATAAAATTCAGAAAATAAAAATAAACAAGTGAAAACTACTTTTTGTTCACACATAGAAGTGGGAAGTGGGCATCTACAGAAGAATAACATTTTTAAAGAAAACTTTACAGACAAAGTTACACTGCGACAAATAAGCAGTAAATTTACTGGTCATTTCCAGTAATTGCGAATTTACAATATTTCAAAAACGCCATGTTGATTAGATTAATGCCAAGCATGGGCTGTTGATGGACCGCACCTTGGCGGTACGTTCCATCAACAGTCCATATTAGGCAGAAAAAATCTATTTCAGCGTTTCTTCTAATAACACTAGGTAGAATTACTGTGAAAGATCAGTGATTTTACTGCAAATTTGATACAGCATAGCGACAATATATATATATTAGTGAATTAACTCCATATTCGATTCGGAGCGAATCATGACTAATCAATTTTTTGACCAAAATCTCGTGTCAAGTCGTATCGAATCACGATAAAATAAACATAAGAATCATCCATAGAATTACTGTAAAAGAGTAGTGATTTTACTTAATATTCAATACAGCATAGAATTACTGTATATATATGATATATATATAATATATCAATATAGCATATGACAATATATATTAGTAAATAACTCCATATTTGATGTGGAGTCATTGATATTTTATAAATTTTTCAACCGAAATCTCGTGTCAAATCGTATGAGGGTGAAATAACTAGATGACTAAATCACTAGACAGGGGGATCTACTGTAGGTGACAGTAAGCCAACTATGACTTCTTTAATTGAGAATGTTCTTTAAAAGCGATTTAATTACTGTTGTTATCAATTTATAAAGTTTTACTCTTTTGAGCTTTTTTGTCTTTCGCTTTTTGGTTGAACCTCAGTATACGGATCTGTGGTTTCCACCGTTTTCTTACTATTTGCTGGAGACTCTATTGGCAATGATGACTCACGGGGGATTCTGCTTCAAGAGTCGGATTGTCGACACCACTTAGCGGCTGCGAGTCTTCTTCATCACTGCTCGATTCATACGCTAGATCGTAAGGATTAGGATTACCAGGATTGGTTTGTAATGGTGAATGAACTAAAGAATCGTATTCTGGGTCTAATTGGGTACTGGCTGACTGGACACTCTGCGATTGATTGGCGTAAATGTTATTTGTTTGCTCGCAGTCCGATTGGTCGTTAGCGATAATGACGTCGTGTGATTGGTTGGCGTGAATACCGCTCACGTGTTCTTGATCTGATTGGTCAATAGGTTTAGCAGTGCCATTTGATTGGTCAACGTTAAAGGCGCTGTTTTGGACTGATTCACAATCTACCATGTTCCTCGTACGCCGGATGGTCGATTGCTTCATCTTTTTGATTTGATTGGTCGTTCTCTGCAGGTACGCATCCATTGAGATTGTCGTACTCAGGTGCTGATTGGTTGTTGTTCAAATTTGAACGTTTTGATTGGTTCATGCGGGAATCTAGAGCCACGTTGTGGTACAAATTGTCGCTACTAGGCGCCTGTGTGTTCAAATCAGAGTGTAACTCCTGGTATGTGCTAGATTCACTATATTGGCTTGAACGAAATAAAGCGTCATAGGTGGGCGGTGGTACCATATAGACGGGGCGTGTCGAAGGTGTGTCTCGGTGTCTTGTTGGAAACATGTCTTCGGCACTGGTTGGTTGAGATCTAGGTGAAGAAAGAATTTAGCAAGATTTTTTGTTCGTCACTCCTTACATAAAATTGCCCTTCAGATATGATACATTTACGTAAAACGGATGTTGTATCAATCAGAATTGAATGCCATCGACAAGAAAATTTTTATAGCCAATTTTTGGAGTGGATCACCCTGCCCAAAGCCTTGTACCGACAGCCACTTTTAGACGAGCAGCGTTAGCATGACTATGAAGATATGATATTTTTCTGTTCGGCTCAGCCTGGCCAGGTTATTGCACCCTGGGTTGAGTGGTGAGCGTGAAATAACGAGCCGCATTCGCGGGGACTCGAACTCGAGATCCTCACCCTGCAATGCCAACATATTTAACCACTAGGCCAACGAGCTCGTGACCAAACGGGCAACGCCGATATGGGAAATAGTTACAAAGTAGAAAAATATATATATAATCTTATAGAGTAGAGTGCAGTGGTGCGAGAAGGATTTCTGTGGGAGGATGGCTGAACGTCTCGCCGGCGCAACGTGTTTCACGAAACTACTGTTTACAGTCGTATTTGCCAATTATGTCAAGTCATCAAGAAAAATCAACCGAAAGATCAAGTAAAAACCATCCGATCATGGTAAAGTGCAGTGAGTGGTATATCGCCTCTTACGACACGGAGGTAACTATTCTATTCTAAATTCTATTCTGAATTAACGAGGCGGACTCGCCGAAACTCGAACCCGAGATTTTCAACCTGCTATGCCAACACGTTCAACCACTAGGCTAACGAGCTTCATGAATACGGGGACAACGCTGATATGGGCAATAGTTACAGAATATGAAACTATACATGATCTTCTAGAATAGAGTGCAGTGATGTTAACCACTAAACTGTCGTGCCCACTAGCAGAATAAATTATATCTTTACGATCAGCACTTACCTTTTTCTCATCATTATTACAAGGACGATGATTCCAACAAGAATCAAAATTGAGAAGAGGACAGCAACACCGATGATGACAAAGTTGACTTCTTTCTTTGATGTTGCTTCTCCAGAGTAAAGTACTGAAACGAAATACCAACAAGCGGTGATGAGAGAGAATTATATTGTTATCAGCCAAGCAGGGCTAGGCAAAACCGAATCATTAGAAATTAGAATCTGATTCTTGTTCTTTCCAGTACAAGAGCAAAGATTGTCATTTAAACGACGAAATAAAATCGATTTTGGTTGACCAAAGTCGATTGCATTTCGTCGGAGGTAATGAAAAATTACACTTTATTTAACATGTATTTGTTCCTTTGACCAATTTACGATTTATTCGAATAATTTGTACTTCGAATCACCAAATCAGCCCCACAGCCAAGTCCGTATTTTTATTATTCGCGAGGCTGGAAGCAGCGCCTGAAAGAAACCAACCAACGCCAACTCAAAAGTTGACCAGCATGAGTCCCAGATACTCAGTTCGCTCAGAGGAAGGCCACAGGACACAAATCATACTTGAAAACTCATCTGAAGCCATTAAAATGCAGAGAGCTACATGAATGCAGGAATAGAAACTAAGGAACTCCCTGATATCGATTGCATTTTAACGTTAAAAATGAAAAATTTTACTTCGTTCAGCAGTTTTTGTTCCTACACTCATTTATTCAAGTTAGCTTTAGCCCGTTAGGTACGGGATTTAAAATAACCCTAACGTACTTCCTGCTTGTCGTAAAAAGCGACTAAAAGGAAGCAAAGAAGTGTTAAAAGATTTCGCCATCGCGCACTACACTCACTGTACTTTACCATAGCGTTTCAAATAAATTTGGAATGTTTTCGGTTATTGTTACTGGTACTACATCTTGTAGTAGCTCTTTGCTATTAGGTGACCATTAGTCGATTCCGTTTAGGCACAGCTTCTGGTCTTGCTCGGAGTGAATTTCAATAAAAAAAAGTATTTGTTCCCATGGCTCGTTTACGACCGATCAAAATATTCTTCGAGTGGTATACAGGAGACATTATTACGGAGGTCAGACAAGTACAATACATCATATGATTTCTAATCAAAGACAAACACTATACCTGTGGACGTCTGTTTGCTCGTTTTGTCAGTCTCGTGATGAGTGGATGTTTGTTCTGTTGTCTGTGTTGTTATCGGATTCGGGGCGATGGTGGTGGGTTCTAGAAATAGAATACAGGTCAATGTCTGTAGGCTCTACTCAAATCATAATTTTTTTTCTGAACATGTTTTGCCAAGTATGAGTCACTGATGGATCGCATGAAGTGCGATCCATCTGTGGCCCATGCTTGACAGAATAGAATTTTTGGTGGGAAAAAAATCAATCCAAATTTCTCAGCAACATCAAGATCTCAACAGAGATCGCTGTGTAGGTGCAGATTTCAGAACTTCCTGTTCGCAAATACATGACCACAAAAGGGATGGGCAAAACCGAATCATTTAGAATTCGAATCTGATTCGAATAATTTTTTTCGAATCGGATCGAATAATAAATTTCATTTAAATGACAAATAGGAGCAACAGTTTTCATATTTTAACGACAAAATATAATCGATTTTGGCCAAACTTGACCAAAATCGATTGCATTTCGTCTTTAAAGATGAAAATTCTAGTTCATTCAGCAAGTTTTTCTTTCTATGCACGATTCTCGATTGATTCGAATAATTTGTGCTTCGAATCGATACAAATCATCGAATCGAATTACCCAGCCCTAGACCACAACTCAACCCTGAGTTTAATAACTCAGGTAAGTTCGCCTTTTCGCCAACGTAAGTCTCTCAAACAACACCTTGCCCTGCTTGCGTATGAATGGCTGTTGATATAACATGGCGGTTAGGACAGATGAGTAATCGGAAACCTACATATTTCAGAAGAATTTTAAGACTACCACGAGGTTTAGTCACTACGACTAAACAAGTCTAGCAAAGCTAATACTTGCTAGAAACTTAGTCATGGATATCTAATTCTCCTAATGTATTTTCGTCATGTCGTAGTAGAAAGACGACTGAAAGAAAACAGATAGATGGTTTTATTATCCCCCAGGGTAGATACCACTCATTGTACTTTATATCACAGGGGCTCAGTTCTCTTTCTGATGTTTCCCTCTCGAAGAGCAGTTGCTGGTATTACATTTTGCATTTGCTCTTTGTCATTTGTGTAACTATTAAAATTAGTCCCATCTAGACGTCTCCTCGACGTTGCTCAAAGTGAATTTTGATGATAAAAAGCATACATAGCAGCACATACCTGTTACATTAACAAAGCCATAAGTCATTTTAAATCCCCTTTCCTCAGTGCCCACATTTGATTTACTAATGAACGTTACTTGTACTGTTTTTCCCCTTATGAATCCGTTATCACACTCCGAGTACATGGCATTTTGCTGAATTGAACTCACACCTGAACTTCTAAAAGAGTAGCAAGAGGGAGCCTCCGAATCGCATGGTACTTCAACTGAAAATGAAACACAAATATTTTGAAGAGTTGCAAAATAGGAATAAAAACAAAACCGTTATACTGATGGGATAAAGAAGGCGAAATAAAATACCTTTGATGCCTTCGTGAGGTGATAAAAATCCATAAAAAATGGATAAGCGGATAAGATAGACTGAAAAATAACCTGTGCGGCGTCGACGGGCAAACAACTTGAGGCCACAATACACGAAAAGTTGTCTTACCGATGCGTTTTATTACGTTTCGGGTAACAAAATAAAAACGACAATACATTCCTGAATTGATTTGCGTTAATTGTGTTCACATGCGTACAAAGCACAATCACACGAAACGAAACGACCACTCTTCGTTAGCTTTCATAGCAAACCGTTCTGTTTCATTGGCGGACGTAAGTAAATACATGCAAAGCGTTGCTCAAGGGTAAAACTCAAGGGTAAAATAAAATAAAGCTAGAAAATACGCAACCTACACAAATGTGTAGTGCGACCTTAAGACGTTGTTAGGAATCACATAGAAGGGTCATTGGGCGATCATTTTTAATTTTCCGCTTAAAATGTATTTTCTGGTAATAAACTTCGTTATAGCTCTTCTTGATACAAGTCGCCGTTGGTTGGTTACTTTTGGGCACTGATTTTGGTTTTGCTCGGACTGGAGTTTTAAAACAAAGTCAATATCAAGCTTCACTCGCATCCTTTGTAGTACGCGCACCTCTCGTTTTTGTGTTCGGAACCTTTGTACCACTCGTTTTCGTGTGTACCACTCGCACACCTCGTTTTCTGAGCACCACTCGCACTATTAGTACGACTCGCACTACCTGCATCACCCACACCACATGTACCACTCGCACCATTCCCGCACCCGAACATTTGAGTCACCCGCCGTTTGTTGGTTTCTTTTTGTCATTGCTTTTGACTTTTCTCGGAGTAGATTTCAATTTTTAAAAATGACGTCATAATTTGCTGAACGAGATTTTTCAGACTTAACGCCATATATTCAGTAGCTACTGTTTATGTTAAGGTAAAGTATCCACCCGCTTTTTGATCTCAATATTTATTACGGAGAAGATTCGTTTACCAATAATACTGTCTACATATCCAAAAAAAGTTGATGTTCACCATGTGAACTTACCGTTCTGGATATTCAATGAAGCAGTACATCTCCCACCGATCACCCCGCCTTTACTGTTGAACAAACGAATATCAGTGATGTCAAAAAATATGATGCTTGGGACGTTTTCTGATTCTATAAAATTCCATATGAACGTTTGATCAGCAGGGTATGGATTCGGATAGTTTGGTGAAGATATTTCGCCGCTGCCGGAGTAAAAAGTGTCGGATTCTGAAATGAAAAAATAATTCAACGGCGGAAAAATTAAGCTTCAACGGTTGTTGCGCTCTTTGAAAATTTGAAACCTGCTGAAGGATAATTAGAAAAAAAATTTTTATAAGAAAAAGCGTGAACTATTAAGAGTAAAAAAATCAAAAATTGATCTAAAGTGATGCTGTTAACCCTGATCAAGAAGCGATTAAATACTTTTAAAATTAAAAGTTGTAAGGAATTTGGATTGCACGTTCTTCAATCCCCAAACTTAATTTTGATTTCACCCCCGATGGTGAAGAAAAGGATTTTTATACAAGCATTGCCAGGTACGAGTAAACTATAGATCTCGCCGCTAAAGTGAGATTTATCTGTCGCTCAATGTTAGACAATACAGTTTCTTGCAGACACACAGCAAAACTAAGCAGAAGCCGGAACGTTTGTATTCCAGTATATTAGTTAGGTGTAACTAACTGATAGATCGCGCCACTGGAGCTGAATCTTTGGCTCACATAAACTATAAAAAATATATGAACTTTTCAAATTAGGAAATACCACAAATATAATACAAATCATGGGTTAAAAGCCCTCAAATCTAGTCTTTCTGAATATGAAAAAATTCACTTCTTAGAAGCCACGTCCGCGGCCTTGAAACAACACTAACAAAGGTTCGGTTGGTTTTTAATTCTCATTGTCGGTGGTAAACGGCCAAGAATCGAACCACCGTCCTTTCGGACAATGTGATCGCGCTTAATCGAATGAGCCACCGAAATGGACCGTAAAAAATGTGATAGAAGGTCCACAGCTCGATAATTGTTACTGCGCCACCTAGCGTATCAGATGCACAATATGTACCCTCCCTACCAATCCCCGTAAAAATATACCTTCAACAACGTTATTATAGCTGTACAACATGTTGAATCCCCTTTCTTCGTCTCCGACATCAGCTTCTGTGTGGAACATCATGTATATTGACGAGGTTTCTATAACCCCGTTTATGCATCCTGGGAACATGGTTTGTTGTTGGTTAATTGACGCAGAAGAACTGCGATAACTATAGCATGTTGTTGCCTCGGATTCGCAATCGACTTCATCTGAAGATGAAATGAAAATATGGAAGTTGGTTTTGATGTTCGTATTTCAACATACTCTAATTTCAAAGCTAAGGCACGGGATAGATTAAGTCTTACTGAACTTTAAAATAGTCTTAATAATAGTCCGTTTGGTATGTTTCCCGTTTAAAGTGCAGTTGCTGGCGATGTATCTTTTAGTAGCTCTTTGCTATTAGGTGGGTGGTAATTGGTTCCGTTTTCCGAAAAAAATGACCCGATTCTGATTTGAATTCCAATTGATTCGGTTTTGCTCAGCCCTACCTACTTAAAGTGAAGATAGAGGATTCAAAATATCTTACAGCTGAAATAATGTTGTTGAAGTTATGTCATATGAAAATTTGGAGGGGTGTATTTTGTGTATCTAGAAGTCTCATCGCCCGAACGACACCAGCGTATCAAGGTTTTATCGGATTTACACACTACATAGCCCTATTGCGTCATTACTGAACAAATAATGTTCCATAGTTTCACGTTTCAAATAAATATTTGACTTTGTAGCAAACAAGCGACTAGGGTTCTGAAAACTGGGGCCTTACTCAACAAAAACAAGGACTTTTAACCCCTGATTTGTGATATATAGGCCAATTCAAAAATATTCATATTTTTAAAAATGGGAGGAGCTATCTGTCAGTTATTAAGTGGCGTTAGTCGGTTCCTTTTAGGCTCTGCTTCCGGCCTTGCTCAAAGTGAATTTTAATAAAAAAATGAAATGATGGACTATTATTGTTTTGTCTGATCGGGTTAAAATTCGTCATACCGTTCTGTATAGTAAGACTCGCTGTACACGTCTTGCCGGAAAATATAACACCAGATTCGTAGAATAGCCGAATATCGGTTATATTGAAGAGAAGAATGATTCCACCACTTTCTGGCCCAACGAACTCCCAAAGATAAGTTTCATCTGGGTTATAAGGACCCGGGTAGTTCTGGGATGTTATTGCCCCCGATCCTTCAGTGTATATGATGTGATCTAAAAACGTAATAATATTTAAAATAATTTTAATGTTAAGAAAACAATTTTGATGAGATTTTCGTGATATTGCTTTTTTGTACAAGGCGATTAGTGATATATGGACGGAATTGTTATCGCGGTTCGTTCAAATTTACGAACGGCAACTCAATTAGGGCTGGGCAATAAGATTCGGCGATCCGAATCGATTCGAAGCACACGCTATTCGAATCAATCGCGAATCTTTCACAGGAACAAAAACTTGCCAAATGAAGTGAAATTTCCATTTTTAACGATTAAATGCAATCGATTTTGGTCAAATTGGACCAAAATCGATAATATTTTGTTGTTAAAATATGAAAATTGATGCTCTTAGACATGGACTCTGAATTGAAAATGCTCACTATAACTATAAATGTCTTGATTTTCACATTGGAGACAAGTCGAAATGCTAAAATAGGATATTTGTTATTTCCACGGAATTAGTGATTCGATCCGATTCGAAAAAATTATCTGAATCAGATTCGAATTCCAAGAGATTCGGTTTTTCCCAGCCCTAGCTCAATTAGCAAAGAGTAGAGCTAGACAAAACCGAATTGATTCGAATAATTTTGTCGAATCTGATAGAATCACGAATTCGATGTAAATAGCATATGTTCAATTTTCACAATAAAAACTTGTTTTCATTGTAAAAATCAAGAAATTTACATTTATACTTACAAATTTATACTATTTAATTCACACTAGTTGTTTTTGAATTGTAAAGGGTATCTTCCCTGGGCAAATTGAAACCAACTTTCACTTGTATGCTTACTTTAGTCGCACCTTACGTTAGGGCAATTCTAAGCCCCTACTGGTCAAAATACTAATAGGGGGTAAGCATTTTTTATTTAAAACAAATATATAATGCCCACCACCCAACCCAGGGTGTAATAACTTGGGTAGGCTAAGCCGAAACCTGCTGGAGGACAAATAAAGAATTTTTTTATGAGAAAAAGCATAAAGTAATTAGAGAAAAATTGATCAAAAGAGATGCTGTTAACCGCGAGCAAGAAGCGGTTGAATACTTTCAAAATTGAAAGTTTCAATAAATTTTAATTGCATTATTGCAAATTAATTTAATTTTAACCCCCAAACACAATTTTGAGCTCGATGGTGAAGAAAAGCATTTTATTCAAACATTGTCAGGTAAGAGTCAACGATAGATTTCGACAGAAAATGATCATATCTTCCCAGTAATTGTAACCCTGTCCGTCTATAAGTGGCCGCTGTTACAGGCCCTTGGACAGGGTGATTCACTCTATGAAGTGGCTGTAACAAAAATCTCTACGTTTCCATACCTGTGAAGCAATCAATGTAACTAAAAGTCATATTGAATCCCTCCTCCTTCCCGTCTCCTTTATCTGAGAGTGAAGTAAACACAACACCAAGCGGTGAACTAGTGATCAGGTTGTTCGTACACTCACTATATGTTGAGTTTTGTTTTGTGCTGCACAGGTTACTGGCCCCATATGTATAGCACGAAGGTTGTTCCGATTTACATGATACTTCGTCTGAAAATATATATAGTGAATTAAATTAATTTACATAAATCTATCACAAATTGTATTTTGTAAAGCATGAGCCACAGATGGATCGCGCCTTGCTGGCGCGATCCATAAGTGACCCATGCTCGTCAAAGCATTTAAGGATGCTGTTAATTGCTGTTACATTAACGTAATAGGTAGTGGTGGGCAAAACCGAATAATTTGGAATTCGAATCTGATTTAGTTTTTTTTTTTTTTTTTTTTTTGAATCGGAACAAATCACTAATTGCATGTAAATAAAAATACCTCATTTTTACCATTGCAACTTGTCTCCATCATGGTTATCAAGAAATTGATAGTTTATAGTGTTTTTCTTTTAATTCACTCTACATTGTCTAAGAGCAACAATTTTCAGATTTTAACGACAAAATGCTATCGATTTTGGTCGTTAAAAATGAAAAGTCCAGTTTATTAAGCAAGTTTTTGTTCCTTCGAATTGTGCTTCGAATCGATTCGAATCACCTAATCGAATTGCCCAGCCTTAGTAATAGGTGACTCCAAGCTAACAAAGAATTAGTAAATATCCCTATCATCGTCCAAGACAGATACCAGTTACTGCTGCCCTCTGGTATAATAGGTCATTTTTGAATAAGATCTATTCCGCTTTTGGCGCAGTATAAGGTGGTCCATTTTCATCAAGTAATATAAACATATTTTGCTCTGTAGAATAAAAGTAGCTGAGAAAAAGTATCTAAATCAGATAGAATATGATTTCAAATGATCCGTATCGGTTCAGCCCTATCTACAACTTACCGTTAGAGTTGAGGAATTCAATCGGTGCGGTATTGAAAAAAATTAAAATGTACCGCGATGCACCGCGATGCACCGCGATGCTGCGGTCCATCAACAGCCCAGAATTGGCATAAATCTCATGAACGTGGCGTTTTTTTTAAATTTTGGAAATATGCAATTACTGCAAATGACTAGTAAATTTACTGTACTTTTGTTACAGTGAACAAGAATTAACAATTGCTATTTTACATTTGATCAAATCTTAAAAGATGATCCGAATCGATTTCGACTTGCAAATGACTCAGAAATCGTTTATCTATTGAGGTTTTGTCAAGTATAAGTCACTGATAGATCGCGACTCAACTTGAACAAATAAAATCTTTAATAGATACTTACCGTCTTGGATACGAAGGTTGCCGGTACATTTCTTTTTCTTTCCACTTCCAGAAAACAAGCGAATGTCAATAACTTGGAAAACAATCATGAAATGACTGTCAATCGGCGTTTCAAAATTCCAGCGACATTTTTGATCTGGGGGATAACGATCAGGATAATTGGGGGAATTGATAGATCCGGACCCGGCAGAATAAACGCTGGGTTCGCCGTTACATTGGGCGTTAACGATGGAGACTGAATAAAAATAAAAAATAAATATTGAAAATAAATAAAATTGACTCAAAAAAAAACTTCCGGTTATCGCAATACAATTGGGCGAAACAAATCGATTCGAAGCACAAATTACTCGAATCTGAAAAGAAATTGAAATTATTTTTTAGTTCGTGGGCTAAAAGATGAAGAGAGGATTAAAAAGAGCATTTTTTTGTCGAAATTCACTCTAAGCAAAACCGGAAGCAGCTCCCATAAGGAACCAACCAACAGCCACTCTATAGCAAGGAGTTACTAAAAGATGGGGTACCAGCAACGACACTCTAAACGGAAAACATCTCAAACGGAACTGAACCGTCATGGTAAAGTGCAGTGAGTGGTATCTGTCCTTGTAGAGGATAAAATTAATGACATCCAAAGAGTAATGTTGAAAAATCGCCCAATAACAAAAAATGTCGTAATATAGCTTTTTTCAAGCATGAGTCACTGATGGATCGCGCTCTCGAAGCGCGGTCCATCAGTGGCTCATTCTTGAGAAAGTAAATATTCTGGCCGGGGATAATTTGTTAAATTTTACATAGAGAATTAAGAACATGAAAACAAATGCTTGATAAAATTCGTACAGTAAAATTACGTCTAAATCGCTAACCCTATAGTTTATTTATTCTGTATGGAAATTCACTCTGAGCAAGGCAGAAGCAGTGCCAAAAAGGAACGAACTAACGGCCACTTAATAGCAAAGCGCTACCAATAGAAGTAGTGCCAAAAACTACACTCTAAACAGAAAACACTCCAAATGGAACTGAACCGCCATAGTAAAAAAACAGTTAGTGGTATTAGTCCTATCACTTCTATACACTTTCTATAGCATATTTTCCGTCAGCATACAGATTAGCTTTTAATACAAAAAGAGACATAGAAAAAGATGTTATTCTCAAATAAACCTGGCCAAGAGAAATTTCCCATTAAATTTCAATCTGAGTCAGTTATAGGCTTTTAAATGACAAGGAACTGCTATAAAATTTGTTCTAAACAAGCGCACCCCAAGCCGAAAGCAACCCAAACAAAACCGAACCGTTATATCACAGTACAGTGACTGGTATCTGTCCTGGGCGTTGTTGGTGAAATTATTTAACACATCTTTTATTCCTTTTAGGCACCTTCGCCACGAACGAAACACGTGGAGACAATTCTAAAGCGCGGACTTCCTAAGTAGGGCTGGGCAAAACCGAATCATTTGGAATTCGAATTTGATCGAATCAGAAATTCGATGTAAATAACAAATATTCCATTTAAATCTTACAAATTGTCTTCATTGTGAAAATCAAGAACTTCATAGTACATAGTGTATATTTAATTCATACTCCATATCTAAGAGCAACAATTTTCATATTTTAACGACAAAATAAATTCGATTAGGGTCAAATTTGACCAAAATCGATTGCATTTAATCGTTTAAATTAGAATTTTTGTCCAATTAGTAAGTATTTGTTTCTATGAACGATTCACGCTAGATTCGAATATATTGTGCTTCGAATCGATTCGAATCACCGAATCGAAATGCCAAGTCCTATACTAAAGCGCCACATACCTTTAATCAACACCAAACAGAATGCCCAGATGATGCTTCTTTGTCCTGTATTCATAGCAATGATACTAATAATATTATTTTATATTAAACCTAAAAAAAATACGGTTATGGAAGTAATTTTAGTTTCCTTTTTTAAAAATCACCCCGAGCAATTTGGGAGCTGTATAAGAAGCTAACAGAAGAGTGCAATATTATGTGAAATCTTGGGTCTCAATGTATAGAAAAACGCCAGTTACATCCTAGGTAGTGAGGATTCAAAACAAACCCGAAATGCCACAGTAGAAGGTAATGAGTAACATCTGCCCTGGGCAACATTCTAATCAAGTTTAGAAGCAATATTGAAAGATGTTAACTAGTGACCTCTCGTATAGCTACATAAGAGTTACATAGAAAACTGAGCCCGCACAGTAGAATGCAGTAAGTAATATCTGCCCTGGGCAACAGCCTAACGAAGTTTAAGAGAAATATTGAAGGATTTTAACTATTGACCTCTCGTTTAGAAACATAAGAGTTACATAACAAAACTGAGCCCGCACAGTAGAATGCAGTAAGTAACATATGCCCTGGGCAACACCCTAACCAGGTTTAAGAATCAATATTGAAGGATCTTAACTAGTGACCTCTTGTATAACAACATAAGATTTACATAATAATAACCTGTTACTAGGGATGTGAGTTTCAAATATTTTTTCGAATCGAATCACCAAAACAATAATTTCGAATCGAATCTGTTCGAATATGATTTTATTTAAATAAAAGTCGTTCCCGAATGTATTGAAGTGGTTCGTTTAGGGCTGCGCAAAACCGAATCACCTGGAATTCGGATCTGATTCGAAAATTTTTTCACATTCGTTGTTTAAATTCGTGCAACATTAAAAAAGAACAAAATAGTTATGTATTGAATTTGCGACTGAGCACAATAAAATTGGCAAAATTTTATCATAAAGAGGAACTAAATAGCCAAATAATTTTAAAAAAGTTTTCCTTTTTAGGTCCGAGAGCGAGAGAACTTTATATGCACAAGAATTTATTAAAATCTCAACGAATTGTATTGAAATGCGTAGAATCGATTCAAATTAACATTGATTACAAATTCGATTCGAAATTCTGAAACTTGCAATGCTGCCTGCAACCGCACCTCACGAGGAGAAACGTATAAACAAAACCTCACCAAAGTGGAGTACAGTGAGAGATATCGTGGGCGCGAAGGCCTAGTGGTTAAACATGTTGGCATCGCAGGTTGATGATCTCGGGTTCTAGCCTCGGCGAGTCCGGCTCGTTAATTCATGCCCATCACTCAACTCAGGGTGTAATAACTTGGGTAAGCTAAGCCGAACAGAAAAAAATCACATCTTTCAAAAAATTCTAACCCTGCCCGTCTATAAGTGCCGCTAGTACAGGGCCTTGGGCAGGGTGATCCACTCCAAGAAGTGACTATATATGCCTTGGATGATAATAAAACTATACTTTCTTTGCTTCCTTTGTTGTTGTTGTCAGTAACAAATAGACTTGACGCTCTCAACTTCTTTAAACATCTATGCAAATCTGTCTTATCAGAAATATCATTTTGAAACGTGACAAATGCCAAGCATATAGGTAATAGATGGTAGAGATCTGAACACTCGGATATTTCATAATCCGGATGCTATTCTGACTCACAAATTGCATGGTACTGATCCCGACAGAATCCTGGACACGACGCCTTCCCGTATTTTCTGTTGTCGTAAAGTGCTGTCAATTCTTTTATTCGAGAGGCTGAATCCCAACCTGATCCAAACCGGGTGATATATTTTTTAAATCAACCTGAACCGCCAATCATTGAAATTGACCGAATCCCGCCGGATTGGATTTCGGCAATCTGTTTGATAACGACCTTTAATAGATGAAACAAGCGTCTGCGATCAATCCCTGGCTCATCCCAATAGCCAATCACATCCTATTTTGTCAAGCTTGTGCCACTGATGGATCGCGTCGAGCAGACGCGGTCCATTAGTGGCACAAGCTTGGCAAAAAAATATGCTGTCTGATTAGGGAACAAATGTTGGAACTAGCTTTGTTAAGTATGGGCCACCGAAATATAACGGTTCGTGTGTGGACCATGCTTGGTAAAAGGGTACTTTTTGATGAAATACACTGTGATAAAACTACAGTAAATTTACCTTTCATTTGCGGTGATTGTATATTACCAAGAACATGTTGCTGTTGGAATTCACGACAAGTATGGACCGTTGATATTGAGTTCCATCAACAGTCTCCGACAGGACAGAAACATCGATTTTTTTTATTTTCAAATACCGGTAGCTAGGTTAAATTACTGCCAAACGACGATTTTATTGAGTTTTAATTACAGTGTAGATAAAGCAGCAGTAGGTCCAGACATATTTATCGTTGAGTCAATATTTAGGCAACCTATTTAATGTGTTTTCGATTATTGGTGAAGCAATGGCTTACCTTGTACACTCATGGTATACCGGGATAATTTCAAAATAAATCAAACTGTAACAAAACCAAAGTAAAGCAAACGCCCTTGACAGTAATTTTACTCTGTGATATTGGAAAAAAGCAACAAATGCGACATTTTTGGCCTATTATGGACTGTTGATGAAACGCACCACCAAGGTGCGTCCACCAACAGCTCATACTTGTCACTCATCTCTAGGGCTGGGGAATCCAATTCGGTGATTCGAATCGATTCGAAGCACAAATCCTTCGAATCAATTGTGAACAGCATCAGTTTCACGAAAGTCGGCCTCGAAGCTCTGAACAAAGCAATATTACTGGCCAAGTTCAATCGAGTCGAGTCAAAATTCGTATAGTCAAGTATTTGAGTCACTGATGGGTTGAGCCGTGAAGGCGCGAGTTCGCCTCATGCAATCTACTTTTACGAAAAGGTTGCAAAGTATACTATAACAAAAATGCAGTAAAATTACCATTTTTTAATAATAGTTTTCTAATAAAACTATTAAATTGCTTTTTCGGACAATTATGAGCCAAAGCGCAGTCCATAATTAGTATACATCTCAAGTACAGTTTCATAATTTCGAAACACGCAATTCCTGAAAATGGAAATTCAACTTGCTGCACTTTTTTTCGTAGTGTAAAGTCGCTTAGAAAGATACAGGATATCCCTGAAACAATCATCCTTTTTGATCATAGCTGTAAGTTTTTTGTGTATTATTTTTTTTTAGGTTTTTCGAATTATTTGTCATGGCCTGTCATAGCTGCAAAGTACCTCGCTTTAGACACACTCGGTGGTGAAATCGCCAAGCATCGAATCATCCGCTTTTCAGGCAATACGATCGTGCTTGGCCGACTGAAAACACTCTTTTAAATCCTACTACAAACTACCCACGAAAGTATCCTTAACTGACCGGGATTCATATTCCTAACTGATCATAACTCATGATGGTCATAACGTATTTGGGGAGTGAGACAACCTACCGCCTCTCTGCCACTTACTTCCTAACTATAGTCACTCATTTCGGCAGTATCCCGCTTGTCGACTTGAATTAAACTCTTAAATAATTCAGGAAGCGATAGATTTGAACTCCAAGTATTAAGGTCAGGATTTTAATGGATTATCCTTATTAAGTATTTAATAGATTATTCCGTGTTTGCTTTGACGGCGACTAATCAATTTGTTGGTTTAGTATGGAGTTAATCAATTCTCGGACTCTTTTTTCACAAGTATAGACCTATCAATGGAGAATTCCCATTTCGCTAACAAAACACTACGTATGGATCATGTCTTGGATCCCAAACCCACCACTGCCTTATACTTTTCTTAGTATTTTGTGAAGCAGAAAGGGCGTTCGAGTTCAACGAACAAATTCGCATTTTTTTTTTTTTTTTTGAAGAGCCATCCTTGCGATCTTCTTCAAATTAAAAAAACTAATTTTTTTTACACAAAATATACGTTCTAGGTACAGGAAATGTGAGGTAAATTATAGCTCGTTATTTCCCTTATAGATTAAAAATGAATAGAAAATCATTAAAAGCATTAAATTATCAAAATGCGCACAAACAAATAAAACAAATGGACCAGCAAATGTACCTTCTATCTCTCGCGTGATGAATGCATTTTACTACTGTAGCCATCTTTAAAAAAATAAGAAAAGGACTCATTCAGACGATCAGCAGAGTGCATCGTACGCGGTAGAAGGTACACGTTTGCGTAGGTTGCGTTGTTTCAAGGTTTGTTTTATTTTACACTTGCGACATTTTAAGCTTGCGCAAGGCTCTGGATTCAGTTCCTTACGTTTTCTAACGCATCTGAACGGTTTGCTATGTAGCTAACATGTTCAGTTGCCTGCATCGTGCGCTGAAGGCGAATGCGATTTATGCAAAGCAATGCAGGCGTGTATTGGTGTTTTATTTTGCATCGGTAAGACAATTTCAAGTGCATTATGGCCTAAGATGTTACTCAATATTTCTTTATGGATGCAAATATTTAATCGTCAGAGACAATACGTGACACACTCCAGGCAGAATAGAAATATCTTTTCTAAAAGTCAACGCCAATGTTTCCTCCACCGCTTATCCATTATTCAAGTTGTGTTGATGTATTGACGTAAATTCCCAAATTGCTTGTCTGCGATAACTTTCCGAAAACTTTTCGTCGCTTTTGTCGTTTATAATTTGTGTTTGGGCAAGCATGGCCCACATTATAGCGTTTAGTATTATTGTATTAGACCAAACTATACAATAGTATACTGATTCAATATTACATTTAGACGGAATTGCTCCAATTTCATCACATTTTCCCTATTAATTTTCGCACCGAGCTCATGTTCTACATGTCCAATAGCATAACAGAAAATTTGACATATACCATGATTTCACTGCACACAAGGACCAACCAAAAATCTAAATTATTTATAATTTGAATTAATATAAAATACCAGACTACTTGGATTAGGAATTTTCTATTTCCTTGTCAAGTATGAGCCACAGATTGATCGCGCCTCGGCGGCGCGATCTATCAGTGACCCATACTTAACAAAATATAACAAATACTGACTATACAAAACTATACAATAGAATATTGCTCCAATATTTCATTTAGACGGAATTGCTCTAATTTTATCACATTTTTCCTATTCCGCGTAAAGCTCATGTTCTATATGTCCAATAGTATACCTGACTATTGGATTAGGACATCTCTATTTCTTTGTTAAGTATGAGCCACAGTGACCTATACTTAACAAAATAGAACAACTACTAAAATTTCTGTCGAATGGGGCTAGGGCTATTCGATTCGGTGATTCGAAGCGATTTGAAGTACAAATTATTCGAATCAATCGTGAATCTGTCATGACCCAAAAAAAAAAACATGATAAATGAGGTGTAATTTTTCATTTTCAACGACAATAATGCAGTCAAAATTTGATCAAAATCGATTTTATTTCGTCGTTGAAATGAAAATTTTTGCTCTTGTACTGGAACGCAATTGAAAATGTCATCGCTTTTAAGACAGTCTATGCTAATATTTGTCAATTTGAATTTCCTAAGTATCATAATGTAGTAGACAATAATAGTAGTAAAAATGGGATATTTGTTTTATTTTTATGAGATCAACGATTTGATCCGATTAGGAAAAATTATTCAAATGCTATTCGAATTTCATGATTCGGTTTTGCCCAGCCCTACTTGTTCTGTCGATCTTCCGCCATATTTTATAGCTTAGTTCCAGTGTATTTTGGCTGTATCTATCTACACATATACCGGAGATATCGCTTTTTTATAGTCGCTAATTTGCGTGGACTATCTTGGTCCAACGGTCACTCATGGACGAGCAGGGTCAGTGTTGTTTGAAAGTTATGATCCTCCCGGTTCAATTGGGCCAAACCAAGTTATTACGCTCTGAGTTAGGACCGTTTTTATTTGCGCTCAAAGCTCAACCGAAAGCATCACCTAAAAGAACCAAGCCAATTGACGTATTTCCTGCCTGTCGTAAGAGACGACTATAAAGGAACCAAAGATGTGGCAGATGGTTCTACCATCGCCCAGGGAAGAAGCCACTCACTGCACTTTAACATGGCGCTCCAGTTTTTTTTTTATATATATGGGCACTTCTATGAGTGGATCACCCTGCCCAAGGCTTTGCCACTTTTAGGCCCTAACAGCAACAGTACTCTTAGCAGAAAACTTCCAATGCAGAACTGAGTCACGGCGGTAAAAATACAAAACCGTCTACAACTTCTTCGCTTTCTTTGCCTAGCGTCTTACGACACGCAGGAAATGCGTTATTGGGTGTCTGCACAGACACCCCAGTTTAATCACCACCAATATACTGGTACTTTATCTACAAGATTCGCCTTTTTGTCGTTCAAGTATACAAGTGAAAACAAATCCAACAGCCTTCTGTTTGACAAGCGATAAACCTAGGGTACAGATATCTTCGAATCTTACTAAACAAATTTATATTTCTGAGACGAAAGCGACAAAATCAAACAACAAAATGAACAAAGAAAAGCACCACGATATGCCTTCCTGGTAACTAATTAACACAGTCGACTGAACTGTACAATACCTGTTTTAATTGATGTCAGAATTAGATGGAATTTTTGGGGGCCAGAAAAAAAAACAATAAAAAAAAAACAGAAATTTTTTTACTAAAAAATCCGCTGCAGAATAATAATGGCATTCCAGGGGTTTGCTTAATCTTGGTAAAGTATGAGGATATTTACCATATGGTAGCGAGTAGGCTTATTCGATTCGAAGCACAAATCATTCGAATCAATTGCGAATCGTTCATGGAAAATAAAAATTTGCTGAAATGATTTAGGATTTCTATTTTTAACGATAAAATGTCACCGATTTTGGTCAAATTTGACCATCATCGATTATATTTTGTCGAGAGAAAATGTGAAAATTGTTGCTCTTAGACATGTAGTGGGAACCAAAATATACACTATAAACTATAAATTTCTGGATTTCCACAATGAAGACAATTCGTAAGAGTTTAAAACGGGATATTTGTTATTTATACGGAATTAGTGATCCGATTCAATTCGAAAAAATTATTCGAATCAATTTCGAATTCTGAATGATTCGTTCTTGCCTAGCCCTAGTAGCGAGTAAAGAAAATTTGCCAATTTTATTCGTAAAACTTTACCAGAGACTTCAGACAGAATATTTCATAAGAGGCAATCTAGGTTACACAAAACTAGATAAGCTCGGCAAACTAGGTTCATGGGTTTCTACTAAGTAATCTCGATATTTTTACCTAGAACGCTACTGTATGGGTGTGGGCTACTGTAACAAAAGCACAGTAAATTTAATGGTCATTTGCAGTAATTGAATATTTCCAAAGTTAAAAAAAAAACGCCATGTTGATGAGATTATTCCATTATACCAATTATGGGTTGTTGATGGACCGCACCCTCGCGGTGCGTTCGATCAACACCCAATATTTGGCCAAAAATTAAATTTTGAATTTTTTCTATACTGCCAAGTAAAATTACTCTGAAAGACCAGTGATTTTGTTGCATTATTTGTTACGGTGTAGATTGTCCCGACTCGTGTCGTAAAATTCGACTTAACTGACGCAAAGCAGTGATAAACATTTTTGAAGCTGAATGAAGGAACGTAAAAAAGTACCATGATATGGCTTCTGAGTAATTAATTATGCCGGGTAGGTACGGACTTCAGAATAGTCCAAACGTGTTTCCTTCGTGTCGTAAGAGGCGAATATATAAAGAAGCAAAGAAGTGGTAGATGGTTTTACTATCGCCCAGGGCAGATATCATTCACTGCACTTTATCATGATGATTTATTTCAGTCTGGGATATTTTCCGTTTAGAGTGCAGTTGCTGGTAATACATTTTTTCGTAGCCTTTGCTATTGAGTGGCCGTTGGTAACTTTCCTTTGGAAGCCGCTTCGGGCCTTGCTTGGAGTGAATTTCAATAAAAAAAACAGAGCCATCTGAACTGTATAATGTCTTTGTAAATATTGATGTCGAATTTAGGTGGGCTACGGGGAGGGACGAGCAAGATGGGTGGAAATTTCACTAAAAATATAGTGTGTGTGTAGGTTTGAAATTACCCTATATGAGTTGCTGCATATTAATCCCTTAATTACAGGGCCCGCGAGTAGGGGCTGGGCTAATCCAAATCATTTGGAATTCGAATTTGATTCGAATAATTTCTTCAAATCGGATCGAATCGCGATTCCATAAAAATAACAATTATCCCATTTTTATTATAACTAATATTGTCTTCGTTATGATAATCAAGCAATTTACAGTTACAAATTACAAATATTAGCTTAAACAGAATTAAACGTGTTGTATTTTCAATTACACTCAAGTCCAACAGAGAAAATTTTCATTTCAAAGACAAATCACTGCATTTTGTCGTTAAAATGGAAAATATCACTCCATTTAACAAGTTTTTGTTCCTATGAACGAGTCACGATTGATTCGAATCACCGATTCGAATTGCCCAGCGATACCCGCGAGGACAAGTAACAAATAAAAGAAATTTTAACTAAAAATGCAGTGCAGATGTGTAGATATGGAATTGTTCTATAATATTTTCTGCATATGAACTTCGGAATTAAGGGCTCGCTAGGGCACGCATAAAACCTCATCGAACGCGATCCCTCAGTTTCTGAAGCGTAAAAAAACATACTTGTACAAAACGTTTTTCACAGGGATTCGCGACGCCAGGGACAAGATGTTTTGTTTTTTTATTGAAATTCACTCCGAGCAAAGACGGGAAGCACTGCCTAAAAGGAGCCAAATAGCGGCCACCTAATGGCGTGGAGGTATAACATGTAGTGCACCAAGGGCAACTGCACCCTAAGTGGGCAACATTCCAGTGTATAAAATCAAGAATGATTCAATAATGATGGTCTCGGCATCATATATCATGATTAAGCATGATCCATTAGAATATTCTCTTAAATATTTTTCGTGCGATACTATGGCAATTGTCACGATCACACAATGATATGACATGAATTTTTAGTATTGCAATTTCCTGTTGAATATGTCCCGCGTCACACGCTTGCACAAAAATAGTCCAATAATATTCATTCAGATTATATATTTTCGGGAAAAAAGAAGTCTGCTTGATCTCGCTTAGACAAGACTGAATTAAATCGCGTGGAACTTTTGGGGAAAATATTATTAATATTGTCGTGTAATCATCATATTCTTCATAACATTGTCCATAATCATTGAATATAGTTTTTTTTATGCGGAAACCGTCTATGTCTAACGACAAGAGTTCGCAGAGACACGTCGAACAGTCAACCTTTTCCTAAAATTATGAGCAAAATAGGAAGCTATTAATTACCTTGCAGACAATTAAAAATAGTGGCGTGAATGTCAGTAACAATCTCAGTATACCAAAAGTACTACAATAGTATCGGTAACTGCACTCTGGGCGGAAAACATTCCAATTGCAGTGAGTAAAAAATTCTTTTATGTTTCAACCAGAAGGCGCGCAAAATTATTTCTGTTTACTGAAAATCCCATACATTTTTGAAAATCCCATACAGAGAACTTGGGGACGTGTTTCTTCGTGTCTTTTTAAACATCGTAACAAATATTAATTAAGTCCGTAAAACTTCCATCAAATACAGAGTTCATCTGCTCTCAACAGTTTAGCTGTTGTTTGTTGTTATTGCAATATGTTTAACTATTCACCGTGCGCAAAGTTTATACTGCTATCCCACATTACTGACCACTGAATACATGACAACAATTTGATATCAATTTCTTTGAGCGATGCTTTCAGTCTTGCTTAGGGAGAAACTCTAATTTGAAAATACAAACAAGCGTAATTCCCTCTGTTGAAAGTATATGAACATAAAAATCGAATGGAGAGTAAAATCCACTTAAATTGAAAACGGTGATTGCAGAATAAGGTAATCCACAATGATGATCTCTGAGTTGTCGGTGTTCATCTTACTGACCAGGGCAGATACAATTCACTTCAACTTAGCGGCACATTGGTCTGAATAGAATGTTTTCGACGCACAGCGCATGTAGCGTAATTCCCTCTGTTGAAAGTATATTAACATAAAAATCGAATGGAGTATAAAATCCTATATCACCAAAATGATGATCTCTGAGTGGTCGTTGTTCATCTTACTGACCAGGGTAGATACCATTCACTTTAACATAGCGGCACATTGGTCTGAATAGAATGTTTTCGACCCACAGCGCATGTAGCTTGTTTTCTACTTTACCATAGTTTACGTACTCTTTATCATAATAGTGGTTGCTAGTAAGCTTTGTTCCAGTGCTGCTTCCAACCTTGCATAGAGTTTGGCCTTGTGGAAAATCTTTTTTCATCGAATTCCAATCAGTTTTATTTTGTCAAGCATGAGTCACAGATGGACCGCGTGTCATCGACGCGATCACAGCGAGTCTTATAATACAGAATGGCGAGACGGATTTTCGCACGATCAGGAATTCTCTGTTGTCGAGTATGAGTTACAGATGGACCGCGTCTCATCGACGCCATCCATCAGTGACTCATACATAACAAAAGATGTTTCGACAAAATTTCTCAATTGAGATAGAACAATCTAGGAAGTTTTACAAGCATTCGCCGGACGTGAATCGTACCGAAGAGGTGCGGTGCGTATTTGATTCATTTTTAATAAAACGTAAATTTTTATATGTATGCGATAAACAAAATCTAACGCCATATTTTTTCGTACGTAAATGACGGATGAGATAATGTGAAGCTTTCCAAATTCTTATTTCCCTCGTTTTTCGAACCAGGTCGAATGACTAATTCATATAAATAACAAACGTTCCGTTTTCCATTGTATTCCCCCACATTATCAAAAATAAATAAAGTTATTGCTATGAACTGTATACAATCAAACTGTAAGTATTTGTTTCAATTCACACTTTATCTCCAAGGCCAGAAATAGATTTGTCCAAAGTCAAAATGTTTAACCTCATTTTAACGCTAAAAGAGGAAATTTCATCGTATTTCGCAATTTTTTGCTTACATTCTTGTATTTCGAATATATTCGGGTCGCCAAATTGATTTGCCCCGCTATATACACTTTTTGGGATTTAGAATCAAAATTATGGTTTTGGAAAAATTATGACGTGAACATGATGTAAAAAAACAACGCACAATTTAATACTCTCCCCTCTATTGATTTTATCCGTGGGACAAGTTTGTCTGGACTAATAGAATATGATAACAAAACAAAAACTGATTGTAGGAGAAAATTATGTATTTTGTTATATATTTAAATACACCATATCACATTATAGGTAAAAATAACAAAATATAACACATCCTATTAATAACCTCGAATTTATTGAGATTTGCCGAGTAGACCGAGTTGACCACCGCCAGGGCTGGAAAATTCGATTCGGTGATTCGAATCGATTCGACGAACGATTATTTCGAATCAATCGTGAATCGTTTCTAGAAATAAAAACTTGTTAAGTGAACTAGGATTGTCATTTTTAACGACAAATGCAATCGATTTTGGTAAAATCTGACCAAAATCGATTATATTTCGTCGTTAGAAAATGGAAATTGTTGCTCTGAGTGTGAATTCAAAATATACTATAAACTAATAATATCTTCATTTTCACAATATTGGGATATTTGATATTTACAAAGAATGAGTGATTCGATCTGATTCGAGAAAATTATTCGAATCAGATTCGAATTCCAAGTGATTCGGTTTTGCCCAGCCCTAACCAACGCCCGGTCTCCAAATTATTTTGCCAAGCATAAGTCCCAGATGGACCGCGCATTGGCGGCGCGATCCATCAGTAACTCACGCTTAACATGATATGTTTAGTCAACATTTTTGTGACTCAGTTTTTCGTTATCATAAATTCAACAAAACGTTCCGGTTTCGTGGTGGAAGGATCGAGTGTTTGAATAAACTAAGAGATAGGAATAGAATAGGCGGGTAGGGATATCATTTTTATCTTGCGGGAGAGGAAAGCCGAGAATACAGCTTAACCATATGGGGAACCACGACCTCTCGTGCAGATACCAGTTCCAAATCGGGGTAAAAGTTTTTGATTCACGTATTTCTCATTTTTCCTGTAGACCTGGCTATCATTATTAAGACCATTTAGAACTCAACAAGCTATATTGGAAGTAAATAAAAACAATGCACTCAATGCGGAAAGCATTCTACAAAGAACTCGGTCGCTACAATTGAGTGCAGTGAGAGATATTTCCCTCGGGTTGGACAAACACTAAATTGAACGAATTAAGCTAATTTCATATTCACCAAACAAGGATTATTAACAAACTGCAAACAATGTAAAAGATATTTTAACGAATACAGTAGCTAAAAGAGGGTTGAAGGGAGTCTGACAGGTCTGTGGACATCGGGGTCCTGTCTTTAGTGGCGCGAAGGCCTAGTGGTCAAACATGTTGGCATCGTAGGTTAAAGATCTCGGGTTTGACGCCCGGCGAGACCACCAGTCAACCCAGAGTGTAATTGGTTAGGCTACGCCGAACAGAAAAAGATCGTATCTTTCCCGTAATTGTAACCCTGTCGGTATATAAATGGACGCTGTTACAGGGCCTTGGACAGGGTGATCACTCTAAGAAGTGGCTTTAAAAACATAAAAATAAAATCGTTATCATGTTAGTTTCGAGGATTAAATATATTGGGTTCGGGCTCGTTAATCCATGCCCACCACCAAAGCCATGGCGTAATAACTGCAGACTCCGCCGAAACTGAAAGATCATATCTTTCCATCAATATTTACCCTGTTCGTCTATAGGCTGCTTATTCAGGTTCTTGCCCAGGGTGATTCACTCAATGGAGTGGGCATTGAAAAACTCGACTCGCATACATTCACCCCGCTTTATATTCAAACCTAGAATTTCAGTTATGCGTAGCCCGAAGCGTATTTATAAGGATTTAAGGTAACTGGGCATGTATGACTTGGTTTATCTGTGGCTCATAATTGAACAAAATTCTGGCTAGACTAAATTTTTCAATATTTACAGGTATTGTACGGTTCAGCTGTGTTTGTTAAATAATTACTAGGAGGGCATATGCTGTCGCTTTTCTTTGTTTATTTTGGTGCTTGATTTTGCTTTTCTCTCACATATATAAATTTGTTTAGCAAGATTCAAAAGCGGGAAGGGTGGACACAAATTTAGAAACAGAGTAAATTCCTTATATATATATATATATTTCTCGGCCAGCTGCCAACCGATTCAAACCGATCCGATACAATATATATTTTTTATAGCCACTTCTTAGAGTGGATCACCCTGTCTAAGACCCTGTAACAGCGACCACTTATAGACGGACAGGGTTACAATTACTGGAAAGATATCATCTTTTCCTGTTCGGCTTTGCCTACCCAAGTTATTACACCCTGGGTTGAGTGGTGGGCATGGATAAGGGAGCCTGGACTCGCCGGGCTACCCTTCGTCTCGTGCAGGTTTCGCACTCGCGCTCAACTTAGAAATAGGAAAATTACGTAGATGATGTAGACTTTCAGTCTGCGTCATTTTCTAATCTGTAATAATCTGTCGTCAACGTTCACTTCACTTCAACACTTTTTAACCCGCGCATAGTTTATGATAGTGTGCCTATTTTTAGTTACTAAGACCCGGCAAGTCTGAATTGTCACTTTCACTTCTGTTATCTTTAGCAAAGCCGTCGTATGAAGGAGGCGGCTCCCGCAGTATCCGCGTTGATCGGTTGTTTCTTGTCGAAAATATTTCCTCAGCATTTCTCGGCGAAGACCTGAAAATAAAGTTCACTTAGAGCCCTGTGTGGATGAGATTAAAGTAAATAGGGTATATTTTCAACAAAATACAAATACACCCAGTGGAAAAAAATTCGCCGAATATTTTGCCTAGTATGAGTCACTGATGAATCGCGTCGATGAGACGCGGTTCATCTGTGGCACATGCTTGGCAAAATGAGATTTTTTGATTGGTTATGTATTAAATCTCAAATTTTCGTGCGACTTACCGCGTATTGTTTATATTAAATATTTAGTTGGTTTTGAACCCTGATGTGCTTTTCAGGTGTATTTGCTGCATTTTTATTGTTTTACTCCAATTTGCATGAAAATAAATATTTTTAAAAAATTTTTATTGCAACGACTCCTTCCAACCACGATTAAAGCAAATTTTATTAAAAAAAGTAAAAGATCTCGGGTTAGAGTACGGCTCGTTAATCCATGCCCACCACTCAACCCAGGGTGTAATAACTTGGGTTGGCTAAGCCTGTCAGGAAAGATCATCTTTTCAATAATTTTAACCCTGTCTTAACTGGGCAAAACCGAATCATTGGAAATTCAATACTGATTCGAATAACTTTTCCGAATCGGATCGAATCGTTGACTTCATAAAAATAACAAATATCCCATTTTGCTATTACTATCATCGTCTCCATTATCCTTATTAGGAAATATACAGTTACAAATTAAAAAATAATGGCATAAACTAACATAAAAGCGATGTATTCTCATTTTAACGACAAAATGCAACCGATTTTGGTCGATTTTGACCAAAATCGATTGCACTTTGTCGTTAAAAATGGAGGCATTTAGCGTGACTTTGTTCTTATGACCGATTCACAAATGATTCGAATAATCTGTACTTCGAATCGATTCGAATCACTGAATTGAATTGCCCAGTCCTAACCCGGTCCGTCTATAAGTGGCCGCTGTTACATGTCTTTGGTCAGTGGCTTCTGGTACAGGTATTTAGTGAAGGGGACCCACTCCAAGAAGTGCATACAAAAAACAAGTTACCTTTTTCGTAGCATCACAACCACAACTGCAACCATGCCGGCCAGAGCCAACGCACTGAATATAGCTGCAATAACGATGAATATGATTCTCGTTCCATCTTGTGTTGTATTTTGAGGTAGGGAGCGAGTTATGGTGGCTAGATTGAATGGTGAAATCATCAGAGAGAGTTATTATTAATACGAAATGCTCTTGTGGTTCGCAAGAAATTATTTTTTTCTCAAAACTAATAATGTATACATGGTTATCCAGTCAAGGATTTATCTTGGCATTTCATTCTTTGTGAAATGCTAAAATTATCATGGAGCACCAGGACCCAAGGGCATCATTTTAAAAAGTCATTCATTTTCTATGTCTTTGAATAATGAGAATCCTGGTATTCATACTGTAGGTAAAATGTAATAATTGTCAAATATTGTTTTATTTTTTGCGGCGTATACAAATCATAGAAGGACGTCACAAATGTGGCAAAATTACCAATTCAAACGATAACGAAATTATGAAGTTTTTCTCTCTGACCACGCGCGACCCGGAGACACCAGGATCAAATAAATACTTGGTAGAGATAGACAAAATTTTGTGCGAAAATAAACAAAAAAATCAGGACACTATTCGTGGAAACCTTTCCGATTTAAAAATCCTGACCTATTTTGCGTATAACATGTTTTTAATGATGGGTCACTGATGATGGATCGCTCAGGCGAGGCGCGGTCCATCTGTGACCTATGCTTAAAAGAACAAAAATTCTTAGAAAGTTTTACTGTTGTTATCAAATGTATAACTGAACGTATATTTCTCTAATTTTCTTGTCAGTTAATACGTTGATAATGATGACCGGACTTTAGTATGGCCCCAATGTATTTCCTGTTTGTCGTAGTAAGAGGCGACTAAAAGGAAAGAAAAAAATGGTTGTTGGTTCTACCATTGTCCAGGGCAGATGTCACTCACAATAATTTCACTTTACCATGGTGGTTCAGTGCCTTTTGGAAAATTTTTGCTTAGAGTGTAGTTTCCGGCACTATATTTTGGAGTAGCTATGTGCAATTAGCGCTGGGCAAAACCGAATTATTTGGAATTCGAATCTAATTCGCATAATTTTTTTTTTTCGAATCTGGTTCGAACAATTTTTTTTTCGAATCGGATCGAATTAATAAGTCAATGTAAACAACAAATATCCCATTTTTACAATTATAACTTGTCTCCATTGCAAGCATGAAGAAATTTATTGCGTATTGTCAATTCACACTGAGAGCAATAATTTTCATATTTTTCCGACGAAATATAATCGATTTTGGTCAAATTTGACCAAAATCGATTACTTTTCGTCATTAAAAATAAAAATCCATTTCATTTAACACGTTTGTGTTCCCATTAACTATTCACTAACGATTGATTCGAATAAATTGTGCTTCGAATTGAATCACCCAAATCAAATTGACCACCCCTATGTACAACTCAATTGGTTGTCGATCTGCTCCATTTGTGCACTGCCTACACCCTTGCTTAAAGCGAACTTCAAGTAAATAAGCATTGTAATATAATCGTACCTGCCGTGGTGGTATTACTTTCTTCCATCTCCTTCGAAAAACAACAATTGTTGTGAATCACAAAATTCACGATAGCAAGATTTGTATTCTTCAATATTGTTTTAAATCTGATATGCTGAACCGCTGTACAGACTGAAAGATTTTGGCGCACTAGGGTTTGTATGTAGGGTTAGGTAAAACCGAATCATTTGGAATTCGAATCTGGTTCGAATATTTTTTCGATTCTGATTGAATCACTAATTTTTACTATTATAACTTGTCTCCATTGTAAAAATCGAGAAATTTGTATTTTGCAGTGTATTTTCAATTCACACTCCATGTTTAAGAGCAACAATGTCCATATTTAACGACAAAATATAATCGATTTTGGTCAAATTTGACCAAAGTCGATTTCATCGGCTTACATTCAAACACAGATAGACACGGACCTTCTGTATAAACTTTGAGTCTCTTCTGTATTTCAGCAACGTGCGAAACATCTTGCAAGAGAAACAAAACACGGGTCACTGATTGAGAAAGTGGACCTAGCTAATGTCACATCTGTTTCTGCAATTCACTATTAGGCGCTCTAACTCAACAACCACTATGTATGGCTTTTTTAGTGACCATTTATTCGTTTTCTGTTTACGATACCTGCGAAGTGCCTTGCTGAAGAACATACTCGTTGGTCAAACAACTAGGGCTGGACAAAAGCGAATCATTTAGAATTCAAATCTGATTCGAATATTTTTTTCGAATCGGATCGAATCACTAATTCTATGTAAATAATAAACATCCCATCAAGATTTTTATGGTAAAGCAATAATTTTCATATTTTAACGACAAAATATAATCGATTTTCGTCAGACTTGACCAAAATCGACTGTACGTTGTTGGCAAAATGAAAATTCTACTTCATTTAGCGATTTTTGTTCCCATGAACGATTCACGATTGATTCGAGTAGAACGTGCTTCGAATCGATTCGAATTCCCCAAACAAATCACCTTGAATCATTGCACCCACTTTCAGCACGTTCTCTCCCGCGACTGATATACTTTTTCTGATCCACGGTCATGATCTCTAGCGCGCCACAATATTTTATGCGATTCGGCCACAAACTCTCCACATTTCAATATTAAGAATTTTAAGTCGCTCGCTATCCAGTTGCTTCGTTAGTAAATGCACTTTTGTCTTATCAGAAGGTCAATGGTATACCCCTTCCCCCCACCCACCCTCAATAAATTTTATAGTTTTATTGAAACAAATGTTGAAATAAATGAATCTTTATCAATTCTGAACTTGAACTATTAAAAGCCAAATTTAGCATCAAATCATACAGTCAACAGGAAACATTTTCGCTGTACCCCCTCGAAAGTACAAAAAATGGTATGCTGTCTTTTGCGGATCGAAGAGCAACGGAAGTCGCGAAGAAAATACTCATTTTGCAAGGCGAGTTGAAAATCAGAAGACATATAGCAGGCACATGGAATTGGTAACTCACTATCAAAATACAGAATTTCTCCGAGTTTCCGTTGTGGTTTGAAAGCCGATACCAGGTCTGGGCAAAACGATTTAAACAAAGGGATTAAATTGCAAAGCAAAATCAGAGATACTCTCCCAGCCCAATATATATATTCTCAATAAATTCTCAATTTAAATGATATAATTTGGGGACTATTCCCCAAAACTTCCTCAAATTAAAACAAGTGAATCTCACTCAAGTTACTTGTACTCAAACACACACACCACAATACGGATATACAAACAAGGGTCCAAGCTGCGAAACCCGCAACATCTGAAACTCAAAAAATCTGTATATTTAAATGTTGTAAAACTGAAGTAAGATTCATAATGACGTGATATATTGCTCAGAAGGTAAAGATTTTTGTCGCTCATGGACAGAGGACGCTCCATGTCTTCAACGCAAGATCCATCTGTACTTCAGACTTACTCAGAATGCGGCTTAAAGATAATTTTTTTTATTGAATTACTTTTTAATTCTGCCAAATTTCTCGTTTTTCTAACAGTAATCCCGGAATAACTGTTAAGTAACTAATTAACAGAATATGCTTGTGACGTCACAGAATATTTCATTTGCTCTGCTCCAGAAGAAATGTAAATCAATAATTATTAAATATGTACAAACATGCTTGGGCCATGTATATCAATGGGTATACAACCCCGGCCAAGCTCGAAAGAGGGTTAAAGGATGTAGCAATATGAAAATGAAGCAAAATTAAAGAAATAATACGGCAATAACACATATACGGTAGTAAAATAGAACGATATTTGGGAACGTATAAGTAAAACAAAACATTGTGAATCCCTGTTTTAGCAGATTTTCAACAAGGCATAATGTAATGAAATACGGCAAGCCCGCACCAATTTTCATTTCGCCAAGCATGAGCCACAGATGGACCGCGACATATTATTTTACATTTATTATTATTTAACAGTTATTAAGCTGAGTGGAACATGATGCAATGACCTGAAGAATGAACAATACTAACGGCCATTTACAGACGAAAAAATAAGTAATTTTGTCAATATAGTGGGTGGCCCACGGAAAGATTTTCTGAACAGCCGCGCCCCCCTCCCCCCACGACTTAAAACAACCCTGCTTTGAACAGTGTAGTATTGAGCTCTACGATGATGCAATGTTTATGTTGGCCCATGTGTTATAAAATAAAAGCCGAATGCGATTCGTTGATATCTTGAAATGGACTACCTATCCCTTCTTCTTGTTTCCTGGATCCGTGTGCAAGAAAATTCACAAGAATACACGAATGAGCTAATATCAAGCAAATATACAAAAATATCATGTTCTCATACCACAGAAATATAAGTTTATTGTAAGCTTTCGTTAGAGCATAGTCTAACTTCTTGTCTGAGGGACGAAAACATGATATATTTGTATAAAAGCCTAATTCCAGATTAATTCTTTGTTTACAAAAATCATAATCTATATATATGAAACGTTTTTTTTTTTTGCCATTTTCAATAAAATAAATATCATAGAAAAGTACTGTTGAATCATATTCAAACTTAGGAATATATTGCTTTTCTAACAGTATGAACAACAGGAGATACACGGTAACTGCAGAGGTCTGAGAGGTACTATTGAAAGTGGTTTACGGCCACGTAATGGAAAAAAATCTCAATATAAGATTCTGTTGCAATAAGAGTAAGGCTGGGCAAACACGGATAATTTGAAATTCGAATCTGATTCGAATAATTTTTTCGAGTCGGATCGAATCGTTGATTTCATAAAATAACAAATATCGCATTTTTACTTTTACTATTTTAGTCTCCATTATATTGATTGGGAAATAATAGTTACAAATTACAAATATTAGCAAAGACTGACTTGAAAGTGATGTATTTTCATTTTAACGACAAAATACAACCGATTTTGGTCAAATTTGATCAAAATCGATTGCATTTTGTCGTGAAAAATGGAAAAATGCATTCGAATAATCTTTACTTCGAATCGATTCGAATCACCGAATCGAATTGCTCAGCCCTAAATACGAGTTTAATATTGAGCTACCGATGGATTGAAAAGCGTTAAAAAATGTAAAACAAATAATATAAGTGGGTTAGATTTCATTCTATTTCAGGTTATCGACATCACGGAGAAGGATTATGATTTGCGCCTTCTACGTCATCAGACGTTGATGACATCATATTACGGGATGCGTTTCTTCCGTCAATAGTGTTGACGTGTTGCATGTGATGAGCTTCAGTTGACTCCGGGGTTTTCCTGCTGGGTAAATAAATGTAGTGGTAATCATAGGCATAGATTTCTTTTCAACATAATTCCCATATATAGGAAAATTGGAAATATCACCTGAAAAAAACTATTTTTTATTGAAATTCGCTCTTGAGCAATGCCTGAAGCAGAGCTAAAAAGGAAGCGATTAACAGTCACTTAATAGCAAAAAGTTACTAAAAGAAGTAGTACCAGCATCTGCACTCTAAGTAGAAAGGATCCCAAACGGAACTGAACCGCCATGATAGTGTGCAGTGAGTGGTGCCTAACTAGCGACCACTGATAAGGCAAAGAGATACTTAAGATGTAAAAGTACTAAACATCATGTGAATGGGGAAACGATTCCGTACAGAAATGATACGTTATTGCCGATTTCAGTGGTGGTATGTTGTATAAAGGTCATCAGTAGTTCATGTTTAGCGAAATAAAATTGTTTGGTCAGGTTTCGCACTGAACCAAATTTAAACAACATCAGTAAATGGCGCGATTCGTTAGTGACTCGTATTTAGCAAAAGAAGTCCGCGAAAATTTTTTCTGGAATGTTTCTCAAAAGTCTTTGAAACCCCTACGTTGAGCCAACATATCCCCATCCGAATTTTTATTTTGTCAAGCATGGGCCACAGATGGACCGCGCCTCGTCGGCGCGATCCATCAGTCCCACGCTTAACAAAACATTTTTGTTTGATATTGTGGTTTTTTGCTTCGAGCCCGATCAGAAATTTTACTTTGTCAATGAACCGAGTTTCATTGACGCGATCCATCAGTGACACAAACTTAAGAAAGGATACCTTGACAAATTTAGGTGACGAATAAAAAAATGAGCGAGATTCAATAAATGACTTACCACCTACTCTACGATAAAACACCAAGAGTTATGATGACGATAAAACATACAAATATCAATCCAATGACAAACCACCATATAAAGTATATCCTCATATTGAGGTAGGCTAATAAGAAACTTTATTTGATCAAGCGTTATCTACATCATCGAACTATACTTTATTTTCTGTCTTGGAGTGCAGTTTTCCCTTTAATAATCTTAATAAGCCTGGCAATGATCAAAAATATGTTTTCTAAACATTTCTTAGAGTGGATCGCTCTGGTGAAGGCCCTGTAACAGTAGTCACTTAAAGACGGACAGGGTTACAATTGCTGGAATGATATGATCCTTCACTGTTCGGCTTAGCCTTCCCAAATTATTTCACCCTGGGTTGAGTGGTGGGCATGAATAAGCGAGCCGGACTCACTAGGACTCAAACCCCTGATCTTCAACCAGCGATGTCAACATATTTAACCACTAGGCCTTCGCGCCGTTCAAGGATGGACCACGCCTCGTTAGCGCGATACACCAGTAACCCACGAGCGACGAAACATATTTGTTTGATATCGCATAATAGTGGTTTCGGGAGACCGGTATTAAAAGTCTGTAACATCCTTGCTCTGAGCAAATTTAGAAAAAAAATGCGAAAATGAACATACTTCCTTCTCCACCATAAAACGCCCAAAGTTATGATGACGATAAAACATACAATTAGTATGAATATCAATCCAATCACGGACCACCACGTAGGTATCGGTCGAACGTATTCCATAGTTGTTCCATTTAAATGCGTCGACTCAGTTGTTGGGTCCATTTCTGTTCAATTTCTTGCTGATGGGATTAGTCAGCTATATTATATTATCGGGACATAAGTGACTGAATAAAAATGAAAATACATTTATGACTATAAGTGAATTTTTAGAAGATGAAAATAAGCTTAACGTGAACTCTATTGCGTGTTTATAGCTTCGAAAAAGGAGAGAATTTCAAAAGTTTGATGGTCAAGATATGACATCATCACGGTTGCCAAGACAAAAAATTTTTGCTGAAAATAAAACGGAAATTTTATATTATATTAGAGCAACAAAATTCGCTCCGAAGAAGCAAAAAAAATTAGATCAACATTTGATAGGCGTCTATAAATGGCCGCTAGTACAGAGCTTTGGTCAGGGTCCACTGTAAAAAGTGGCTATAAAACATTTGCCCTGGGGGAAGATCAAATTATATACAACTTTTCAAATGAAATTTTCTGTCAAGCATGGCCCATGGTTGAACCGTACTTCGACTCCCATTCTAGCAGCAGCCCAAAGTAAGTTAAATAAGCGATAAAAATGCAAATGTGCTAGGAACTTCATTTTTTTGGTCTACGCATTTTTGCGCGTTTCGGATCATTTGATTTTTCTTAAAGTTACAGTTTTTTGTACCAGTTGCAAATATTGTGAAGTCTATCCCTAAACTTTTCTCAGCTTGCATCATTCACAATTCGCAGGGTATTTGAATATTTTTCTGTATTCTGAATATTTTCTGTATTTCTGAATATTTTTCGCCAGCTATTTATATCGCTCATTGAATCGGGTTACGTCAAAGCAATTCAAGAAATATGTCTACGACGTATTAAAGTAAACAAACCATCGCCGAAAAAAACTATTCTGCATTTGACTTCGATATATATAAATACTTCATATATCAATATACCTACCTACGCAAGAGTCAAATATCTAAGTATTGCTTTCTCTTTCTGCCTGATATTCCAAAGTTTAGAAACACTCAGCATCAGTCGTGCACGAGCAAAATGATAGATCTACAGGCTTGCCGCATCTTGAGGCCACACTTGATAGAACATACATGAGACAAATCTTACTTTCCTTACTTAATCCTACCATTACCAAAAAATGTATTTCATCAACTACCTATCGCGTGGGTTGATATACACACCACTACAAATAACATAGATTCAAATGAAAAACGCTTGCGCTTTTGCCTATTCATTGGCAAAAACTTAAAAAAAAAACTAAAACCAGGTTCAATTGCAGGATGATATTTCGACTATTCAAGCCTAAAACAAAGACGGCCTACACTCGGACGAAACACGCGTAAAGAAATCTTATCTGCACTGCTTAAGCCCACAATCCCGACTGCAATCTTCTATATTATGACAGATGAGCTGAGTTAACGCGTCGTTTCACAGCCTCTACGTGCACTAAAGTTTGTTGATCCCAATTTATAACTTTTTTAAAATATTTGCTATAAAAACTTACAGAGCAGCATTAAAAGGTTGGGGGTGTACTCATATATATTTATGTCAAGTATGGCCCACAGATGAACCGCGCCTTGTTTGCGCGTTCTATCTATGGCCCATACTTGATAACGTGTAAATCTATTATTTTTTACCTAACTCGTGAACTTTACGTGTTCAAGCAAAATCGGGAACTTTAAAGCGAAAACATTGCTACTGTATTTTTGATTTACCAAACAATGTTTAACCATAAAAATGATTACTAGAAGCGATAATGTTTCGTAATTTCTCAGAATTTGTTCGTAGAATATCCGTTATATTAAAAAATAAATGAAGCTGGATAAATGTGCTAAATTAAAAGTCATCAAATTCGATTCTATTGTTTCAAGATTGAGTGACTTTCACCAGAGATATTCAAAATGATACTGATCGCTCTATAGATGAGTTTAGTTGACTGCAGCTCCCTCGATGAATCGTGCGGGTAAAATAACTTCAATAATACAATAAATGCCAAGTTATGAGACATTAATAAATCCAGCACTTTGGAGTTTTCAAGGCGCATTTTATACAAACTAGCAATTTAGGGTATTTTGCATTGTTCACATTTAAAAAAAAAAAACTACTAAACTCAGCTGTGCCTCGAAAATAACAATCTTTAACAATTTTGTTCCAAAATTGCTAATAAATACTGCGCACTTTATTCCAATCAGCGCATATTTAAATAAAGTTAGGTTAGATTACATTTTTCTGCTATTCCCTTATTTACTTTTGTCAAGTATGAATCGGCGAGAAACCACAATTTGGCGGTACGATCCATTAGTGATCTGTAAGTAAAAAATCTCTGGTTAGGCCATGCCTTTATACGTGACACCTCTGTTCAAAGATTTTGCCTGCGACACGACAAAAAGTAGTAAAACAGTAAAAAAAGTATTATATTCAATTTATAATCGGTCTGTTTGATCAGTTGGTGAAACACGGCAGTGTTCAAGGAACAATAGATTTTATGGAAGTTGTGAAATACCTTTCATTCGTTGTTCAAACACCCGGATTTCTTCGTGTTATTTATATAATTTCAGGGGAATATGGAATCCGAATAGAATTGGTAATTGTCCTGCGCACAACTTTAAATTCCGCGGGAGGATGAACATATGTGAATGGATTACTAGACGGTGGACGACTCCGCTCTTCCCGGTCAAAAATGCTAATGCACAGAAGAAAAAAAAAAACGGGGAATGGTTAAACAAAAACCTCAATCCACGAGAGGTCGATCGTTCACCATATGACTTAGCCATATTCACGGATTTTCTCTCACGTAGAATAAAATGAAATTCTGCCCTATCTCGACTAAATGAAATTCTTACTTTAAGGTTGATCAATTTGATTGAAAAAGTTGAACAATGCGTTGTTTATACACGGTATAAACTAGTGGGCAGCAAGAATATGTAAAGACCCATATTCCGACCTCTGTTTAGCTTACTATGCTAACAATAACATGCAATACAATATAAGGTAGACAATCAAGTAAGTAGCCTAAGTTCCTATCTTAAGAGATATCAAAAAATAAAACGTTACAAACAACATCACTGGTCCACATAAATTGTCTCTCAAGCTTTAAAAACACCATGCTCCCAAATTTTGTCCTCCCACTTCAAATCTTGTGAGGGGAGACAGTCTTCGTTCACTACCCTCCCGCTTTTGAGAAATAGGAAAATGCCCAAATGCATATCTATTAGATTTTCTATTATTCTTTTTTTTCGTGTTCACTGAAAACATCAACAATTTTCCACGTGTCTTCGACTTGCTAGTTCTTTTTACTGTCTTTCCCACATTTAAAACTTTTTTTCTATTAGTGTATATTAGAATAAATAGTAAAAAATATATACACCGTGTCCCCCCATTATGATATTCGTTCCAAGTTACAGACTTAAAAATTCGACAACTAACCACACGTTGGCGTGCTGGAGCAATGCTTTGTTTAGGTTTCCAAAGCAACGTCCGGAAGCTAAGAAAATCCTGAATTTTGATCACTGCCTTCACGACTTTGCAAAGATTTTTACTGACGGTCATGGCTTTCTTTGGGCTGACAGGACTGGGCTATCAGGATTCCATTCAGTCACGCATTTACGAAAAACCACCAACTCCGCCTAGCACGGGTAAGCGTTTTTTGTTTCTTTTTCTGTTCGTCTGAATTTGTATAAACCAGGCCATACCCAGTACCGGCAAACCGGGCGACTTTGATAAAAAATATTCAAGCTCAATATCAGTCGTGCATGGTCTTTTCTGGGAAGTGAATATTTTCAATTTTACCACCGTGACTTATATTTTATAACTTCTTTTTTAATTCACCACATTTATCCTTGCAGACGAATTCCAGTCTCATAACGTTACACAGTATAGCCTAAGTTAGGTACCTAATCTTAGGAATCAAACCAGTATGAAAATAATGCTTTTATCGGTGGTGTAAAAATCTTAGAGGGGGATATTTTGTTGCAAAACTCGTGCACGGACTGACCATGGAAGGCATGCAAATGTTTTCCAGCCCTTTTCTTAAAAATGGTGGGGGGCAAACACTATAAAACTCAGTATAAACCTTGGGGGCCATGTCCACTCCACCCTCTGGTTCAATCGCCACATGTGCTTTGACTTTTTCCATTTTAACCATTTAATGAAAGCAGATTTTTTTGTTTGTCGGAAATTAGTAGATATCTTCCAAAGTCGCCCGGTTTTATCGTACTTTAGCACACAGCTGCACAGGAAAAACAGTTTCAGCTTATTTTTCCTGCTGAATATAACATTACGTACCTTCTGTACGTCGATGGAGAACGAAGCGATATCCTATTCGTTTGACCATTCGGCGTTCTTTCCACCATTTGAATTTCCAAGAGCTTTAGCATGATGTTTTTGTACAAAGCTTGCTCAGTTGCCAGCCATTTAGTGCCTGAAAAAATAAGTTCAATTCATACCCTGACAAAATTTTAAATGGACTTACTGCAAAAATTCGGGGATGACTGATTTGTAGTTATGCTAGATACTGGCAAACCGGGCAAGTTTGATAATGCATGTAACTTTGATAAAAAATATTCAAACTCAATATAGTGCTTTTCATGGTTTGACTTTTCTAAATATTCTTAATTTGCCCAACTTGGCTTAGCACATTTTAAAACTCTTTTTTTAATGCAATGTAGATCAATATTTCAACATTTCATATAAACGAGATTATAGATATTATCAATATTTTGCAACAAAGTCATGGTTTATCATTTCAAATTTTACAACGTACTATTTGCCATATATCATGATTTCACTGCCAAATGAATAAATTCAAAGAATGACTCACAAAAAATGTCAGTTTTGATCAGAAATCTTGAATATCCTTCACTAGCGTACATGTTCGCGATGGCATATGGTTAACATGTTAGCATCACAGGTTGAAGATCTCATGTTCGAGCCCCAGCGAGTCCGGTTCTATAATCCATGCCCAGGGTATAATTACTCTGGTAGGCTAAGCTGAACAGGAAAAGATGAAATCTTTCAAGCAATTCTAACCCGGTACGTGTAAACTGGTACAAGGCCTTGGTCTGGTTCATCCACTCCAAGGAGTGGCTATTAATAAAAAAAATTAGAGGATTCCATGGTGCCGAACATAAAAAAATGCAGAATGACAGTCTAAGTGCTTTAAAACATGAGAAATCTCAATCTCCGCTGTCCATAGAATATATGTTACTCCTATTTGGCTTTGAATTTCTCTTTTTCAAAATTTTTTCACTAATTAGGTAACAAATTTGCTTGTGTTGCCCATTATGATATCATAATCTGGACTCCCCCCCCTTTTTTCAAGATCCTGGATATGCCACTGATACCATATATCATGATTTCACTGTAAAATAAATTAATTTAAGAATAATTGACAAAAAAAATCAAATCAATTTTGATCAAAATTTTGGAATACCTGAACATTAGTATAAGGTGATCCATTTTTAAAATTATATTTTACTTCAACAGGACTGTCAGACTCTCAGAGCAAGCCGCTGCGTCTTCCACCAATACCGCACACAGGCCGAGTAGTTGATCATTATAATAATTATACAAACCCAGAGAAAGGGAATGAGAGGAGTTATTCTAAACACATTACTTTGCTAAAGAAGCATGTCAGATCACGATATTGTGAGTATTCAATATATTAATAAATTATAAAGAATTAATTAATTTGTTTTGAGGTAGCGAATATTATATTTTCGCTCCAATGTCGCCTAAACCAGGTTCATGCGCATGAGAAATACAATAATCAAAAACCTTCATACCAATTTGGAACTGGTATCTGCACGAGATGCCGCAGTGTGCCATATGGTTAAGCTCTTTACTCGGCTCGCCTCTCTTCAGGACAAAAATTATATCCCTATCCCCCTAAATTTGAGTATTTGTGTTCCCAACTTTTTGTCTGAGAATTTATCCTAAGCAAGATTTGGAAGTAGGGCTGGGCAATTCGAATCAATGATACAAATCGATTCGAAGTACAAATTATTTGAATCAATCGTAAATCTGTCATAGGAACAAAAACATGATAAATCAACTGGAATTTTTCATTTTTAACGACAAAATGCAATCAATTTTGGTCAAATTTGACCAAAATCGATTGTATTTGGTTGTTAAAATGGAAATTTTTGCTTTCGGACTGGAGTGTAATTGAAAATACATCGCTTTTAAGTCAGTTTATGCTCATATTTGTAATTTGTAAATTTTAATCTCCTGATTATCATAATGGACACAACAATAGTAATAGTAAAATGGGATATTTGTTAGTCAACTATTCAACCAATTCGAAAAAATTCCAAATGATTCCGTTTTGCCCAGTCCTAGTTGGAAGCAGCTTCCAGTAACCAACTACCGGTAGTTACCACTGAAGGTTGAGTGATTGTCACCAAGGGTTGTTCACAGTGATTTCAATGTTCTACTGGTGATGTGACTAGACTCGGTCCATCAGTGGCCCATACTTGATAAAATGAAACATATTTGAAGTTTTTCAGAGAAGCTTGTACATGATAAAAGATGATTTAAATTGTTGTGATGTTGAATCATCACAGAATTTGCTCAAAGCCTTTGTCAAATTGTAACCTGTTAATGTTTCATTTTGCCAGCGTTTTGAAAAAAAAATTCATCAACTTTATTTTTACATTGTCTTGATGGAGAATGCCTGAATAGACATTCAAAACGTGGGCAAAATAAGACATTGTCTGCACACGGCCAGTAGAGCAATTAAAAATTACTAGCTCCCACTAAAAGGACATAAACCTACATGATAAAAGGAAAAAGGAATCACTACATGCTAAGCAAAAAACCTTCCTAAATAAAGTGCAGTGAGTGGTATCTGGCCTGGGTGATAGTAAAAGCAACCTTTCACTAAAAAAATGAAATATCTTTAAAGAATGGTAAGTTTAGGTATTTGTTGAAGGATATAAGTTTTTGCTTCACAGCATCTTACTTTATGCTGGTCTGGTTGACCATTATCAGCATATTTTTTTCGTAGCCACTACTTGGAGTGAATCAAGTGCCCAAGGCCCTGTACTAGCGGCCACTTATAGACGGGCAGGGTTAGAAGAACTGAAAAGATATGATCTTTTCCTGTTCGACTTAGCCTACACCAAGTTATTACACTCTTGGGTTGAGTGGTGTGCATGGATTAACGAGTCAGACTCGTCGGGACTCGAACCCGAGATCTTCAACCTGCGATGCCAATATTTTTATCGACTAAAGTGACTAGGCCATCGCGCCCACTAATAACACAAATAAGCAAAAAATTGCCTAATTGCTCCATGCTTCATTTTTAGCTCCGAACGAACTCTATCGAGTACCTTAACTGATGCAAACAACTCAGGTTGGCTTATTCCAGATGATGGTCATACTCTACTTCACGACAAATTCTCCTGGGCTCACACACCTAGATATGTGCATGTAAATAGCGAAATGACAAGGTAAGTGTGGGATTCAGAATTCAAATCAATCTGGCTTACAAACTGGATTCAGCAGATTTGAATCCCCGTTTCTATATTTTGTCGTACTTGTGCATTTTCTCTTCTTGGGGTTAATGTGGGACCAACTACTTCATCCTGCATTTATGCCTTTGTGAAAGTGGATATGTATGCTTTATGCTGAGGATTGCGTGGAAAGAATTTAAATTAACTAGACAAGAGGTTCAAGAGTCTTTCTCTACATAAACACAAATTTAATTCTTTCAACGTTTCGTATGATCAAGGTCAGAATTTCTCATACAAGCATTTTGAACAATAAATTGTTTAAAACGTTTGTCTGAAGAAGTCCGACCCATTACAAAAATGTATTTGTGTATGATGTGACATTGGAACTTGTTGACTTATAAATTTCTTTTGAAAAATAATTTTAAACGAATATAATTTTTTTGTTGATAGTGAAAAGCTAACGAAATTGCCTTAACTTCTTAGCAAAAACTTTCTCATGAAACAAGTCTGTTGTATTAGGACGACCGTCGTTTTCACGTTACGAAACGTTACAGAAATAAATTTGTGTAATTGTGAAGCAAGACTTCGAACCTCTCTAGTTAGTCATAGTTACTCCTGCTACTGTATTCTTGCATGTACTGCATACGGATACGCGCAAACACAAAGGCACAGAAGAAGGATAAGTAGTTAGTCCATTCCCCCAGACCAATAGCATTGAATGGCGAAGACACGCAAAATTTAAAATGTTCATCTCGTATATGGAAATACTGACTAATAATAAGAGAATTTGGATTAAGCTTTAAATAACAATACTCAAAATTATGCTTTGTTTATAGCTTCATGTCTCAAAATTTTAGGTGAACAAAATTAATGCGATTTTGACGTTTTTGCATATAGTATGTTCTGTTAGTATAACAAAATACTAATTATTTTCAAAATGATAAACAAAAAATATAAATTTAAACAAAATCCCAGAATAGACAGCCAAGAAGAACTTTTGTTGAATGATAAATAAAATAACTGTTTGTTGTATCTAGGGATGGCCAAAATGTAATATCAATTCGTTTTGAAATCAGATCAAATTGTTTTTTCGAATTTCATATTCGAATCGAGAGACATATATTAAACAAACAAAGATTCCAGGTTATAAATATGTGGAAATTCACAACTAGTTTTAAAAAATATTTAAAGTTATCATTTTGTTGATTTTGAATTATTGCAGAAATCTAGTAGAATAATTATCTTGGAAAGCCCCAATTGATCAGAATAGACAGGGATTCAGTAGTGATCTTTCACCTGTCAGTTGGCTGAGATTTGTGCCCGGTTAGCTCAATCGGTGAAGCGTTGGAAATACGCTTCGATCTATGCATCTCTGATCGTAATACCACTGGTTCGAATCCCGTGGGGGATGATGATTATATGCGGGAGGTCTGATGGACGCTTCACCAGTGCACAGTGGTTCACGTAAGCGCTGCTTACGGGTCCCTCCACCAACCAGGTCCATGCACAGGAAAAATGAGAAATACGAGAATCGGAAACATGTATTCTCGGATTTCCTCCCCCGCATGATAAAAATGATATCCTATCCTTATCCTATCAGTTACATTAATCGAAAGTATTGATTCTCTTTCCCTCTTTTCAGGTTTGTTGATGAAATGGCTTTGACGAATAGAGAATTCTCCTTGTTTTAATATTTTTTTAATCTTTTCCTTAATAGTCTCAATTTCATTGATTGTATTCTATTTTCAATTTTTTATTCATTTTGATTAGAGTATTAAAATTTACTGACCAGGTCATTTTGTCTTCTGAAAGTAAGCAAAGTACGGTTTCTAGTCTAAAATTTCGTTTATTTGTAAAATTTGCCACGAATGGATCCTAGCTCGATAGCATAATCACCAATCTGTCTTTATGGCGACTAGTGGCGATTTACACACAGAAAAATGGCTAAGTTGAAGCGCAATGAAATGGAGATGTGAAATTTTTTCTATAGTCCTATTTCTATACATTGTAGCAAAAAAATGTAACAAAATCACTGGTCTTTGACAGTAATTTTACCTGGTGGTATTGAAAAAAAACAATTTTTTTTTGTGGCCAAATATGGGGTGTTGATGGAACGCACCGCGAAGGTGCAGTCAATCAACAGCCCATATTTGGCATAAATCCCATCAACATGGCGTTTTTTTAACTTTGAAAGTATGCAATTACTGCAAATGACCAGTAAATTTACTGTTGTTTTGTTACAGTGTCGTCAGCCATTAAACAAAAGTTTGTTTAGTTGTGATTTAGTCTGTGCTTTAAACTTGTTATGAAATTATTTATAATGTATTTATTCTGCCCTGCAGTATAGTAACAACTTTCACAATTTGATTTTTTGAACTCGGAACCAATACGTTCAATCAAATGAGCTATATTCCTTTGTGCCTTGACTTATCTATTTTCAATACTTTAAAAGTTTTAAAATTCAAATTTTGTGTGATCATTAACATTAAACAAAATAAAAAATATATCCCTCGAAGAGATTTTTTTTCATCAGCCATTTTTACTGTTTTTGTGTAAATAAAATCATTATATTCGTGTGATATTGTTTTTGAATAAACAAAATTTTAACACAGCCTTTCATATCAATACAAAAATAGCTGAAAGATAAGAGTGAGATAAGATGGAGTGAGCATTCAAGGGGTTTCAGGAAAGCAAACAAAAGGGAAATTTTTTAATCGTTTATAGGCAGGCATCTTACCTAGAAATACTTTGTACTGACATGTTGTTTAAGCTTGAGTCACTGATGATGAATCGCGCCGGCGAGGTGAATATTTTTTCAATGAAATTCGCTCCAAGCAAGGTCAGAGGCAGCGCAGATGAGCAACCAACAAACGATTACATTATGGCGAAAAGATAATTATTAAAGATATTAAAACAAACTGCACTTTATGCGAAAAACATTCCAAGCAAAACGCACTAGGATAGTAATGTGCAATGAAAAAAAAACTGCCTAATAGCTCCATGCTTCATTTTCAGCTCCGAACGAACTCTATCGAGTACCTTTAACTGATGCAAATAACTCAGGTTGGCTGATTCCAGATGATGGTCATACTCTACTACATGACAAATTCTCATGGGCCCACACACCTAGATATGTACATATCTATGTATATATTCGCGTGATATTGTTTTTGAATAAACAACATTTTAACACAGCCTTTCATATCAATACAAAAATAGTTGAAAGATAAGATGGAGTGAGCATTCAAGGGGTTTCAGGAAATCAAACAAGAGGGGAAATTTTTTAATCGTTTATAGGCAGGCATCTTACCTAGAAATACTTTGTACTGACGTGTTGTTTAAGCTTGAGTCACTGATGATGAATCGCGCCGGCGAGGTGAATATTTTTTCAATGAAATTCGCTCCAAGCAAGGTCAGAAGCAGCGTAGATGAGCAAATGTGCAGTGACTCGAATCTGTACCAGACAACGTAAAAAATATTTACCACTTTTATTGTTTACCTGCAAGACTGTTATTTTTGAAGGGAACTCATGTTGATCGATATATTGTTCATCCGTCAAAAATAGGAATTCATTTTTATCCTGTGGGGGAAGGAAGTCGAAAATATGGCTTAACCATATGGCGAACCACGACCTCTCGTGCAGACACCAGTTCGGAATCCGGGGTAAAAGAGTTTGACTTATCATATATACTATTTTTTTCCCTGTGCGTGGGCATACAGGGGCTAACTCGGGCAGTGGCGGAGAAAAAGACGTCCATTACTCACGCATGAGTCATAGTAGAGTGACTGAATCTTGTTTTGCGTCGGTTCCTAAATTATTCCTATTTCTTCGGAACGGTCAACACCACTATTTCGTTGTTGCTGATGTTTTGAAACCTCTTCGCACAGTGACCAGAGCTTCAATAAGTAACTTAATTAATTGGAAATCATTTTGTCTGTGACCCGGGAATTGCACAGTGCATCAGTAAAATGACGCAAGCTTGTCTATATTTGAAGATTTTGGTTCCATTCATCTACTCCAGAATATACAAAATTCAGTCCCCCAATATTTCTAAATTTTGCTATATCATTTTAATGTTAATTTGTTGTGCAGTGAAATCATGGTAAAACCAGCTTGCCGTTGCTCTGTTTAATTTTAGTCCGAGTCCTGTCATTGACCAATGATCATATATATTATTTATTTTTTCTCTATCACAAGTGGAGTGAAAATTATGCAGAGTGGAAATTGCTTTGTATTTTATGGACCGAACAACGATATTATTTTTTTTCACTTCTTTTGCATTTTTATTATTTATTTATCTATAACATACTCAAATTACACGTTACACTTAATATTTATTATGTGCACTCACACCAGATTAATGTCTCTGAATCTGTAATCTTATTTTCGCAAATTGGGTGGTTGCAGACTCTGATGACCGAGAGGTCGTATCGCAACCCCCCAGTCTGTACCGAAAACGTATAATTTTATGCAGTACTGTATTTCATATATTCTAATGTTTTCTGGTTGATGAAATTAATAAACTCTCTCTCTCTCTCTCTCTCTCTCTCTCTCTCTCTCTCTCTCTCTCTCTCTCTCTCTCTCTCTCTCTCTCTCTCTCTCTCTCTCTCTCATTGCTCCTTCCCCACTTGAAAAGCACACATGGAATGGTCATTCAGGCAGGGAAATTGCGCAAACGCGCGCTTCCGAATCGTATATGTTTTTAATAGGCGTAGGAAAAATATTCACCCATAAAATTTAACTCTTCTCTTCCAATATATTTCGAAATGTTTCCGGTATAGTGAATTAAAATTTTTTCAATGTACCGTAATATATTGCATTACGCCTGGCCATTCCTAAATGATATTTGCGCTAAGGTTGGCCATGTATATGTATGGAAGGAAAAGAATAATACACATTGGAAAATGACACAAGGTACCAGTGAAGAATTCAAACGTTGGCCCTCCGAAATAGAGGGGGGTAACAGTCGAGTGTACTAAAATTATGAGAAACCGGTTCGATTGTTAATATTTATTTCTAAATGACCACGCTTTTTGCAGTCGCGTTCAGACTGGTTCCCCTCTGAGATCAAACGATTACTACTGGTTGAAATTGTTCGCTAAATTAAATATGGCCATGTAAACTCGCTACACGCAAGTCTATACGTCAATTCTTTAAAATAATTTATTTTGTTAGGTTTTCACCTGGAATAATACTACGCACAGTTGCGGGAATTACCGTTTTGTGGGGACATTCAGTACATACAGAACGTCTATGTAAGTGCAATCGTCTCGCAGGTAACTAATTTCGTTTATTTTATTGAATTTTATTGTCACAATTTTCGCACAATTATTCAAAAAATTTTAAGGCGATTTAGAGCACTACAGGTATTAGGATAGGATAAGATATCATTTTTATCCTACGGGAGAGGACAGCCGAAAATACAGCTTAACCATATGGCGGACCACGACCTCTCGCGCAGATACCAGTTTGAATTGGGGATCAAGTTATTTTTGGATTTTCGTATTTCTCATTTTTTCTGTGCATGGACCTCGTTGGTGGAGGAAGCCGGAAGCAGCGCTCACGTGAACCACCGTACACCGGCGATGCGTACAGCAGACCTCTCCCATATAATCATCATCCCTGACGGGATTCGAACCGCGTCATGACTATCAGAGATGTGTAGCTCGAAGCGTATTCCAAACGTGTTACCGATTGAGCTAACCGGACACTCCAAATTTAATTTAATTTATTTTAGTGGGTATATAATTTTATTGTGCAAACTACAAAATTGGTGCCCCCTCTCACGAGTCCCTCTGTGCATTTATTATTACTCGAAAATTATTTCGTGGTTCCTATCCTTGTTTAAACTTTATACACTTTTTTCACCCACATCCTCTTGTGGCGGTTTCGGAGGGACTGGCATATCAGTCATTTGCGCAATATAATACAATTTTATTTCGACTTTCCAATGCAGATAATAATAATAAAACACAATACAGACAACAAAAAGGATAAGTCAAGGAGGAGAGATAAATCTATAAAATAGATTTAAAAGGTATTTCACGCGCTGCATGTACCTGCAAACACGCGCGCAGTCAGACACATAAAACAGTGAAGGCCATCTCAGAAATCATCTCAAAACTACTATTTGTTAGGTGTAGAAGAGGAAAAATATGTGGGGTGACGGAACTAGAGAAGTGCTGCAATTTGCGACAATAATAAACAAAACCCAACACGAACGCGAATGTTAAATTCGGTTATTGATCGGTGCAAAACCAAAATAAATAAAGCAATTTTGAAGAATTTTTGTAGATGTTTTATATTCATCAGCTTGTACCACCTAATTCTGAACATTGATCTGATCGTCTGCAAAAAATTTGGTTCTACAACCACAAGTAGTAGCATACATTTGTTTCCAAACGCGTACTGTGCAAGGCGGAGCCGAGAAATTGCTAAAAAATGCTTCTCGATGTGAAAGTATTGGGCTGGATTGATTTTAATTTGCTGATCACTTCGATTAATGAGAACGATTAGTTCTCTTTGTTTTATTTTTTTGTTTTTTTCCAACTTAGCTATTGAGGAAGACTTTGTGTAGCCCTACGCGACAAATTTCATTTATTCTAATAGTTTTCTTTCCTAAGTAAATTTGACTCCAGTCACCGCACCTCGCCGACATTTCGGCTTCATTCCAACGTTACAGGCTTTCTGACTCAGATGCAAAACTGATATTTTCAAGTTTTCACATTCGCCTGTTCAGTTTTACTTAATGAAGGTGGTCGTTGTTTATCGGTACTGCTTAGATTTTCATGTTTTTTATTAATAGTTTTTTGATGAACTGTAATTTTCAGCACAACAGGTGACTGTATAGTATAATCCGTTAGCCAAAATTCGATCGACAGTCCCTCCGCTCTGTCTGCTGTTCCGGCTCAGGACATTTTAAACTCTACCCGGTACTGGGTACCGTTACCGGTAGTTACTTGGGCAGTCAGGCCTAGCCCACACCGCTATAATTGTTCAGTGTTAGGATAGGATAGTATTGGATACCGGTAATATTTCAATTTTATTCTGCGGGAGAGGAAATTCTAGCGTACAGTACTGGTACCCTGTACTGGTACCGGTACAGTTCAATCTGCAATCATACAGCATATGGCGAACCCTGAGGTCTTGTACAGCAGATACAAGATCCGAATCGGAGTGGGAAGTTTTTTTTTTGCTTGTCCATAGCCTATTCTGTATTTCTCTCTTGCATATTCAGTACTGAGTATAATCATCATCCCTTAAGGAATGCCGTGCCTGGTTAGATCAATCGACAAAAACGTTGGGAAAACGCTTCGAGCTACGTATCTCTGATAGTCGTGTCACAGGTTTGAATCCCGTAATGGATAATGATTAACTGTTTATGCGAGAGAGACGTCTGCTGGGCGCCTCGCTATAACAGATAGTGCACGGTAGTTCACGTAAGCAGCACTACTTACGACTTCCTCCACCAACCGGGTCAGTGCATACTGCATAGGAAAAAATGAGAAACTTGCTAAGTAAAAAAAAAACGCCATATGATTGAGCTGTATTCTCAGCTTTCCTCCTGGGCAGGATAAAAATGAAATCCTATTCTATGACGATTATATAATTTTTGTTTTTAAATTTTATTCATGGCTTGTTTGATATCATTGGGTCAATCAATCTGATTTTGAACGTAAACACTGAACATTTAGTATCATCAAAATAATAAAAAAAAAATCCGGGTTGGTATGGGATAATATTTGGCGCAAAAGAAAAGAAAGACACTTTTATATTTACTGGAGAATTAGGAAATAACAGTTATGTTTTATGAGAATTAGGTTTGGCTAAGCAGGACATTGTATTACATCTTATCATTATCTATCATCATTGTGATGTTATTGTTCTAGGTGTTATATTCACTGATTTCGACCCTGGGGAGGCAGGGGGGAAATTTTAGTTGGACCACTTTAAAACTTTCTTTTTGGAATAATTTTCAGGCATGCTTTTCGTTCGATTCGGTAATTATTTTACTTTAAATATCAAAGTCGTTCAGTCTGCCGGTATCTCCCTCTTGGCCAGTGGTCCTGGGACAAGCAAGTTATTTTCTGGTATTTATTAGGGTCAAAGCAGAACTGAGAATGAGCAGATGCTGGATGAGCATGGATGGTCAATCTGCTATACCGGATTATTTGTTAGGAAATTTATGTAATTTCTACAGTTTAATTCGAAATAGGATATCGACTGGTCTGGAAAGCATGGTATTTTTTACCAGATCTCGGGAGTGACAAGCAAATTGCATGACGTGGTCCGCAGCAGATTTCAATGCTGCCGACATGCTAGAATAATACGGTACAAGAATTCGTTAAAACCGTTTTCAGTTAAAATCTGGCATCTAACGAACTAATTCTATGTTTTGACCAAAATCGATTGCATTTTGTTGTTAAAAATGAAAATTTTAGGCAATTTAGCAAATTTTGTTCCTGTGTATGATTCACGATAGATTCGAATAAATTGTGCTTTGAATCGATACGAATCACCGAATTTAATTGCCCAGCCTTTTTGTTGGGATGGAAAATTTCTTTGAGATTGCAAGCTGCATAGTTTTTCGCATTGGTGCAACATTGCTTTCATGACCTTAGTTTACAGCAGGTTCAAGGAAACTATATGCTTTTGCAAAATATTTTACTCTCTGGCTTCAATTCATATAGACATATGGATTTATAGTCATCAGTTCACTGTGGAAGTTCCATAATGTCACTGGCAGTTTAATGCAAGAAGACTAAACTAGGTTTAAGTTTGTGCATTTTCCTCGACCTGCTGACCTCGTGCTCATCTTCAAATAATTATTATTCTCAAACCTAACCACAGCTAGAACGATTAGATCAGTGTTAATTACGCTATTTCAATGTTCAACTATGTAGACGCTAAGACTCGTTAGATGCACTAGATATTTTTAATAGGGATGGACGAGTTTACGTGGACATACACAGGCAAGGCGGACTCAGACTGAGGACAAAAAGTACCATTTCAAAATTAAACAGTAAATTATAAGACAACCCAACCCATCTTTATGAACGTATCATCAAAAAAAAACGCTTTTATCCACTCTCTTTGTATCAAGACACAAGCAAACAAACATTACAGGGGCGTCCCCCTGAATATTTTCTTGTCATTTTCACTCTTTAATATGAAGCTAGGATATTTTTAATTCATTCTTGTTCCTAATATAGTTGTACATTTTCTCCCGTGTCTTATCAGTTGTCACTTTTTTTTTTATTTTTAACAGAATATTGTTAGAGTTAGGAATAATTATTTCTGGCTCCAATCCAATATGGCAGAAGCAAACGCCCTGTCGTCGATGTTCACTGAGCTGAATAAAGCAATTCATATCTCTGATTATAAACAAGCATTGAAGATCACAAACAAAATCATTCATACAAAGGAAGGCAACCATGATTTCAAGGCAATGCACTGCAAAGTCGCTTGCATGATTTATTTGAACCAGTTTTCCGAAGCTCTGAAGTTTCTACAATCCGAGCCGGAGATTAATAAAACGTTGCTTTTTGAGAAAGCATATTGTCAATACCGGTTGTTGCAAACTGACAAAGCTCTTGATACCATTAATGAAGCGAAAGAGCCTGATTTGCGTTTGATGGAATTAAAAGCCCAAGTATTGTACAAACTTGGATTTTACAATGAATCGTTGGAGTTGTACAAACGACTGATGAAAGACTCAGCGGATGATGATGAAGAAGAACGAAAAGCAAATTTACTGGCGGTCACAGCTTCAATGTCTCTTTGGGAGAAGAAACAAGTTGATGTTGATTTACAATTGAGCTCATATGAGCAAATGTACAACAAATCATGCCAGTTACTGGGCGCGGGAAAAGCTAAGGAAGGAGAAGAGATGTTAAACAAAGCAATTGCTGAATGTAAGGAATATTTTGAAGACGACCCTGATGTTACTGAAGAAGAGATTGAATCTGAATTGTCAGTTTTGAAAGTCCAACTTGGGTATGCAATGCAGTTACAAGGTCGGGAAGATGAAGCTATGAAAATTTATAATCAAGTTATTAAGACTCGTCCTTCGGATGTGGGTCTTGTTGCGGTCGCTTCTAACAACATCATCACAATCAATAAAGAGCAGAATGTTTTCGATTCAAAAAAGAAACTCAAAGCTACAATTGTGTCAGGAATCGAACAGAAACTCGTTGGAAAACAGTTGAGTTCTATGGAAATAAACAGGGCTCTTTTGTACATGTATTCAAATCAATGGGAAGCTTGTCGTAAGTTACTGAAGAACTTACAGAGATGTCACAAAGATAGTGATGTGCCTTGCTTGATTCAAGCATCACAGTTTTGCAGGGAAAAGAATTTTGACAAAGCAATTACTTTCTTAGAAGACTTTATTGAAAATCACTCCGACCCAGACGTCCATTCTATTGATTTGATGCATGTTAAGCTTACTCTAGTGCAGCTTTTATTGGGACAGAATCAAACTGATAGGGCCTGTGAACTTTTAGAGGAAATGGATGAAATTCGAAGCTTGCCTGCTGTTGTATCTCTTCTTGTTGCATTGTATGATCGAAAGAAAGGTGGCGATTTGAAAGCAATTAAGATTTTGAATCAGGCAATTGAGTGGCACAAGAAAAAGAAAAGTTCAAATGATATTGTGTTGAAATTAATGTGGGAATGTGCTCAATATAAACTAAAGCGAAATCGACCTAAAGAAGCTTCTGAAACTTTGGAAAGTATGAGAAAAATTGACCCCAAAAATGTCAAAGTTTTGGCACAACTTATCTTCGCATATTCTCAATTTAATCCTTCGAAAGCTCATCATTTAAGCGAAGACTTGCCATCTCTCGAAGAGATGTCATTAACAGTTGATGTTGACCATTTGGAGAAAAATGCAATTGGATTGCTTGCACCAAGATATGTTAAAAGGCAAGCAAAGCAGCAACAGAAATTGCTAGAGAGCAAAAAGGGAAAAAATCTTGCATCTGGAGACGAAGGTAACAAAAAGAAGAAATCATCTACCAAAGAGACTGTCTCAGAGGTGAAATCGGACCAAGTTATCAAGAAAGATAAAAAGAAGAAGAAAAAAAAGAAGCGTTTGCCAAAAAATTATGACCCTGCTATGGAACCTGATCCCGAACGATGGGTCCCACTTCGAGAGCGCTCGTATTACAAAGGCCGCAGAAAGGATCGTAAAAAGGGAGTCGGCACTGGCACACAAGGTTCTTCTAACATAAGCGCAGATAATTTGGACATGTCTGCAAAGCCCAGTTCAGCTGCCGCTGGAAGTAGTACCCCAGCCTCACCCAAGCCAGGAACTGCCGCAGTAAATTCACCGAAACCAGCCTCTTCTGGTGCTCGACCGAAAGCGAAACAAACAGCCAGAAACAGAAAAAAGAAGGGCAAGGGTGGTTGGTGAACTTAAATGTGTAACTTTGTTTAAATTTTTATTAAATTTTCAGAGCTGGATTTTGAAACAAGAAGCTCTTGAATTGGCAGGGGTGAATGAGGAACAGATATTTATTCAGAGAGCAGCAGGGTTCGAATTAAGTGTTCGGAAAATTTAAATTTAGCGAGCATTGGATGTATACAAAGTTGTTTATAATGTGTACTGATAGATTCCCAAGGTTTAAACCCTTCAACGCCAAGATTAAATTCGAACCCTGGAATGCAGACTTATGTGTGCAATTTTTTTTTTTTGCTGCTGGTGTTATTTTCAAATCGTTTTTTGGTGTATACTCTTTTTTTCATTTTTAAGCGACTAAGAAACAGTGTGATCCTTAAAATTTGGTGCGGAATAATTTAGGGGAGAAAATTGAATATAACTTGATCCGATTTCTGATAATACTTTGACAACTGAACTCAGACAACTGAACTAATTCATTCCTACTATCAAATAACAAATCACCAAAAAATGTCTAAATTTGCGAAACAATGTAAAAGTCTGAGTGTTTCATTGTAAAAAATTTGTGTCTAAGGCTTTGAATGCATCAATCTGAAGCAATGATTTCAACCTCCTAAGGTAAAACACCTGTCGCTTTAATGCCAGAATTTATCCTCCTTGGCCAAAGCTTCTGTTTTGCTGGTGTAGAGATAGTTTTGAAGCCCCTATCAAATATATCTAGAAACGTGACTGTTTAACATGATGTTTATATTCCAGTATTTTAGATGATTTAAATTCTCACCCATGTTCAACAATCAAAAGACCTTCCAACTTAAATATCAACGAGTTGTAATAATTAAGGGCTTGTCGTTCATGTTTTGAACGGTATTCCATGGATCAAGCCTTGGGCTCCACTATGGATATCTTGATTTTAGATCAGGTGATAATAACAGTGATAAATCTACATTTACCGGACCACATGTCATATTTTTATATGATTTGTTTAACATAAAAATTTATTGCTTCCCTGAGGCATTATAATCATGTTTCGCTCTGTCTACATTTTTTTATTTCCTTTGATGTCGTTATTTATTGTGTTGGTCACTCCAGGCATTCTTTGTGTTGGGTTAGGCTTTGAAGTCCAAGATATATTGAAATTGAATTCAGATTTAGTTTGGTATTGGAGTTCTCTAGGTTTGGCAGAGATGGTTCATCCTGATTTAGTTTTTAAGAAATTATTTGAAATATTATTACGTCGTTGTTCAATGAATTTTGGTGAGGCAATATTGAAAAGTAATCTTAGTTCGATTGTCATAATTATATTTCAAAATTTCAGCGTGTTCGGTAAGAGTTGAACATTTCGTTTTTATTCATGCTGATAAATTGTTACAACTTGAATACCTGATTTTTATCTTGTATATGCAGAAGTTCCCACCGAAGAACAAACTGAATCTTGTTCTCGGTCAGTTGTTCAAAACGTAATGCGTTTTCAATTTCATAGATTTAACAAAAGACTTCAAAATCATCAGTAATGCTATATCATGCCGTTCAATAATTTTAGACCCTTTTTATAGAATGTTATTAGTAGAGACGCCATCAAAGGAACACTTCATCCTTATAACCAGTGATTAATATGTTCCGAGTCAATGATGCATTTTCCAGTTCTTATTCATATCTTTTTCCAAACCAAGACATACCATTCAACACTGCAATTTGCTTTATATTATGCCAATCAATATCTCTGTTGCAAACTATATTGTACAATAATGTATCTCCTTTTTTCTCCAGTCCAATACTGAAACTTTTAGTCTTTAATTCTATCTTCACCTTATTGCCTGCATGTACTCCTCAAAGTCAAGTAACAGTACCTCGTTTGACTCCATGTTGGAAGGAAATAAATATTTTCAAGAACTAAAATTGGCGGCCATAAATAGGTAGGTGTGCTCGAAAGTATCTCCACATCGTATTAGTTGATTTACTTTTTTTATTGGTCTGGCGGGCAGCAGGGTAGCAGAATCATTATATGTTTAATGTCAGTTTCTTCAAGTAACCAAAAAGAGTTCAAAACAATGAACACTGACTGCTATTTCATAGCAGTATTGATAATTTTGAACCTTTTTGTTCGATTACTACGTTACTACCAGACACAAAAAAGGAGCATTTTGAGATGCAAGAAATTATCGTGAAATATTACCTATATATTTGTCCTGATGCACCCCTTTTTCTACGGGTGCCTAAGTAGCAGAGTAGGCGACATTCTGCCATTCTGGCAATTACTGTATATCTGCCGCTACAATGTTGATAGGTATGACTGGTTAGCTTGATATGAACCAACTGACAGCCACTTGATGGCAAAGTACTATATAGTAGTACCCGCAACTGAACTTGTTAGCACAAAATCTTCCCAAACAGAGCAGAACATGCTATGGTAAGTGCAGTGCAGTATCTGTCCTGGGCGATGGTATATTAGTATCAGCTTTTCATCTGACTTCTTAGTGTTAATGTACCTTATCTGTTTAGTAGAGCTGGGCGACATGTGGGATACACCGTAAATACCGGTATTGAGTTTTCCGAAATACAGTATCGCCGTGATCTTCTGCAATGCCAAATTTACCGAGACACCGTGATTTCGTGCCATTTCGTCAAAAATGGCTGCAGCTTGATATGATATCGCACCAAGTAACAACAAAAAATGGGCGTTTGGCTCACAGCGGAGAGTTTCATAATATGCACCTGCTTTTTTTTAATTAGGGTATGTCACGTTCTTTAAAACAACGCAATAGCATATTTTGCAATTGCAGAAAGTAGCGTGACGCACCGGTAATACCGCCATTTTGGCGTCGGTATGCCGGTAGATAATACAACCAATGTCGCCCAGTTCTACTGTTTAGTGAACGAATCTGGGATTGTGTATTAGACATGATACTCTGTGTTTTGAACTCAGAATTTAATTTTCTATATTTATTCCACTTCATCTATATAAAAGCTGCAATTCTCTATTGCACTCGAGCATTGAATGCACTTTGTAGTGTAATTTAAATTTATTATCATTATTAGATGACAGATCTGTTTTACAACGTTTTTAAAAACAATTATACCTAATAGTGTACCACATGTCATTCTGTTATAACCACAAATTTTAATGCTGGTAAGCTTTACTTATCATTATTAAATTTCATGTTCGTTTTAATAATACTGTTTATTTTCGTTGTTCACCGTTTCATTGTCACTGCAGACTGGCAGAATGTCACCTACTTTGCTACTCAGACACACAAAAAAAAATCGGTTCCATCAGAAGAGAATTTATCAAATTAACAATATTTTCTATATATATTGTTAGTAGACCAAATAAATACAAATTTTTTTTGAGTATCTGGTAGACAACCAAACTGTGGAGAAAGGTTCGAAATCGAAATGTTGATGGTTTTGAAGCCTTTTTGTGCACTCAGTAAAAAATTTTCAATATAAACATTTCAAGCATCAAAAGCAAAACAAAATGCTATCACACTGGCACTGTTTTTGTTGATATATAATCTAGAATTCCTGTACTTATGTTTCACTCCCTTGGGAGTTATCACATATTGATTTCTTCATAAATGTGAAACAATATATTTGTACCATGATGTTTCTGTTATTCTAATGTACACCATGGCAATGACGTTTCAAAAGGTCACTGATAGATACTCACATACTTGCAAATTTCGCAGGATTACGGATTTGTAAAGCTGTGATTGGATTTTAAAATATAAAAGACATGAGACTGATTCCTAAAGGTTCCATATTTTATGTGTCATATAGCATTGGTTCATTCAAATCTACTATATTACACACAGAAGATATAAAATGGGAATCTCACAAGCCATGCTTGTCCTTATCCCACATGCCATTTTTTTTTTTTAAGTTCATTTTGAAATTCATTCATCATTCATTTCCCAAGGTAGAAGAATCTTGGTTTTCTCCAGGTGTTGAAAATGTTCATGTATTTTCTTCGGACGGACAAAAAAGATTTAAAAACCATCAACACTGCTTAGTAACTCCAAGACACTCAAAAAGAGACATTCAAATCTTCTAGCCAGATAGATTACGAATATTGCCCATTTGCTAACCATTTTATTTTTGTACTAGCGGGGCTATGCATGTTCATTCAGGCAGTCGTGTAATAAGCAGCCTTTGAATATCGTTTACACATATGTTCATCATAGAAAGACTCATCGAATTATTTAAGGATGCAGACTATAAATAGGATCTAATTATTCATCGAGCATGAACCAAAGTTGGACTGTGCTTAAGTAGCGAGATCCATCACTGACTCAGCTCATACTTCTAAATTGGAATGTCATTTTGCTTAACATATTGTCTCAACATAACCTCTAGATGGGGCTATAGGACTTGGTAACACGTGGCCAGACAGAATGAGAAAAAGGCGGGAAGTGACTAATCATTGTTTGTTTTTACCATGGTCTACTGTCTTTTCTGGTACCGCCAATGTGATTAAGATGTTTCTTGTATAATGTGGCCTAACTTGGCCCCTTGTTGATAAAATCTCTTTTTTATATTCTATTTATCTCATAGTTTTCTTGAAAATTCCCGATTTGTTAAGGTTTTGAAAGATTTCTTTCATTATTATTAACAAACTTTGATGGCGTAGAATTGTTTTTAAAAATATTTTTAATATTTTGGATTGATCCAGTTCAATGTAGAGTCTCTCCAGTGAGCATCTAATCATGTTTTACTTTACTCTCTATTCGAACTTAATTAAATATTCTATGCACTTGATAGGGACTTTTTTGGACTGTAGGGAGTTGCTGATATTCTGCTAGCCTGGCACTGGCACTCCCTGGGTAAAGTATGCAAAACTCTAGCAAATTACCGAAAGCTTTTATGGTAAATACATTCTGTATATTTTTTAGAATGAGAGCAATGGAATCTGCATCAACAGGACCGAATGGAAATAAGGTACGTTCACTTCAATTTTTTTTTTAACATTCGGAAGTCTGGTGACGCATGAATGAGGCATATTTAATTTCACATTATCCTCACATTAATCCAAATAGTATCAAACTTGTCTGGGTAATGATCTGACGAAAGCTTACAATTAAAAGACACAATTTTGTTGATGTAATTATTCTTTTTTTATATAGTTTCGTTTTATGGTTGGTAACAATCATTCTTATGATTGCAAGCCTAGTGGAGTTCGTTTGATTTTATTTGTAATGAAATATCAAAAATATATTTTCAACATTGTCAGAATTTCATACTTTTCACAATAGAAAAAGTCTGTGTTGATATGATACTCAGCGAAATGATTAAAAAAGAGGTTGATTTTGAAGACTGAAAACTGCTAATGAAAATCAGATACAAATAGTTAATACTCTACTTAAGATAAGATAAACCACAACTTAAGAGTGTTTAAAATGTAATGAACAAGCAATTCCGAATCTCGGGAAAAATCTTTATGGTAATAAATAAAACAAAACAAATATGTAATTGTCTTTTGCAGTGCAATATATTAAGACCCATATATTATGTACGACAGACAAGTTTTTGCCCAATGCTTCAATGTAATGTATAATATGATTTCAAAGTCAGTAAGCCAAGGTTAGAACACACACAATTTTTATTTTTTTCGAATATTTTCGATTTATCTGTAATCGTATCAATCTTTGAAAAAATTTCAATTCCTTTCGATTGTGAAATAGTAATCAGATCCTGTTTCTGATTTACATCGCTTTTTTGAGTGATTCAGCTTCATAATTGTATGCTTTGTCACACAATAGTATCATAAACAAGGTTTGTTATGCTGCATTCTGCAAACCACATTCCACAATGAGAAATTAATTATTGGTATCACAAATCATGGATGCTTCAGTAGCATGATCTATCAGTTACCCATACTTAATACGAACTAATCAGGATACAGACAAAGGCAATCGAACAACCACTCAACAAATACTAAATGTCTGATTAAAGACCATCTCCCGATTTTAAATGTGATATTGATTGATGTAATCAGAGCTGGCCAATTTAATAAGATATATTATTTGAACATGCTTATAAAATGTACCCAAGGATACAAATAACACGAAAGCGTACTCTCACATAAAGACCTTCACGAGTGTCTTAAAATACTTTCATAAATAGCAAATTCTTCATAAATGCTAGTATCTATCTACATGTGAAAAAATATCTCTTACAATTGCTTTAATGTCTAGACGACTTCCAATGCACTAAACTTATGTTGAACGTCTTTAATAGTACGCATAGTAGTGAACAAAATTTTTTTTCACAAAATTATCAGGAATTATTTCTAAAGTACTCACGTGTTGGAAATCACAACAGTACTATCTGTGCTCTTGGTACCTTTTTGGAATCGCTCCTATTGTGGGTTTTTAAAGCTCAATTTTCGTGCAAAAACATTTGTGCTTGGGGTCGTAATCCCTGAAAAAATCATGTCTTAGTTCACTGCATTGAAGTTGCTGTGAAGTACAAATGTTTTTATTTTTTAACACTTGACTGTAATTTTTACTTCTGAATGTATATATACATGCATTACTCATACATTTCATACTGAATGCTATGTAGCCTCAGCAAATATATATCACAAAATTTCAGCTTTTCGGAGCATGAGTTACAAACAAACCAAACATAATTATGAATCATACTTGATAACATTCTTTGCTTGCGACAAAGCCATCTGTCTGATAATGGGTCAAGTGTCATTGCTCACACATATTAGTTATCGCACTTGAGTATTGTCTCACATAATGTTAGCTCAATCAATTGGATAAGTGCTTGAATGAGCTCTTCATAAAGGGCTTCATCCAATGGATCAAGAGCCATCGATCCTTTTCCAAGAGACTTTTTATGACTGAATTATCTGGACTATTATTGATGGGAAATTTCTGCCGGCTTGGAATTCTTCAAGTTACTGTGCGTTAGGAATAGCGAGTTCAGTGCTTTATTGTCAAAAGGAACAAAATTCAATGATTTGTACAAATAAGTTTGTAGCCTTGAACAACTTTACAAGTTGTCTGACAGAGCTATTTTTATCCCAGAATTATATTTTGGTGTGTCTATAAAAAGTAAGATAAATCTGTACAAAAGGTTTCAAAGGCATCAATATTAGTGTAGTGTAAATTTAAATGCATATACCGGTAAGTGTCAAGTGCCCATGTCAAGGGTTGGTGAGCTCAATTAGTAAAGCGCTGCAAATGCTCTTGAGCTATGCATCTCTGATCCCCAAGGCGCAATTTCAAATCTCATGAATGATGATGATTAAGTGCGAGAGGTCTGCTGAACGCCACGGCACTGCTTACGGCTTCTTCCACCAACCAGGTCCGCGCACAGGAAAAATGAGGAATATGATAAGCCAAAATAATTAACTCCGTTTCGGAACAGGTATCTGCACGATAGGCCGTGGTTCGGCATATGGATGCCTGTATTCTCGGCTTTCCTCTCCCGAAGGACAAAAATGGAATCATATCCGATTACGAACAACTTGTTCACTCGTTTTGATTTCACGTAGCTGAAAAATTTTGTTAAAGCATCTCTTACTAAGTATGTGTTACTATGTGCCTGGCTCGGTGGCTCAGTCGGTTAAGCGCAATTGTATTTTACAGAAGGCCGATGGTTCGATGCTTGACCATTTCACTACCAAACATGCCCTTCAGCAATAGCACTTCGCGGGTAGCCGTAACATAGAACTGATACACAGTCACTACAAAGGTCCGTGCCTAGTGGTGTTGGGTATAAGCCCCCCCCCGGTAGGTTCACGGACAGGCCATAGCAAATAATAGGGAAAAAAAGTAGCATGTGTCCCTAATTGATCTCATCTATATTATGTGGTCCATCTGTGGTGCATCTTCACAAAAAAAAATTCCTAATTGAGAGTACAGCTTGTATTTGCCTTAATTATTGTGCGCAGTATTTGGTACTTATAAATATCAATATGTAAAATTGCTTGGGATATTTCTGAGATACGAAACCAGGTATTACATGCCTATCAACACATTTGTTGGTTCCTGTCAGTTAGATCAATAGATGCCATATTTGTTTTGTGCTTTCTTAGTAAACAGACGTAGTCTTCCAATTCATTTACCATCTGTTTCTGACTGATTCGAGAGTGGTATTTTCAAACATAACTACTAAATGTTGGACTAAATCTGTCACAACCTGTGAAATTACAATTTTTTTATCATCTTACATGGAGAGACTTATAGCAGATCTGAAGAAATCAATATGGGATTGATTACATAAAAAATTAGCAAAAGGAGATTTCAGAAATCAATCTCTATGGGGAAACTGGCTATTTTAATTAAAATTTCAGTGTGGCTCCAATAAGTATTTAGGAAAGTGTGTTTGTTTGTGTGAGATCCTAGTAATCATATTTGCAGGTCTGAATGTTTGTTGCATTTATAATTTCTGCAGAGGCAAGATTTTAAATTCTTTCATGGTTTTATTAAAACTAATATTAGAGATGGCCAAATTTGAATATATGTTGAATTCGGAATCTAATCAAATACTTTTACGAATCGAATCCAATATTCAACTCAGAAGTCCTATGATAAACAAACAAAAGACATTCTTTTCAGCTTATAATTTACATGAAAATTCACACTTATTTTGAAAAAAAAATGAAATTATCGTGTTGTTGTCCCAACTTCTTCTGTAAGAAAGATATAAATTTTAAACGTTGAAGTTTTACTTGTAATTTTCAGTCCCTTGCTATTATAAGGATGCCTATTGCATCAATAGCCTTTTCACTTTGTGCAATATGCATGTATCAAATGGGATGAAGAAAAATGCCAGTTCAGCTTTGGTACTTGTACAGTGGAAGCCTAGGGATATTAGAATAAAAAAAAATTTATTTTGTCAAGCATGCGCCACAAATGGACCGTGCCTTGCTGGCGCAATCCGTCAGTGACTCATACTTAACAAAAGATGGTTTGGCCATATTTTTCGGACTGGGATTCCACTGCTGATCTGTCATTTTTGTGAGAAATACAAAGTAGATTTGATCGACGAGATATAAGTTATTCTTGTATCTTTATTGTGGTACTTTTATTTCGAGGTAACATTATCTATGTTTACGTAAAGCTTTAGAGTGGGTGGTGTGAAGCAATGGATAGTCTTAACTTTTTTTTTACATTGTATCAACAGAACATTACCACTACCACCTTCTTAATTTAGTAAATAGAGCGATTCAGTAGTCCATGGACTCTTACCAGGAGCTTATTTCATCTTTAAGCAAACATTCATGAATATCAAAATAAGAAGTCTGCAAAGGATGAGTCACTGATGGGACACATTTGTGAGGCATAGTACATGTCTGGTTTATAGTTGACAACGTGTTTCTAATTACACTGTAACAAAAAATGCAATAAAATCACTGGTCTTTTACAGTAATTTCACCTGGCGGTTTTCGAAAAAATAAAAAATTGTTTTTTGGGCCAAATATGGGGTGTTGATGAAACGCCCGCGAGAACGTAATTGGCATAAACCTCATCAACATAGCGTTTTTTAACTTTGGAAATACGCAATTATTGCAAATTGACATTAAATTTACTGTGCTTTTGTTACAGTGTAGGTATACAATGTAGGTCATTTTTAATTAAAATGGTTGATATGTAGCTATGATGATGTTCTTCTAAAACGTTGTTAGGCAAAGGTGATTTAACTTACTTTTCCAGTTTTGTTTATTTGCGCTCAGGATAGTGTCAGTGAGTTTTACCCAGTTATAATGGGAATCTTAAGGAAAATATGATACAAGGGACAGGGAAAGGTAGAACATGTTATAATGTCTTATCAGCTGTGAGTGAGTATATGAAATTCGAAGGAAAAAACTAAAGTGTAGAAGTACGTAGACTTTAAAAAAAATGTTAAACTTTAATTAAACTGCAAAGCCGAAGTGGGGTAGCAGTATACACCTTATAGACCGTACGGTCATTTCGACTTATCCTGCCCATCACAAGCAAATGCAGTTGACTCTATCGAGTTTCCTGATCACACTTATTCTTGTATTTTCCGTTTTTATAATTACTTTATGTATGTGTTTTTTTTTTTTTTTGAATGGCTAATAAAATATGATTTGATCGATTAATTATAAATCGAGTGTTATCTACACTGCGCGGGCTCAAGTTCGTATCCCGTCGCCATGGACATAATTATGGTTAATCCATATTCTGGGCTTTCCTTCCCCGCAGGATTGAAATGAGATCCCATTCTAGAATTACTGTTTTAGAAAAGGCGATTTTAATGCATTTTTGTTGGGTACAAATCACCCATCATTTCATTCCTACCCCAGCCAATATATTGTACATTTTATAGTAGCGACGGAGATATGTGTACGGAGATGACCCACAAGATGACTATGCTAATTATATCATATTAATTTTTCGGCGATAAATGGAGAAGTTAGCACATGTCCATCAATTTGAAGTATATCTACTTATACAAGACAGCGATTGTCTCGACGTCTGCGTTTTGTAGTCATTTTTAAGATTTTAGTGGTTTTTGTTTCAGTTTCTTTAGTGAGTTTGTTTCATATTTTATTCGAGCGTTGTGGCGTTGTAAATCAAATTTACTTTCCCGGGATTCTAGTACATAACAAAGAGCGCGATGGAATCGCCTCTTTAACAGTAATTTTACCTGAATGTAGGGTAATAGAACTATAGAAAGTCGACTTTTTCTATCCATAATTGGCATAAATCTCATCAAACAGCAGGGGTTTTGAATTTTGGAAATATAACATTACTGCGAATAGACACTGAATTCACCGACTTATTGCTACAGCTTTCCTTCCGAAAATAACCGCTATCTTGTACTTTAGGTGGATACCTGGTATCATATAGTGGGCTCGATCGCCTGGTGGCTAAACGAATTGATATCGCAAGTTCAAGATCTCTGGTTCTATTGCGACTCGTTAATCCATGCCCACCACTCAGCCCAGGGTGTAATAACTTGGGTATGCTAAGCCGAATAGAAAAAGATCACATCTTTTCACATCACATCTTTTAACCCTATACAAGTCCGTCTATAAAGAGCTGCTAGTACAGAGCCTTGGTTAGGGTGATCCGCTCCAACGCGATCGTCGACCTGGCGATAAAATGCCTGTTTTGCCGGCTTAACGTATAGTATACAATGTACTACTATCTTTGGTAACTTCGAATCCAATACTGAAATGTTCGAATTCACTCAGGTCTGTTTTTGAAAGGAATACAATCACATTGTACTTTAAGTCGAATAATCTCCTTCGCCTCCGTATCGGTCTGTCTATGCTAAAGATAAACATTTTTATCTCTTATTTTTCTTAGTTGATTCATTGAATTTTGTTCGTGTATTCGAAAATTTGCTTTGTCCGATCAAATTCGAAATGGCAGAGTATTTGATGATTCCCAGCTCTTGGAAACGAGGAATTTATTCCCCATTTATGTTTATTGTTCAGAAGAAAAGATAAATATTCGGGTAGACGCACGTTTTAGCGACACAATAGATTCTAAAGGCAAATAAACGGTAAATAGCATATTAACTGGCATTTAAGGTATATTCTAGTCTGTGAATTATTGCAAATTTTATGTTCTTGATTGTTGCTCAACACGAGCGATTAGATCACCTTACAATCATATTCAGCGAAGCAACTTCATCAGAATTTTTTATTTTTTTAGGCATGCGCCACAGATGGATCGCGTCTCATCGACACGATCCATCAATGACTTAACAAAAGGCGTTTTGGCTAAATCTTTCAAATTGGAACCGCCACATTTTTTGTGAATGTGTACATCTTTTAACGAACAGGCATGAGGGTTACGGCCATACCATTGCTAAAACTATTTTGAAAATTGGACTGGTAACTCATTCATAACTTTTATTTCATGAAATAATACCTACATGCGGGTTGGACTCGGACGTGAAGTTCAGTGTATCACTATCCCATAGCCTACATCCGTGACTTTTATTAAGCAATTCTCATTCCAGTGAGATTTGGCCGTGAATTTAGGTCAATTTTACGCTCTTTTTTCATAGCGTAAATAAATAAACCTTGGGATTCATGAAATATCATTTTACTGAATGAAGTCTAAGACCGAATAATGTTAAGGATGAAATGATAACAATAGAAAAGCTCAGGTGAAAAGACCGGTAGGCTATGATAATATTATTCGTGAGGACAACAGGGCTTGGCGACTTTGTCAGTCTACTGGTAGGATAAGCCTGGATCAGTCGCTGTAAGTTTGCTTTATGGAACTATTAGTACGGTTAGTTAGTTCTGTTTATGTCGTTTTGAGATAGGTCTAGGATTTTGTGATTTAGAGCTTAATTGGTTTAAGAAATTACTGTTAGCTTCTTACTGTTACTGTTAGCTTCTTACTTACGTTTTGTGTGTTGTTTCCATGAATATATATATTTTTTATCCTATAAAGTCTAAGACTCATTGTTGCTGCCAGTGTCTTCTTCTGCAAAAGGTGTCGGTCGGTTAGGGATGATGACTGTACTTTTTATGATATGCGAAATTTAAACACATTTCGGAGCGTGTATAATCGATATTTAACTGATTTGGAGAAGTAATATTTCTTTTTGTTGGAAAATCATCTTTGTTGGAAAATCATATATTATATTTTATTTTAAATTCAATGCCGACTCAAGTTAATACTGTCCACGATACTAATAGAAATTGTATATTGCTTTCCGATATTGTTTTTTGAACCCTGTTTTGAAGATCCGTGGCTCATTTCAGGGTTTTTTCATGTTTTGGCGCAAGCCTTCCAGCGATTTTTTGCGGTCGGCGAACGATGGCCATGGTACAGCAAGTTAATATCTTCTCTCTAGCGTTGTTGTTTTTATATGTTCCTGAAAGTCGATCCGATTTTACGCCAAGTTAGAACCCGATATCTCTCCACCTACGGGTTGTTCCGGGTCACAAGTAGGGGTGAAGTTTCAACACAGTTCGTGTCCCTCATCGGATTACGATGCTCTTTTCATGGCTGAAATACCACATGTTAACTTGTTTGCAAATGTATTTATATCTTCAATTAGAATTACGGTAGACGTGTTTTGCTAACTGTGGATACCCAGTTGGATTTATTAAGCATGTTCTGTTAAGTATGGGTCACTGGTTGACTGACTGCGTCGATGAAACGCGGTCCATCTGTGGCTCATGTTTGTCAAAATCTCCGCACGTCGCCGGAGCATGCTTAACCTCATCTTTGTAGACTAAGGTAACCAATGGCTCCCAGCGGGGGGGAAACAGTCAGTCTCGGCTTGACGATATTCTTTCTTGTTTAGATTGCCATAATATCGGTGATATCTGCAACCGAATTCAATTCCATTCAGAAAACTTTATCAAGATATGTTTTGCCAAGTATGTGTCACTGATTCATCCGTGGCTCGTTCTTGACGGAATCGACTTTCGAATTAGGATGTCGTAACATTTTAAGTGAACGAATATTTTATTATATACAATAACAATTTTCAATTCTGTATTTTCCCATAATTTCCTCGTGTATGATTTTATACAAATCGCTGTCGCAAGCTGTTATACATGTCTAATTTATTTAAATTGTTTTTTCCCAACCAACATATTAACTTCGTTTACATACAAATTGAATTTTACTTTACGAAACAAAATATCTTCTTGTAAAAAAACCCCAAATACTTCTTTTTCGATGCTATCAAAGCCCCATTCTCGCTTGACTTCCCTCAGCCAATATATTGTAAAAACTTATATTTACCTGACTTTTTACGGCGCCGGTAGGATTTTTCCCAAACCAAATTGACCCGTATCTTAATATAGGTTTTGTTATTTATCCCATTATTGCGTTTGATAATATTCTTTATGAAGTCATAAATACCTTTATTTCGACATAATCGGCCAATTACACACAATCAAACACAAAAATTCCGCAGGAAATTAAAACACAGGTAGCGTCGCCGTAAAAACACCTGAAGTGCCTTATTTTGTCTCGTTCAGGATTTCTTAACCCATAAGTAACCTGTCTAAACTTGGATATATAAAATATGATTGATGTATAAATGGATCCTGGGATCCATTTTTGTTCCACTTAAATTTGTGTTTCCCATTAACGTGTTATTCAGGGAATTTAAAAAAAAGCATTTGTTACCGTCGTACAGTTTCTCCTTAAAATATAAGTGTGAGATTGTTGTTAATGTAGCGGTTTTGTGTCAATAAATAATGAGTCCTGGCCAATTAAAATTTCAAATAGGAAAGGGTTTGATTAAATTAATAATATTTATTTAATTCTAATTTTCGTTTTACATGAATTTGAGGGCGGACAGAATACTTGAATCTTGGTCTCATAATAAACAAACGAAAAGCGTCTTTCTAGAAAATTGTAAAAAAATATTTGAAAAACATATCTATTTTTGAAATTTTCAAGATTTTTGCGTTGTTGATTGTGTTGAATCCGGATCGCCTGGAAAACCGAATTGAGTAATTTATGAATTTCGCAAATCACAAATCGAACAATCTGTGGCCCGCAAACTGGCGGACAATATGTATTTTCTTGTATACCAATACAAGGAACATGAAATATAATATGGTTTTGCAAATACATTTTTCCATTATTGCGGGGTTCGTGGTTATTGGTTATCTATATTGGACATGGTCTATTTTGTCAAGCATGAGCCATAGAAGATCCGCGCCTCATCTGTACGTTCCATCAATGACCCATGCTTGAAAAAGTGTTTAGTCAGACTATATCTGACTGAGATTCTTTCTGATGTATCTATCACCCGCTATGCGAAGATTGCAGGGTTAAGGTACAGGTGTTTGAAGGGTATGATTCGATTCACGCATGATCGCTAGAGCGCGTTTGTCGGGGTTTGCGGGTACAGAGAGGTGTTCTATTCTTATTTTCTGCGCTAAAGACCGTGATGTCGCTAAGCTGTAATATTAAAGCTTATTACCTGGTAGTTTAAGGTATATAACGTTATAAGATAATGGTATTTTTGTCTGACGCAGAGAGTCGCTCAGTGATTTGGTTATATCTTGCAAAATAGCGAGGGAGGTAGGGGAACACTAAAACTTACAACTCGGTCCGATTTTGTTCTGGTAAACTCAAAATGACATTAGTGTTAAAGGAGAGAAAAGTTATTTGTCGCATGAATATTATGAGCAATATTTTTATCATGCAAGTTCAACAATGAGGTTTGAACTGTAGTCAGTTTTCTACTTGAAGAGTGTCAGAAATGTGGAAAAGCTGTTAAAAGGCGTGCTGTTTTGCTGTTAATGCTTTCGAAGGATGGATATTCTTGCTTTATGTGCTGGGGCGGGCTCTTTCGCCGGCATTGGTGGCATTAACAAAAAAAAAAGTAAGTATTCTTTGTCGATATTTTTTCGATCGTAGTACAGGATATTAATTTTGCGAAACGAAATCACAAAAATATATTCAATTTTGCAATTACTTTGTCATTAATAATTTGATAAATTTAAAGAACTAAATTAGTTTCAAATTAATCAAAATTAGCGTATGAACTCTTTCCACAAAATTACAAGTATAAGTACAAACTTTCGTTAGGCCTAGCTTCTTCAGACAAAACAAGATATGACTATACAGAAGGAAATAAATAATAACGCGAATTAGGTAACAATTGTATCGGTCGAAAAAAATTTACTTCTAAAAATTTTAGCTGCTGCTCAGGTATCTGACTATGCGGATAAATCATAATCAAAATATTCTAGTATTCCTAAGTAAATTTCTATAATATTAGTTGTTTTCGTATATTCCCCTGTATTATATGCAGCGTAATATGTTCCATCTATTTGACCATGAAGCAAGGTTTCAGGTTGGCAGACAACGACGACGACGACAAAAGTTTGTTAGGAGAAATGCAATGAGTGATGATGGAGCTCAGGTGCGATATTTGCGAGTGCTCCATTCAGATTATGGGTGGTCAAAATCCAATATTCTCTAAGTTTAGAAATCGAATTCAATAATCGAACCGCAATCATATAATAAACAAACGAAGAATCATTTCCAGATAATTAAAAATACATCAAAAATCGCTTATATTTTCTGAAAATTTATACTTTTTCGAAGTGTAAATTTCGATACGCTGGGGATAATTCATAAATTTGCTAATCCGGGTCGAATCGATCTTTTTGTCCAGTCCAAGTTCAGATACCTATATATTTTTAGTATAATGTGGATTTATATCATTTCTAATCAAATCCCCCCCCCCCCCCCACTTCGATTTCGATTTTTAAAATTTAATCAAAGCGGCGAGATTTCACGACTAATCACGGTGAGTTAGATGGAATATTTGACCAAAGCCTTTATCAAAATACCTATTCGATCCATCCGAAAATCTGAATCGATTCGAATCTCATTTAAGGAAGGCATAGCTTTACTACGAGAAACATGAATGAGCGACCGAGATCAAGTGCGATGTGTAACGAGAACGAAATGTCTCCATAGAAACTTTACGGTTCTTACTGATTTTGGAGATAGATTATTGACCATTACGTTGAATTAATATAAGATACGACTTTAGGTGCTTAATTAAATTTTCGGTGATTGGGTATGGGATAACACACTCGTAATTAGGAAATATTAAATTCTTCAATTTGTCATTCTATCTATCAACATTCGCCAAGTTCAATAAATTGTAGTAACAATTGTTGGCTGCTGGATTCGTTGCTATTTTGAACAAAGATACTATTATCGTGATACATTTTGTGCTTCGAACAAATCTGTGAATGATTCGATCCCTTAGTTGCAGCAAGAATTTATCCCAACAAAGTTTAAACTTGTATTTCACTAACATTTACTTTATTGTGGTATTGCATATACCCGAGAAAAAACAAGAAAATGAGTCATCGCCCTCGCTTGAGTGAACATTTGAGAGATGGTAAACCGCTCATAACAAATTGTAAATGAGTAATTACCCTGATTTAAAACTTATTGCCGGAGGCGCGTGTAAAATGACGCAAGTGGAGCGAAACATTTTGGAATTCTTTAATTGGAGGAATAGTGAATGGACAACTGAGAAAAATCCATTGGGATTTTAATACAAGTCTGAGAAAGAGCAGTGAATTTTTATCGCAGTAAAGTTTTAATTTAGTTTTAGCTTGATAGTAGGTTTTAATGGATGTTAAAATGTCGGATTTATTTTATTTGAAATAATTCTTTTAACTGCAAGAAGTACTAGCTGCGTTTCAATATAATGGCTCAGATCTCTTTGGGATATTTCCGCTTGGAGTGCAGTTGCTGGTTACATCTCGCGCAGTAGCTCTTTGTGGTATTAAGTAACGGTTAATCGCTTAGTTTTGTGTCGTGTTCCCGAACTTGGAGGTCACAAGAAAAGTCATCTCTTGTTAAATGTGCGGAAAAGGATGGTAATGCATTGCGCCCCAAATGTATAAATGGCGACAACAAAACGGTATCGAAATATCCATGCACAAAGTTTTGGTTTCCTGTTAGCTACTTATTCGAGCTTAAAACAAACTCGTCAAAACGAATGAACGACAGATAGATTTGTACACGTTTATCATATGGTACCATACGGTAGTTCTAATTACCCTGTGGATTTAGTTGGGTTCCGGTTTACTCTACGTAACTGCAACTATATATTAAAGTGCCTATAGATTGGTATCTGCCCTGGGCGATCACGATATATGTTTATATAAAGTATTGCTCCACACGACGTTTTAAAAGATTTTTGCATTGCCTATTATTCTTTTTCTTATGGGATTTGTGAGATAGCGGATTATTCATGCAACGCGTGCGATTTTAACCCTTCTAATGTGCCCAGACGTGTAAAGTGGGATTAGATTTAACAAGCGAACGCTTGAATGTAAACAAATTTCTTAATCCATTGTCCGGTCATAATCATTTTCCATAGAAGACTAATAATGTCTCCAACAGCGAATACGTATGAAACATGCCGTCAATGTCTCTATTGGCGATTTTTCTCTGTTCATCTAGCGAAAGTGCAAAATGTCAAATCTTCGAGCTCGCGCAGTAGGACTGCAGGACTTGTGATTTGGTTGTATTTTTAATCAAACTTTAAATCAGTCTCTTTAGATCAGACAAATTTTTATATTACAATTTATTTACGTTAGGATTGTCTGAGCCCAGTCAAGGAGAAATGATTTTGTCAGGTAGGGTTCACTGGTGGACAGTGGTGTCCAAAATTGGTGATTTAATGGAACAAGTTTTCCGAATCGAATCGAAAATTTGTATAGAAATATTATACTAAACAAACGGATATATTCCTCAGAAAATAATTAAATGCACTGGATTGTTTTTGTTTTTTTATTCATTTATTTATTTTCGGATAATGGACAATTTTGGATTATGATGACTTCCTGTGGCCATTAAAATCGAATCGAATGATTTACGATATCGCGAATGGAATCGAATATTCCAGACAGCCCTACTGATGGATCGAGCCTACCCACATCCGTCCTAATCAGTAATTTTTTCCCAAAGATATTCTGACGCAATCTACAGGCTTGCCGAAATGGATTCCTGATGCAGCCATATTGTTCGTGCAGTCCACCACTCCTCTACCAGCTACGGGTTTTTTTAATTTTGTCAAAAAAATATTACAACCACTTAATTACAGCGTAGTTAGTTTCAATCGACTTTATCCGACCAAAAAGCCAAAAAGCTACGGTATAATTAAGCTTAATAGGAATCCTATAATAACCCGTAGATCCGCTGTTGGAGGCCCAGCCTAGCAATTACAATTCAAACTCATTCAGCCATTTATTGCCTTTTTCAACTAAAAAGTTAACTCTGGTTTTTTTGAAAAAGTATTACTAAGTAATTTGAGCGTTTTATTCACGTTCTACAGACCGTTTTAAGTTAATATATACAAAGCATGTAATATATATAATTATCTTTTTCTCTCGGCGCCAATTGTAACTTTTAAAATTAAGCGAGGTAACAGATCTCGATTTAACACGTCAACTTAACGATCAGAACACGCCCGTTTGCCAAATTAAACCTTTGGGTTGATTTAAAGAGTCCTTATTTCATTAAGCCAATTATTCCAGAATTCTTTAATTAATAGTAATTAGTATAATTAGTAGTAGTAATACATATATGTTTTTTTATTAAAATTCACTCTGAGCAAGGTCGGAAGCAGTGCCTGAAAAAACCCTAAACGGCCACTTAGAAGCAAAGGTCTACTAAAAGATGTGGTACCAGCGACTACACTCTAAACGGAAAAAATTCCCAAACGGTAAAGTGCAGTGAGTGGCATCTGCCCTGGGCAATGGTAAAACCATCTACCACTTCTTTTTTTTGTAAATGTCTAGTTCATTTAACACTATTTTATTTCAATATTCGATATAATTATTTTCTGAAATCGAACATTACTCGGTTTCAGTCGTCCCAAATTTTGGAGGATTCCTATCTATGACTCATTCTGCACAAAAAATGTTTAAACAATGATAGGTTTTCTTTTTTGCAAATGGTAATTGGAAGCTGACAACTTTACCCGCGGTTTTGGGTTAATTTATTCAAGTGCTTCCTACATATCGAATTAATTACACGTTATCCTGAAAAAACTTGTGCTTTTAAAAAAAATTATATTCACTGTAATTTAACTGTGATGTCTTTATTCTTCTAAAAACGTACAATTCAATCGCGGTGGCATTCTCACATCTATATATCTATATACCCGATATACGCTTCGAGCAAATGAGGTGCGTAGTTCATTGCAGTTTGCTGTTTTAAATTCAGTCACATTTTAAATCGAATTGATTTTACCGATTTTTCAGCAGCATTAGTTAGCCTCAAAGCGAAGAAAAACACAAGTTAGGCGTGTCGCGTCTTTGTTACTTGAGAACTTGGTTTGGAAATGCCAGTCAGTTGGGAAAACGGCGTCTTCCGGAATGCAGTATTAGTTTGAAATGAAGAGTGACTGTTACTCTAATCGCTATTGCAGTTCTAGTTAGCGGGGCTAAGCTTTTGTGATACTTGGTGTATTTCTTATGTGAAGTCCTTTGATCATATAAGCCGATAGGTAGCGTAGTGCTATATTTCAGAAAGTCTAATATATCTATTGCGCACAGGCAGTTTTCAAGTGAGGCTGTTTCAAATATTCGATTCGTTTCGTGGTTGGCAAATTATAAAGTTCTTTTGTTTTTAATGAACAAAAATTTCAGCATAGTGTAATAAAATACAAAGTGTTAGATTTAATCCTGAAAATACTTCGCCTATAACGGACATCGCAATCAGAATTCAATATTTAATCTTCATTTCTGCAGCTCTTTGCGCGTTGCTCAGTTGTTTCCTGGGATTTATGATATGACTCTTGCAAATTTAAATAAAAAAAATATAAGTAATAAATCACATGCACTGTAACAAAAGTACCGTAAAATTTACTGGTCATTTGCAGTAATTGAATATGTCCAAAGTTAAAAAACGCCACTTTAATGGGATTCATGGAGAAGGGGGGGTTGGGGTAAATAACTATGCAAAATTTTCTTTTTTATAACTCATTTCGGTTTGATCAAAAAAAATTAAATAAAAAAAATTGAATAAAAAAAATATTCGTGCCAATTATGGGCTGGTAATGGACCGCACCTTTTGTGGTGCGTTCCATCAACACCCGATATTTGGCCAAAACAGTCCATTTTGATTTTTTTTTTCAATACCGCCAAGTAAATTACTGTCAAAGACGTTGCATTTTTGGTAGCAATGTAGTCTGTTTGCTGTGTATGTTTTGACCTTTGTTGTATATGTGTTCTGAATGTCCGGAAGTGCAGATTGAGAAAGTTATTTGTTTGGTTTATGTACTTTCGCACTTTCTTCGCCTAATTATCACTTCGTAGTTTCATTTCCGGTCCAGTTTATTGCTGATCTATAACCACGGCTGTACGGTGATTTGGTCGAACAGCCACCCTCCAGCTACCACTCCCTTCTAGTAAGAAATGGTTTGTGTGTACACATTTGTTAAGCTGGATTCACTGATGGATCGCGCCGACAAGTCGCGAACTTAAAGAACTCTTTCTACAATACTGCCGGCGAGTTCCACTAACAAAATATACTTGGCAAACATAAGTGAAAAATATTTTGATCTGAAAAGTCGCATTTCCCGCGTGTTAGATGCTTTCATTTCCGATCGTGTCACGTGACCTGTCGACATAATTGATCAATTCCCTGTTTCCTGAGCCAAATTATATAAATTAACCCTTTTCCTGTCACGGATTCAGATTTCTTGTGTTTTTCATCTCATATTTTTGTTGTAAAGAGTTAATTATGAAATAAACACTTCTGCAAGGAAATTTGGCAACACTTAGCACGTTATTAATTAGAGTTCACTTTCGTTTTACGTAAATGGTATATTTAGCCTAATATACTCTATTTTGGTAGGATTGGACTTGGAAATGTTTACAAATACGTGTAAAATTATTCAACGGGACAGTTTCTAATTCTTATGGGACAAACTGCGACTCACGTTGATCATAGCTATACATGGGAACATGGCAGATTTCAATTCGCAAACGTCAAACTTATTGATAAGTTTGGGATTGTGTCTACCAGTTTACAATCAGTGTTACTATAACATTTGTTAGCAGGTGCTTTTTGTTGTATGTACCTGGCATTTATAAGGGAACTAATGTATTGGATTATGTTGCCAGATTTTTCTATTAGTTTTATTTTTTGCAGTATTATTATGTTTGAGTACAGAAAAACAAGGGTTTGCTCAAACAAAAATTTGCCCCATTCTCGGAATTGTGGAAGTTATATCCACATAGGCGACAGGGATGCCTGATTTGATGTCATAACGGGTAAAAAGGCGTGGTTGTGTTGTCATAGAGCCAATGTTTCGATGCTTCCCAAGTTTCGTCAAAGCATTCTTAGTTAAGTATGAGTCACTGATGGATCGTGTCGAGGAGACGCGGTCCATCTGTGGCTCATGCTTGACAAAATAACAAAGTTTGTAGTTGGGTTGGATTGTCATACTTGAGCTCATATTTTATATCCTAAACACTAAATCGTAATGCGCTTTAATTTGTTGTGAAAGGTTCGGGGGTGGTTCCAAGCTTGGCTTTGTTTTCATTAAGCGTACCCTACATCAAGGCTCTTATTTGGCAGCTTAAAAGATTATTATAGATCATACGTAGCCGCTACAAAGTCCTGTACTTTAATTTTGACGACTTTATCGACGCTGTGATATTGCGAAGTCGCAAATTTTTAGAGATTCGAGACTTAGCTCTATTATCGTCGAGCTTATTTGGTTGCTTAAACACAATAAAATGCATCATTTCATACAAGGCGCGTCCTGTGAAGTTGCATAGATATCATTAAAGACTATCAGAAATATAGTTTTGTTAAGCGTGAGGAACCGTTCCTCGTCGTCGCTATCAATCGGTGACACAATAATACTTTAACAAAAGATATGCCAACGCTAATTATCAGACAATTTCGGGAAAACTATATAAAATATAGTTTATTACTTGGAATTTAGATAAAAAAAAATGATGTGGAATCAGTTTGGCACGTCCAGGCCGACACGTAGGTGACCGAATTTGATTATTTATCGTGATCAGACATTGATTACGCGATTCTGCATTTAGAACATTGTTCCTAAATTGAAAGCGGATTGTTCCAGGAGTTCAGTATAGTTTTAGACCTCCAATTATAATGCAAAAAAAATTAGTTCAAGGGATATTTAAAATTTAAAACCAATTTACATTCTGATTGGAGATGCTGAATTTCGCGTTATCGTAGAGGAGCGTAATAAGTAATTTTTGATTTGGAAATCTCACAAAAATAAATAATCTTTGCGAAGGAAGGAGCGTTGTATTTTTTATTTTGTTTTCAACCAAGTGTGAAAGTGTCACAGCGACGAATGCTCTCAAACCTTTGGGGATAAATGAAATTAAAATACTGGCAATAAAACAAAATTTGCAGTTGTGTCGTGGAAAAAGTCACCATTTTGGGACAAACACACTAATAATTTTGAAATTGAGTGGAAATTCGCCGCGCCGGTTTTTACTCGGTGTTCTTCATTTATCAAGAGGGTGTTCGTGTTGCCACATCAGTGTACGTATTTTCTCGGACATAGTCTGGGCAATGGCTTATCTTTCCGAGAACAAAGTCATTGTCCACGCTAATGACAAGATTCGGCGTGTTTGGAAACGAAAGTGTAAATTGAACAGCGTTTTATCACTTTTTTGTTTCAAGTATAAACAAGCCCGCCCAGGCGAGGCATAACCATTGTCCATACTCGAGAATTATCATATGAGAGATAACCATGGCGCGTCTAATTAACTTACTTAATTAATTGGAATGTCCCGCAGTTAGCGGGAATCATTTGGCGACTCGTTTCCTTTAATGTTTTTATTTGTTTTTGACGCTCAACTAACGGTCATTCGCTTTCATTAGCCTTAATTTATAAAACTTGGCGTATTTGGAAAGTACCCGCTTATTAGAAACACGTCTAGTTCGATGAAGATGTATATAATATTCTTTTGGATACTATTATAATGTTAAAAAAAGACGAAAGATAGTTTATACGATAGTTACTGATAATCAAGAATTACTATTTTCAATGCTGTTATTTAAAGGCGATATAAATACATATGAAATGCAAGTTTTTTTTGCGATAAAGATTTCGTAGGAGGTTTCATTTATGTAGCTTTTTGCACAATAGTGGTATTTTGAGACTTTTTTAATCTCGTGCTCTGAGCGAATGCTTATCTATTGCGTATGAAGTAAACGATTGGTGCGTCGCCAGGTCGGTCCTCTTTGTAAGTTTAAATAGTTTGACAAGATGTATGGTATTTACTTAAGAGATATGATAAAGTAAAAACAGTTCGGTTTTGTATCATAATTAAGATTGGATTTATTTTGTATATGCTTCTTCTAAATTTTCAAAAATATCATCACAATACTGTTTAGCTAAATGGTGTTTGCATATGTTTTCTTGCGCGATATCTGGGCGATTTCAGTGTTATCTACAAACAAATATTATCATCTCACGTTTCATAATATGTTATACCTGTCTATGTCTAATATTGCTTTCTCCTATTGAGTCATCGAATCAATAACACATTCATCTGTTTTATTAGTGGTTTTGTCGCAAGGTTTCCTTGTTAGTCGTTACAATCGCGATATTTTTTGGATTGTTAGATTGGACTGGGTGTAGATTGAGGCTTTTAGACGGACGAGAATGGAGGGGGAATGTAGTAAAGAAATATTACAAAGGGGCTAGAAGTACGCGGTCCTCTAGCGTTGGTTCGACAAGGATATAAATATCGACGCTTTACCGACGAAGTGAGAGTTGAATTGAAAAGTACATTTTCAAAATACATGTTTCTGCCAATCGCAACATGTCGTTTAGGTCTGAACGAAGTTCAATATACTGTAGTAAGCAAGAACATATATCTTTGAACCATGGGCCACGGATGGATCGCATCCACTCTTGCTGCTTTACTTGCGCATCTGGGAAATTATGTCAATGTACCAACAAGTGCAGAATTTTTTATAAACTTTTGTTATATTTTCTTACAGATTTTATTATTTAACTGTGTATATAATGGAATAATCTACATATAATTAACTATAATTTGCCAAAGTTGCCTTATTTTAATGTTCCAACTCTCTACTGCCAATTAACCACGTTGCCTTGCACTTATCTTGCTTCCTTTTTGTGACGTCATACAAATTACGTCATATCATTCATTATACTTGAACGTCGCTACGCAACCTTAGTAACGCACACAGTGGAACTGGAAATTTTAGTTGGGCTTCTCACACCGCAGTCAGTCACGTCATCATTCAACTTCTGACCTCATAATTGTATCACACAAACGTCATCATTAATCACCTCGCCCCCTCCCCGATGCCTTTGGTGTTCCTGCCCCTCCAGGGCGGACCCACACCAATAACCGCTGCGCCGCAGTTGGTCTCAATGAACCAAATGCTGCCGCCGACATGCGGTCATCTACCAATCGGCACATCGATGGCGACAATAGCAGCACCACCGGCTATGTATGAAACGACGATAGTCGGAACGAAGGTAAATCACACTTGTATCTTTTTTTTATTTGCAAAGTTGGGTTCAATAAAATACCCCTATTTCAGCATTTTTTTTAGTTTATACATTCAGAGATGATTCCTTTTTTTCTACCGCTACCTCTGTTTTCAAATCGACAACTTTCATATCAAATCCCGATGCCATTTGAACAATGAACAAGCAGTCTTTAAATTCAGACTCATGAAATCTCGATATCTGTATAACCTATTGGAGTCTTCTATTTTGTAATGAAAGAATTGTATAAATCAAGAATTGAGTCAATGCCGTCTCCAGTCAGTAGACATCAATTAAGCTCAATAGAACTTTTTAAGTAAATTGTACCAAACTGTAAAGACAGACTAAATATATATGCGGTATTCCTACTGTATTGCGATTTCACGCATCCAATGAAGCGCATTTACTGACACGGCACGTTTTCCACAAGGAATTTTTGATGTTTTACTGTTTTGTGTACATTCTTTGTTGCGATTTCCGCCTAGTCAATTTCTTTTCTTGTATACTTCTCGTGCTTGGTAAAATAAAATTTCAAATTGCTTACATATTTCTGTCACAACAACACGATCGCGTGATCTTGGGCTAAGATTTGGTGTGAAATTAAACCCTGACACAAAGAACCCCCTCATTTCCTTACAAAACATACGGAAATTAACCCCAAATAATTTGGCGGACGACAACTTCGTTTGTGTCAAACATACGTCACAAGCTCACGATTTGAAATATTTCCATTGTGACTTGAATCTAAACGGTACAAGGGCCGATTTGAAGTCATTTTGGTGTGGGATTTAAACGATCTAAACTAGTAATTCTATTTCGTTGTGCATGCGCCACAGATGGACCGCGCCTTTTCGACGTTATCCCTCAGTGACCCATACTTACCAAAAGTTGCTTTGTCTGAATTTTTTCCTTTGGTAATGAATTTTGAAGTCATATTGTCGTGTTATTTAGGCTATATATGAGGTTGCTTGTTTTCGACCTTACATTGATATTATTCTTTGCCATTGTGACAAGATTTTATCCGAATATTCGATTCGTAATTCTCTAATTCAATAAACATTAATTTCGATTTGATTGCAGTGGTTTGGGATCCCCATAATCTATAAATTTGGAGTAATATATTATGTAGTTTTTGACGTATTATACAATTCTCGGGAATTTCCATTAGAATGTATCAATTTTCAACAATATTTCATAATATATATCCTAAACCAAAACAGGATACATGTGGAAATCTTATTTGTCAGTTTTCGCAAGGGTATCTCTATTCCATACAGGAAATTCCGATTTGCTCCATTTCAGTTGAAAAAGGACATCCTAATCGTCCGAAACACTGTTGAAAATGTTGGCAAATTTGTCCGTTTTGCCGTAGTTTTTTGGGAATTAGTCGTTCGAATGTGTTTTGAATGGTGCACATTTAGACATTGATATTACGCCCAGAGTTGAAAGTTATCAATCGACTGGCCGTGTTTATCAAACATGAGCCACGGATGGACCGTGCCTCCTTCTTTGATTCGGGGTGTTTTAAAAACTTGAAATCAAATTTGTGTCGGCGTTTCACTTACAAAAAAAACTTCAAAATATATTTTGTCACCGGGGCGCGGTCTATCTTCGACTCAAACTGGATAAAATAAAATTTCAGAGTAGGATTTTGACTGTTGCAAAATTTTTGAAGCAAGAGCGCTCAAATACGGTTCGCAAAAGCGGCATATGTTCATACAGGAATGCACGACGCGCAATTGATAGCGAATCGAGTGCATGGTCAGTTATGAATCAATCCGTGCCAAAAATGCTTGCAGCCTGGCACTACTTTCTTGCGGCGGCGATCGAGACAACTTCCTCCTAGGATAGTTTTCGTCGCAAACAACGGACCTTGGCATGGGATTCGGCACTTCATAACTACACCAAATTTGCATTTAATTTTCTGAATTTTACTGCAATTTTAGCCATGTTTCATTCACGTCACGCCATAGTGTACATTACAATATTTTGGAAACATTTCACAATGTTAACCAAACGTTTAAATGCTCTCGGTTATATGCTGCGAAACCAGCTATGTAATCATCAACAACGAGATAGGCACGCTTCACCTATTATTTTTTTACGTATGAACTGATTTTTTTTTTTTTTTTAAAGCCACTTCTTAGAGTGGATCGCCCTGACCAAGGCCCTGTAACATCGGCCACTTATAGACGTACAGGGTTGCAATTGCTGGAAAGATATCATCTTTTCCTGATTTTGCTTCCCCTACCCATGTTATCACGCCTTGAGTAGGGTGGTGGGCATGGCTTGGCGAGTCGGACTCGCGGGGACTCGAACCCGAGATCTTCAACCCGCGATGCCAACATGCTGTTTAACCACTAGGCCATCGCGCCCATGAAGTACAAGTTTAGGCTTATTTTTTATTATTATTTTGCAAAGTAAGGAATTTGGCATTGTTTGCCTCTGGGAAAGCTTTTCTCTCAGTAATTGCTCAGTATATCGAATTATTTGACAATCACTCAATTTTTACTTCGCGCGGCTCTGAGGCTCCCCAAAGATATTTGGGAGTCACATGGGAATCAAATGCTGAGGCGCAAATCAAATGCAAATTCTCAACTTAAAAAAATCTAGAAAATGATCCGATACACTGTTTTTTTAAGTACATCCAAATCTTAATATCTCTATTAGTTCTAACACATTATTTGCGATTCGAATGTATGATTTCCCTGTCTTAAATTGTGACGTAACAGGACGTTTTATTATGATTATCACGACACAATATCAACATTTATTCCCGTCAAACAGATGTCACACCTTATCGATCGATAACTTATTTCACATGCGTGACTGTGGGCCATGTATCAACCAGGCTTGGTACGCAGTAATCCTGTTGGGGCGACATTAAAAATATCTGACAATAAATAAAGGGAAGGAAAATGGTGGAAGGAAGACTCCGTTTTGTAGACGAAACAGTTACAATTTAATTGCTGCTCTTGGTATAAGGTCAATACCAATGCACGTGTTCACTTATTACTTGTAATGTCGCCATACTTATATCTGCATACATTGCTGATAATATACATATACTACATATGCCAAATGCACACATACAATAATATATAAACTAAACCCCAGATTTTATAATCCCAAGGTTTTCCTATTACGACTACATAATTAACTTAACTCCAGAGCAGAGATCACCATGGGCGTTCAGAATAATCCTGAAGGTATATCAGTATGTGTCGTTTAAGTGGTTGGGGCCACTGAGCCTTGAAGAATTTCAATAAAAAAAAAGTGATTATAATAAAGTAAATTTTGAATACCGATAACTTTTGAACTAGAGGACAGCTATAAGGACAACTCTAATTATGAGGTCAATAAAGGTCAAATTATAAACTGACCACTAACGACGTGGCCATTATGACAAAACAATACAAAACATGTGAACTTTCTATTGGTCAATTGCTACACTCAATACAAGTGTGAGCAAACAATAACTTTCTCATTTTCAAGTTATTTTGTTTGTTTGCTAACAATGGTTTTCAATACAAGTGCTCGATAACAAGATTACTCTAGTATTTGTACGAATGAGTTAAAAAGGTCTTAATATTAGGTTATATGTGGGTGAATGATGGTAGAATCTTTGTTTTCCTCTGGTGTCAGAAATTTTCGTATGTTTTCTTGGGTGTACAAAAAAGCTTTTAGCAGTATTGATGATTTTGAACTTTTTTCCATTGTTTGCTTATACCCAGACACTCGAAAAGAGACATTTAGATCTTCTAGTCGCAGATATATCATGAAATATCGCCCATTGGCTAAATTTTCCTCTGATGCACCTCCTTTCTTCGGGTGTTTGGGTAGCAGAGTAGCTGGCATTCTGCCAATCTGAAAGGGGAAATGTGAAGTTCATTTTATATAGAGAATATGATTAAAAATAAAATAATCAGAATGCCTGCTACCCTGCTATTCAGAAAACCAAAGAAATTGGATTCCATCAGAAGAAAGTGTAGCGAGTAGGCATAATTTTACGATTTATTTGAGGCAAGAAGATTAAAATGTCTTTTTTGAGTGTCAGCCAGCGAACAAACTGTAGAAAAAGTTTCAAAACTATCAATACTGCTATGAAATAGCAGTGTTGATGGTTTTGAAGCTTTTTTGTTCAACGGAAGTAAATGGCATGAATCCCGAAGAAACCCAAGAATCTGTCACCCTGTCGTATATAAACAGTTGTGTATTTTAAAATGAAAGAAAAAAATCAAAGATCCGAACGCCAGTTTAGTGACAAAAGTTAAAAATGATCAATCTTTGGCAAATGGGACGTATCTGCAACGGCGAGACTAGTGTATCTGGCGAGGTATTTGTAGGCGTTTTTTTAGGGTTATTTATTTCATTAATAAGAAACATGCAAATTAACGGAAAACCACACAATTAATGCAGCAAAACAAAAGTTTTAAGGTCCCCTGTAAGGTTTGGGAAGCTTTTTCAAGCAGGACAATTCTTTTTTAGAAAATATAGTTAAATCCAATTTTGAACCAATGGCCTTTACTCTATTTATGTGCAACTATTAGGGCTGAGCATTACATTCGTGATTGGAATCGATTCGAAGCACAAAATATTTGAATCAATTGTGAATCGTTCATAGGAACAAATACTTACTGAATGGGCTAGAATTTTCATTTTTAACGACAAAATGTAATCGATTTTGGTCAAATTGACCAAAATCGATTATATTTTGTTGTTAAAATATAACTGTCATTCTGCCAGTCAGGTGTCAGTCGCATTTAGGGCACATTTTAATTTTGGAAATATTGCCTTTTTGGATTGCCTTCCTGTGATGAATCTCGTCAAGTGTTCAGTAGCTGTTTTTTTGCAAGTCTATTTGAATGCTATGTTTTGTCACTGTACTATTTTTTTTTTATTGAAATTCACTCTGAAGGCCGGTAGCAGAGCTAAAAGGAACCAACTAACGGCCACCAAATAGCAAAGAACTACTAAAAGAACTGCAGCAAGCAACTGCACTCTAAGCGGGAAAAACACCAAACAGAACTGAACCACCATTGTAAAATGCAGTGAGTGGTATCTGCCCTGGGCGATGGCAAAACCATTTACCACTTCTTAGCTTCCTTCTAGTCACCTTTCACACACAGGAAATACATTAGGACTATATTACTTTCATTAGATTCATTTCTTTTTTCTTATTTCAGAGAAACAGCGAAGATGTTTCACATTTGATGGCTGGATCAATTGATAATGGAGCAAAGAAGGTTAGTTTTTATGATTTGTGTTTGGTATGATATATTTGGTATATGGCATTCATATTGGGTTGTTTTTCCTCTGTTTTAAACCCACTTTTTATGCGGGGGAATTGTTTTAAAACGACTGATCAGTTTTGCAGTAAATTCAGGATATGCACTAATTAAATAATTTACTTACCTACATCTTTGTGCCAAACTGTCCAAATGGGCTCAAAAATCTTCAATTTTGAAATCTTAAATTAATTTCTGGTATAAAATTATGACTCGAAAATGGAATGATATTCGTGGAAACGAGATATAGGTTTCTTTGTAGCATTTTTCATAAATAAAGAATTTTTTTTTTCAAATATTGACTACTTACTAATCATGTCAAAAATATGCATATAATACTTATCTGTTAAATACGAGTGTTGTGCAATTCGTGAAAATATCTTTTTTCACATTTCCAGCTCAAAACAGACCCAGGCGCAGTATCGAAAGTCGTACATCTTCGAAGTTTACCAACCGATGTAACGGATTCGGAAGTTATTCAACTTGGATTGAATTATGGAAGAGTTACCAACGTGCTCATGTTGAAGGTATGGATCATTTTTTTTTTGCAATCTTCGTAGTTAAGAGATATTGATGCTAGGGCTGGGCGAAACCGAATCAATTGGAATGTGAATCTGATTCGGATATTTTTTTCGCATCTGATTGAATCACTCATTCTATGTAAATAACAAATATCCCATTTTTAGTATTACGACTCGTCTTCATTGTGAGAATCAAGACATTTATGATTTATAGTGTAAATTTTCAACTCTGACTCCTTGTCTAAGAGACAAGGAGCAACAATTTTCATATTTTAACAACAAAATACAATCGATTTTAGTCAAATTTGGCAAATTTAAATAATAGTTGGATTTTTGAAAGTCACTTACAGTATGGCAAATTTTTAACACTGATGAAAAAGATAGCCAAATATGGTAAATGGCTTATAAAGAGTACATATAACAAGACAAATTAGCCAAAATTGTTTTTCCTGTGTATGTGTGCGTTATGCTGTGTTTGTAAAAATAAATTTCGTCTCTTTTATCAGGGCAAAAACCAAGCATTCCTCGAGATGGAAGATGATGAAACAGCTCAACGTATGGTAACAACATGCAGTTTATCACCACCTTCCATCAGACAGAGGATGGTCTACGTTCAATATTCCAATCATAAAGAATTGAAGACTGATAGTTCTCCTAATCAACTGGTATGTATGGCCAGGAATTGAATTTGGTTTAGTAATCTTTTGGTCACATTACAAAGGATTGATTGAAACATTAAATCAGATTGGTCTCAAACACTATGGGAAAATGAATGAGTGCTGCTCCTCCACCGTAAACAATATTGAAATGTAGATCCGTAAAAAATAGAATTCAAATAACCGTCTAGTGATTAAATCTAACAAAATAATCAAAATAATTAGGTTGTCTAAGCGTTTTGAATCATCTGATCATTTTTAACCTGCGGGAGAAGAAAGCTGAGAATACAGCTCAAACATATGGCGAATCATGACCACTCGTGCAGATACCAGTTCCGAATCGGGGTGGAGGTTTTTTTTAGATTATTGTTTTTCTCGTTTTTCCTATGCATGGACCTGGTTGGTGGAGTAAGCCGTGCACCGGTGAGGCGTCCAACAGACCTCTCGCATATAATCATCATCTCTGACGGGATTCGCACCTGCGTCATGATAATCAGAGATGCGTAGCTCGAAGCGTGTTCCCAACGTTTTACTGATTGAGCGAACCGGACTCTATTACAGTTTATCTTATTCATTACATATTAATTCATTTTTTATCATTTTTTTTTCTCACAGAAAGCACAAGCAGTCCTCCAAGCCCTTCAACAAACAGAAGGTGGAACAAACCATGTATTAAGAGTGGTTGTAGAGAATATGATCTACCCAGTCACACTGGATGTTCTTCATACTATCTTCTCTAAGTTTGGTGTTGTTTTGAAGATTATCACGTTCACTAAAAACAGTAAGTTAATTGGCTATTATGATGAATGTCGATTCAAAATTTGAGTGACTTTGTGGATTATGTGCCATCAGGGTCATTCAAATACAAATTTCTATTTTATTCTAGCATCCCACTGTCTTTTGTTTTTAAGATTTTTGTGCAATTCTACTACTAATTGTTTTGCCCTTTGCCAGCTTCTTTTTTCCTCTTTCATCGATTAACTTTGAAAAATGCCTCAAATACTGGCTAAGATGGTCTTGCATTTTCTGCCATATGAATGTCTGACGCATTTATAAAAGAAATAAAATATATTATAAATAATAAAAATTTGAATTTGTGAAATAATCATGAAAAGGTTGGATTTTGATTAACTTTTACTAAAAACAGTAATTTAATTAACTATTATAACGAATGTCGATTCAAAATTTAAATGACTCTGTGTGTTATGTGCCATCAGGGTCATTTGAATACAAATTTCTCTTTTTATTTTGGCATTCCACTGTCAAGGGTAAGTTTCACTGACTTGTTTTTCTTTTTACGTCTGAAAACTTCTACGCTTCTTTATAAGATTAATCAAAAGGTTGCAAAGACTTATTTTTAGGTTTTTTGTGAAATTCTACTACTAATTGTTTTGCCCTTTGCCAGCTGAGTTTTTGTGATTCTTGTGCGACCAACATTCTGGTTGGTAAAATCTAATGAAAGATATTTCAGGTGTTTTGATGATTGAGGCTGAGTGCCTTAATGATAGGTTTCTTTGTGTAGACTATTGTGGTGCCTATTTTCTCATGAAGTATTATGTCAAAGTCGTACATAACAAATAATGGGTATGAAGACCCCAATAAACGCCAAGACAGAATTTTGGTTTCGTTCATGTGTCTGAAATGTTCAAGCTACTTTTTTTTGGATGAACGAAAAAGTTTCAAAATCATCAGCACTGCTATTTCATAGCAGTACTGATGATTTTAAACCCTTTTTTTTATATGTCAAGCCACGATGTATCGTGAAATATTTCTCATTAGCTAAATTTTCTTTTGTTGGAGCCCATTTTATTCGTTTGTGTGAGTATCTATCATTCTCTGAAAAGTCTGATACACGCTTGTGTTGCCTTTTGTGTATTGAAATTCACTCTGAGCAAGGCCAGAAGCAGAGCCTAAAAGACACCCAACTAACGGCCACTTTATAGCAAAGAACTACTGAAAGATGTAGTACCAGCAACTGCACTTGAAGTTGAAAACAAGGATAAAATAAAACAAATATAAAATCTAGGCAGTGTGTGTATGTTGGAAGCTCACAACCACTTTTGATAATATGTTCTTAGACTTGAAACGGAGTAACAGAATCTTGTTTGATTTGGTATCCAGGACTTTCAATTGAGTTTCTCAAGATGAATTGAACAGTTTCATATTCATCAACGCTGCATAAATAGTCCTAACCTAACGTATTTCCTGCATGTCGCGAGAGGCGACTAAATGGAAGCAAAGAAGTGGTAGATGGCTTTTACCATCGCCCATGGCAGATACCACACTGCACCAATACACATTTTTGTGTTGTTAAACAAATTTCACTTATTTTTCAGATCAATTCCAAGCATTAATACAGATGGGAGATGCCGTACAATCACAAACTGCCAAATTGGTGAGATTTCAATCTCTCTTTTTTTAATTTTGTTCATAACATCAATTTCTTATTTCATTGGAAAACTTCGAAAAATGCCTTAATGACTGGCTAATATGGTCTAGATAACTAACCACAGCCCTGTAGGAACGATCTTTAGAATAATCCCAACATATTTCCTGTGTGTCAAGAGATGTCTAAAAGGAAACAAAGAAGTGAAAGATGGTTCTACCATCGCCCGGGGCAGATACCATTTACTGCAATTTAACATGGTGCATTTGCTGGTACTAAAATTTTTAGTAGCTTTTATCTATGGCAGTTACTCGGTTCTTTCTAGACCCTGCTCAGAGTGAATTTGAAAAAAAAAAAACTTATTTGCGCTAAGAATGGCTGACACATTTATAAAAAAAATTTGTCAAAAAAATCACAAAAGGATTGGATTTTAAGTAACCCAGTTAAAACAAGCCTTCATTAGTCTGCAACTGTATATACAACATAATTGCATACGCTATGTGGGAAACTACAATCTGGGGACAATTTCAATCTTTGAAATCGTTGGTCGGTTCTTTCTAGGTACTGCTTCTGGCCTTGCTCAGAGTGAATTTAAAAAAAAAGAGAGAAAAAAAAAACTTGTTTGTGTTAATCGTTGCATTTTTGCAAGATGTTATCACTCTGCAACTGTATACACAGCATAATCCGGGAACAATTTTAATATTTTAAATCATTTTTTTCAGTCTCTCGATGGTCAGAACATCTACAACTCCTGTTGTACATTGAGAGTAGAATACAGCAAGATGGCCGCTCTTAACGTCAAATATAACAATGATAAAAGCAGAGATTACACCAGATCAGACCTTCCTTCTGGAGAGACCGTCGATCCATCTGCCGCACTACAGTCTGTGTTAGCTAGCGCGGAAATGTATTCAGGTATTATTTTTTCTATAGCCACTTGGAGTGGATCACCCTGTCCAAGGCTCGTAACAACGGCCAATTATAGACAGACAGGGTTACAATTGCTGGAAAGATATGATCTTTTCCTGTACGGCTTAGCCTACCCAATCGCTCAACCGTTGATGTGCAAACAATATTTTATGATTTTGCCGACGTTTCGAATGTCTATACAGACGTTTTTCATCGGGGCAATGAGCCATTGCCCTGATGAAGAACGTCTGTATAGACATTCGAAACGTTGGCAAAATATCGTTTGCACATCACCGGTTGAGCAATTGGATTCACTATGAATTTCCCTGGTGGCAATCACTCAATCTTTAGCCTACCCAAGTTATTACACCCTGGGTTGAGTGGGGGGCACGGTTTTATGTAAGTGTGGCATTTTACTTATTTTAGTATGGTAGTATTGTGAGAGAGACTTTTATGTACTACTTTTTTATACGATTCGTTGATATCTTGCAACTAACTACCAATCCCTTCTCCCTGTTTCCTTAAAATCCTGTATCCGTGTGTGAGAGAATTCACAAGGATACACGAATGAGATAATATCAAGCTAATATACAAAAATATCATGTTCTCATTCCACAGAAATATAAGTTTATTGTAAACCCAGTCAAGATTAAATTATTACTTTAATCTTTTTTGAAGAAGTTAGATTATGTTATAACGAAAACTTACAATAAACTTATATTTCTGTGGAATGAGAACATGATATTTTTGTATATATACTTTTTTATGAAAGGACCTACGGTAAGGAAAAAAAATAATTTGGAATGGATATTTGGAACTCCTTCATCAAAAAAAAATGTGATGAAATCGTATATTTAGCTTTCAAAGTTCTCGTACCAAAAATCAGATTGCAAACAAAATACATCAAAAATAATGAAAAATGTAGAAACAGAAAAACAAATTTGAATTTATCTTCCTGATACCATAGTACTATTTTGTAGTGTTGTTCATACTGTTTTCGACCGCTCCAATTCTCAAATCACAAAGATTTTTTTCAATTTTTCTCAGGTACACAAGCACTGATGCCGAATCCATATTCCCAAGTACAAAGTAACAATATCAGTTTGAACGCATCGACATTATCTGCTGCATTGTCGTCAGGAACAGCTGCACAATATTTACAGGGCGCTCTGGGAGCTCAAGGTCAGTTTCATACGATCCAAGTTTGTTTTAGAGGATTTTGAGGGACAGTGAGGGACATGTCCAATAAATGGCAATAAATTGTGGTGTTTTTCATTCCCTTTGCAGACACAATTTTTGGTTATTTATTTTCATTATTTTTGTCAAAATATACTTTATAAGAACATGTATTGAGTCATTTCAGGGGGTTTGAATTTCACACCATTAGAAATTAAAACCCTTGCCAGCAGTAAATTTGTGTTGCTGACATATGACCAATACATACAAGTTTGCAAATATAGCTAAATTTAAACTCATATTTTTTAAATCAAACACTCAGCGATATGCAAAATTATTATTCAAATCAGCTCAGAGATGTCTTTCAATTCTGAAATGCTTCTAAACGCAACAACAGGTAATTCAATTCTATTGCTGACCAATGGCTGAACTTACCTTAATTTCTAATCTGAAATTAGGACTTTTCTTTTTGCCAAAATCTTTGGTTGATAAGTGTTTTCGAGGTCATCCAACTCATTGAATATTCATTGAATATCGCTCTGAGCCAAAGCCAGAAGCAGTGCCTAAATGGAAGCAACTGACCACCACTTAATGACAATGAGCTACTACAAGATGTGGTATAGGGAATTGTCCTCTCATTGAAAAATATTCCAAACTAAACTGAACTGCTATAGTAAAGTGCAGTGCATGGCATCTGCCCTGGGCGATAGTAAAACCATCTACCACATCTTTGTTTCCTTCTAATCGCACGTCGCAACACACAAGAAATACGTTAGCATTATTCTAAAGGCCTATTTATTGAAACATACTATATTTTATTCCAGCTGAGCTCCAAGGGGCAGCCTTCACGAACGCAGCAATAGCAGCCCAGCTTGCCGCAGTTACTGGTTTTCAACAGAATACCGTACTTCATGTGTCTAATCTCAATCAAGATGTAAGTTTTTTTGCTGAGCTTTTGTATAAAATAATCTTAATTAATATGAATTCATTAGTGACAGTAAAGTGACTGAGCAGAAGGATACTCAGCACTAAATTGGTCACCAAATTCAACCAATTTATCGCTTGAAATTGATCATTGGGCCATTTTTTACCAAATTTGATATGTTGTATTCTCTTGTTCAAATTGTCTTTGAAAACATTTAGTATTTGAATTATACATATGAAATTCTTAATTCGAGGTGGTGTCAACCAAATATTTGATCAATTTTCATTTGAAAAATTGTTTGCGACATTCCAGAATTCGGGCTTATTTCTTTAATTTTGTACATTTCTTGTTTTAAATCCTTTGATTTAATAATCACTGGTAAAATTTAATCGAATGCTTTATGATTTCACAAATCACAAAGCAAATAAAATGTTCTAGGCAACGATACCCAGAATTAAATATTTTGTTCTCTTTAACGAAAGAGATTATAAATAAGTTTATTTCGAAGGTAGGACGAACCTTCTGGTCTTCTGCTCAGTCATTTGCATATTTAAGTTTACATGAACAGAAAAAGTACGATGTATATCCTGAGAGTTCTAGTAGATATGCTTTAACTTTTAAATGTACATGATGTCGTTTTCTAAAATTACTTCATCATGAAAAAAATGAGAAAAAAGATGCTCGTTTAAATATCAATTTTTCAAGTATGTTATTGGTGAATCGCGTCGCTGTCGCACAATTCGTCTGCCGCTCATAATTTACAGAATATTTACTTTGTTTTCAAATATTGATCAAGTTGTCTTTCGGAAAGAGAAAACGGCTTTATTTACACCGAGAAAGTTGAGCATATCTACTAAATCAATATGTTTACCTTGTGGTAACCACAGGTTTTTTTTCTATAAATATATATTTTTATTCTCTAATAATTTTGTAATTTGAAATTAGATGAAAATACACTCTTCATTTCATAACGATGTTTCTCTATTTTTATTTCATCTCTGCGACTGTGGAAATCGACTTTAAACACTTCTACGACCTTTCAACTATGACCTTTTGAACTGTTCAACTTGGTGACACTTGGCAATTGGAATTGACACTTTATAATTTGAATAATGAATACAAAAAATTAATCTGATCTATTAATATTAATCAAAATACCTTGACTGTATAAAATTGCAAATTCCTTTTTCTGAAATCGACCTCTCAACCAAACTAACTTCAACCTTTGACCCTGATTCAATAATTTTTCCCCATTGTTTGACATTTTTTGTAAAATGACCCTTGATTTTGACCTTTACCCCCTGCAAATTTACCCCATGTTGATATTCTATTCTTCCCTGCCTCTGGTCTGGAAAAACTGCTGATTCACTCTGAAAAATGCTGACTCATTCTCCTGTTTACAGATGGTCACACCTCAAGTCCTCTTTATACTGTTTGGTATGTCTTATCTTATCTCTTTATTTTTATCTTTATCTTATCTGTGTTTCTTGTCTAGATATTTCTATGCTCAATGACTGACTCCCTTGTTTCTATTCACATGATTTATAGATGTTCACCAGACCTTATATTGAACTTCAAGTTCTGGGAAGAATTAATTCTCTTGAATAATTGTTTATAAATGCCTTGCTTTATGGTTTATAAGTACAGTATAGGTTTAGAACTGCTTTTTGGTAGGTTTTGGGGGAAAAGAGAGAGTTCCCGCTACCTTTTACTCCACTCTATAGCTAATAATGTATTGAATGAACTGAATCTAATGTGCTCAATAATATCAATATAGACAAGTAGATACATTGTGTAACAGCATCTCACATAATTCCTACAAATTCCTCATTTCCGCTCCAATTTGATTTTGCTTTTTTAGATAAGACTTCTCACCATAAACTGAACAGCTGTCTCATATATTAAACCCTGAATTCTAAATTATTTCACGAGATGTGTACCTAAGGATTTAGTTCCTAGTGTTGGCGATACCGCTGTCTGTTATAGTTATGCTATTTTTTGGTCTTTTATACTCTGTTCTATTCCATTCTATTTCAAAAAATGAAAATATATATCCCCCCTGTATTAGATTGAAGGTTCACTTTATAGTTCCTATTCAATACTCTGTTTTGTCAAGCACGAGCCACAGATTGACCACACCTTGTCTGTGCGAACAATCAGTGACTCGTAATTGGCAAAACATAAAATTTTTTTAGATATTAGCAACATCTTTCCTCTTCTTTCCAAAAATGGTAAATGTTACTATCATCTTTGCGTACTTAATACTAATTTTGAAATTTGCAATGTTTCTTGATCACCCAGCCACATCAGCAATCATATTTAAAAAACAAGCCGTCAAAATTTTCACCTAATCTCAGTGAATTTATAAATATTTGTTTTGGTTTATTCAACTAATTGATGAAATCAAATGGCTCAACTTATTCTTAGAATATAATATTTTTTACTGTCCACGATATGGAAATAGTGTTAATATCAGATAAATATATCAAAAAAACATAGTTTCTTATAAATGCTCGCTTTAGTAAAATTACTAAGTGACTTTATCCAAATTAATCCATTTTTTGATTTCATCTTGCGTGTAAAACTTTCTAATTCAGCGTCTTTCTTCCTGTGTCTGCTAACCTATCTCTTTTCAATCTTTTCTTTGCTGAATTATTTGATTAATTCACTAATTTCATGTTCTTTATAATATCCAAGGTGTGTACGGGGATTGTATCCGTGTGAAAATCTTATATCAGAAGAAGGATAGTGCATTGGTACAGATGAATGATGGAACACAAGCACAACTTGGTAAGTTATATCAACGGTCTGATCTTTAATACATTTTGTCGATATCACTAATTTCGACTCATGCTTGGGTGCTGAATGGTGGCTCCTCATGCACTTGGAAAAAATTTTGCTGTCAAATAAAGTTTCTGGTTTCTCAATTTTTGCATATCCGGTAGGTCCTTGCCGTATCAGTTGTCGTCACTAGTTTTATTTTTTTCCTGTTCATTCCGTAATAGTTGACTAAAAAAAAGCATAGAATAGCAGACGGCTTAACTACTCTGGACAGACAATCACTGTTTTACATTATAGCTGTTCAGTAATGCTAGGCTAGCTATGTCTCAGGGTTAAAAGTCACCATACTAAATTACATTGCCTTCTAAGTAATAAAACAAAAACGACCATGCATTTCTGCATTGCTTTGCAGTAATTGTTTTAAATACCTACAAAGTGCAACAAAGTGAGCACATTTCATTAGCATGAATAGCAAACCGTTCATTCTTCCTGTTGGAAAACATAAACAAACACGTGCACAGCATTGTGCTAGCGTAAAACAAAAAATTAGAATGAAACGGCCTAGAAAAATTGCTTCCTACTCGAATGTGTATTGTGGTCTTTTTACATTTTGCAGTATCTGATCGACATGGAAGTAGGGCATTAGTTGCTGTTGGATGCTCATTGCCTAAAGTATTGTATCAAATATCTAACATATGTCTCACAATAATGAAACAGCATCGAATGTTTTGACATTTTCATCTGACCTAGTGGTTAAACATGTTGGCATCGAAGTTGAAGTTCTCAGGTTCGAGCCACGGCGAGTTCGGCTCGCTTATCCATGCCCGCCACTCAACCCAGGGTGTAATAACTTTGGTAGGCTATGCCGAACAGGAAAAGATCATATCTTTCAAGCAATTGTAGCCCTGCCCGTCTATAAGTGGCTGCTGTTACAGGGCCTTGGACAGGGTGATCCACTCCAAGAAGTGGCTATAAAAAAATAATATAAAAAAATAAAAAAATCATTGCCTTTTTTTATACCATATACCATTTCAGCCCTTCGACACTTGAATGGAGTCAAACTCTTCGGCAAGCAGATGCATGTCGTATTATCAAAACACAGCCAAGTACAAATGCCAAGGGAAGGACAAGAGGCAGCTAACCTTACACAGGTATGGGATATTTTTTATAAATCGACTCTAGTTGTCAGGGGTATCCAAATTGTTATTTCTATTGCTTTTAGAATAAAGTAAAGTGCACTTTGTTACGCCCTGGTATTTCTGTTTAGAATGTTCTCCCTTTAATCGAGTTGCTGGTGCTGCATTTTGCATTGTTATTTGTGCCATCATGTGGCCAATGATTTGTTCCGTTTTGATGCTGTCGGCTTTGCCTTTAGCAAACTTCAGTAAAATTCTTTTTATTACTAGTTATTATTATGACAAAGAAATAAGTTAGAAGATTATTATTCCGTAGTATTTAAGCTTGATATTTTCACATTTCAGGATTACACTAATTCGTCACTCCATCGGTTCAAGAAACCTGGTTCGAAGAACTTCCAGAATATTTACCCTCCTTCACAAGTACTTCATCTCTCTAACATTCCGTAAGTATTTCAGAAGTTGAACTTTTTTTTTGCTTCAGCTACTTATCAAATATAAATTAATAAATCTTACCACAATATAGATGTGCGATACAAAATTTGAATGTTGCGAGCAGTGTTGGGAATGAGACACTTCACTTCAAATTTTAAGTCAAGTCTAACAACACGCAAGTTGCGAGTCTTGTTCAAGTCTTACCAAATTTAAATTCAGAGTCTTAAGTCAAGTCAATGTACTTTCGGGTCCCAAGTCTGAGTCATACATTTAAGAGAATTTTTTAAATCTATTAAATGGTAATGAAAGATTAATTCGCCACTTTTCACTTTGTAAGTACCCACTACAATCACCATCTGATCATTATCGGGTAGACAAATGCGGTTTTCACAGCATTGTGGGTTTTAAATCCTTCTGGAAGGCGCGTTTTATTCTCTTGACGAGTCTCGCAACGGCAGACAGCATGTCCAAAATCGATTGTATTTTGTCGCTGAATGAAAATTTTCGCTTCGGACCTGAGTGTATTTAAAATACATCGCTTTTAGGTCGGTTTATGCTAATGTTTGTAATACGTAACTGTGAATTTCTTGATTACCATGGAAGAGACAATAATAACAGTAATAAAAATTGCATATTTGTTATTATTTATATTCGTGGAATCAGCGATTCGATCAGATTCGAAAAAATTATCCCAATCAGATTCGAATTCCAAATGATTCGATTTTGCCCAGCCCTAGCTGTAATCACTCAAGTCATTAGGAAAGGAAACTCGAGTGCAACTCAAGTAGAAGTCATTGAATTGTGTTTCCGCAACACTGGTTACGAGTCTGGATTTAACTTTTGAATGGACAATGGAATCAAAAGCGAAATCCTAGCTCATGCAATGGGAGTTATGTGACTTTTTGACATATACAATATTATATATAGAGAACTGCAGCTAATACGATTATATATGGGGAAAAAAAATTCTGGTTGATTTCGATTTATCTCACTTTCATCCCTGAGCATCAGTTTGACAGTGGAATAGAATTTAAATATTTCAATTAAACGAAATTGATGATATCTAACCGTATGTTACCAGATTTCATCAAAGTCGTGATTCATTTCAAATTTTACAACTAACCTATCCTTTGTTTTTCTTTCCAGAGCTGATATTACCGAAGAGTTTCTGAAAGAACAGTTTTCTAAATATGGATCTGTCAAAGGATTTAAGTTTTTCCAGTAAGTCAATTTATTCCTGAACATCTACCACCTTCATTCTTTGTTCTCTAACATAGGGTAGTAATGCCCTGTAGGTACAGGCTTCCAAATATCCTTAACATATTTCCTGTGTGTCGTAAGAGACGACTGAAGGAAAAACAAAAAACAGGTAGTCAGTTTCACTATCGTGCAGGGTAGGTACCACTCACTGCACTTTACCAGAGCAGTTCAGTTCCATTCGGAATGTTTTCTGCTTAAACTAAGTTGCTGCTACTGCTCTCAGCTTTTAAATGCCTGTCAGGTGGTTCCTTTTCAGCACTGCTTCTGGTCTTGCTTAGAGTGAATTTCAGTAAAAAAATCTCATACACGAAGTTGAAAATTCGTTTTTTTATCATGCTGTGTGCTGCTTCTGACAAAATAGAATTTTAACTTTTTTTTCTATAGCCACTTAGAGCGGATCACCCTGACCAAGGCTCTGTAACACCGGCCATTTATAGACGGGCATGGTTACAATTACTGGAAAGATATGATCTTTTACTAGTTCGGCTTAGCCTACCGAAGTTATTTCATCTTGGGTTGAGTGGTGGGCATGAATTAATGAGCTGGACCCGTCTTGAATGGGGACGTGGGGACCTTTTTTGATTATACTGAAAATTAATTAAAAAAAGTAAAAATAGAAAAATTTTTACGATAAAAACGGGATAGATTTGAATAGAAGCTGAGTATAGCATAGCTTGCTTGAAAAATACTTTTTTTGGTAAAAATATTAAGAATTCAATCATTACTTTTCAGGAAAGATCGTCGCATGGCTCTCATACAAATGTCATCAGTTGAAGAAGCTGTCGAATCTCTTGTGGTAAGTTATCAATTTGATATTATCATCATTATGTTTTTCATTGGAAATTCCCACCAAACATGGTTGGACCAGAATGAACTGACTAAAAGCCTACTTATATGGACAAGAGTTGGTTGTAGCCGTAACACGATAGTGTAACATTTTAGAGTTTGTGATAAGAAGTATTTTCGGTTCGGTGCTTGATCAGCTCAGTCGGTAGGTGCATTGGAATACTCTATGAGATGTGCATCAGTTACGTCCTGGATTTGAATCCAATTATGAATGATTACTAGGGCAGTCAGAAAAATATTCGAATCATAAATTATTCGATTCGATTTCTGCAACAATTTGAAATCAACAAAACGATAATTTTGAATTCCTTCGAAAATAGGCTTAAAATTTCACTCAAGTATGAGGTGACTGTTTCTGTTTGTTTATTACATGACTTTTGATTTGATTATTCGATTTGGGACAATTATTAGATTCGATTCTAAATCCAAAAGATATTCGATTTTGTTCACCCTTAATGATTACATGCGAGAAGTCTGCTGGAAACCTCATCGGTGCACATAAGCGCTGGTGATGGCTTTCTCCACCAAGCTTGTCTATGCTCAAGAAAAATAAGTCAAATTTTATGTCAAAACCTTCACCCCCGATTCGGAACTGGTGTTTGCATGAGAGGTCATGGTTTGCTATATGAGTAATATTTTTTTCAGAATCTCCACAATTTCAAGCTGAGCGATTCCAACCATCTGAGAGTTTCATTTTCAAAAGCACAAGTATAGGTCATGTGACTTGAAGGAGGCGGCCATCTTGGATGACTGTCTTCTACGTTACTATGACTACGTGTTCCACCCCATTGGTTGACTTTTCTTTCTTATTATTCTTGAAACTGAATAAAGGACACTGATACACGCCACAACTCAATCAGATCAAAAATATGCCCTAAGCACGGTCTATGTATGGCTCATGTTTGACAAAATTGAATTCCTGATTGGAAGTAACGCCACAACTTCAGAAATGGATATGCAGCACGGTCTATATGGTCATGGACAAAATTAACCAATTAGGAACCTAGCCAAAGTGCAAAGGGCCGAAAAGATATATTTTGTTAAGCATGAGTCACTGATGGATTGTGCTTGCTACAAGTTGCTACATTTTTGGATACTTTGTTATTATAATAAACCTCGCTTACAAGAATGGTTTTGCACATAATAATCGAATAGTTTAAATGAAAAAGTTTCTTTGGAACAGAAAATTCTGAAACAAGCAAACCACTAAATAAAGTGTATCGAATATTTAGAAAAAATTCTATTTTCTGAAACAAAAACCATTAACGTTTAAGACTATTTCCGGTTGGAACGAATGCGGGTGTTATTTAACATGCCCACCATCACCTTGAGCTGGGACCCAAGATAAATGACAAGAATCCCTGACGCCCCACAATCATTCATAGTATGTTTTGTCCTAGTTATTATAACCTATCCATGATCACGGCGAATGAATGACATATGTGGATGGATTCTTCCGATAGTTTTTCTAAGCATTCCTTATGCGGCAGACCACGACCTCTCATATATGGACCGTCAATGCCCATACTAGTCTTAATGATTCATCTGTGATTATGGCGATTTAAGAGCGTATATGATCTTGTAAAAGTCTGGATTGCCATAAATTTTCGATAGTTTTACAAATCACTCCTTATGTGGCAAACCACAACCTCTCCCTTCAATACCTGCTAGTCTAATGATTCATCCATGATTATGGCGATTTTAGAGCGTAAATGATCTTGTAAAAGTCTGAATTGCCATACTTTTTCGATAGTTTTACAAAGCATTCCTTATGTGGTTTATACTTTTTCTTTTCCATTGTGCTTTTATTTTAGCATCACTATTTTGCTACATTCCCTTTTTGTTTGTCATTCCTTTAATTATTATAACTCTTATTTTTTGTCATGTTTTGCTTCCTAATTGTTAATTATATGTTAATTGACCTTTGTTTTGTCGATCACACGTAACCAAGAGCTTAGCGTTATCAGAGGCTTTTGAATTACTCTGGTCATGTAGTTTGCGGATAAGGGGAGGGCTTTTGCAAAATATACTTTTTAAAAAGATTCAAATCGATTGTGTGGCAAACTTATACACGGGTGTTTATTGTTGACTCAAACTCTATAAACTTCATCAAAATGGGCGTAAATTATGTGTGTAGCTTGTTTAAATTGTTCATCTTCTTTCAAGGAAATTTTACTTGATTGCTTTTACTTGATAAAATACGTAACATCGTATTGTTTTTTCCATGCTATAGTGTCTAAAAACTGACTGTCTGCAGCCAAACACATATATATAGGTGTCACATTCATTCATTTTAACAGCATTTCAGGTTTTGTAATGTTAAAAATCACCCTTGTGCAGCATTAAACTGTATATCATTGGCAATGTATAGTCTGTCATTTGTGTAAATTTCGTATTTTTTTGCTGGTTATGGACCAAATTTCTGTGTTTCATTTGTGTTACTTTTGAGGGAAAATGCTCTGGACACACTGGCATATTTGTATCTGCTAATCATCTCATTTTAGAAATTATATATTGAAATCTACTTACTATAAGGCCGGAAGCAGCACCTAAAAGTAACGAAATAACACTTGAGTGGCAAAGATCTATGTAGAAGCTAAACTCTTCAATGCACAAGAGCGGAAAACGTTTCATACAAAGTAAACCCGCTATATTAAAGTGCAGTGTGATGTCTGCCCTGGGCGATAGTAAAACCATCTAGTATACCCCTTCTTTGTTTTCCTTTTTGTCGCCTCTTCTGACATGCAAGAAATGTGTTAGCACAATTCTAAAATCCGCACCCACAGGTTGAAAAATCATCTCGGCCTCTCTGCTTTCCTGGAGGGTTCTCGAGGTTCAAATTTGAGAGAAGGCGTATTTATATATTATTTCACAGCCTTTATACGTCAGTTACTCACCATTGAGTGTGTTTTTTGCATTTTCCCTAATCACGATGTTTATAAAAACGCCATTCCATGTACTGTATAGATTTTAGTAGCTTTTGTTTTTATTTTATTTTTTTTATTCCGCAATTTTCTGTGAAAATTGATTTTCTAGAAAGATTTCTTGCTAAATTTTGCTTTGATAGATTGTCCTGCTGAAGTGTTGTCCATAGGTCACGCATGATTGACCAAATACTCCTTTGTAACCTGTGTAAAGAACGTACATGTGGTGTAGCTCTTAAGGAAGTAAAAGAATCTTGTTCTTTTTTCTCAAAAAAATTGCAAATTACCATTTTGCAAGTGAAAGCAATAAAATGTATTATAATTCAGTATAAAATTCTAAAATATTTGAAATTGTGCTGTAGCTAGGGCTGGGTAATTCGAATCGATTCGAAGCACAATTTATTTCGAATCACTCATAGGAACAAAAACTTTTTAAGGTGAACTAGGATTTTCATTTTTAACGACGAAATGCAATCGATTTTGGTCAAATTTGACCAAAATCGATTATATTTTGTCGTTAAAATATGAAAGTTATTGCTCTTAGTGTGAATTGAAAATACGCTACACGCTATAAATTCTTCATTTTTGCAATGTGGACAAGTTATAATAATAAAAATGAGATATTTGTTATTTACAAAGAATCGGTGATTGATCTGATTCGAAAAAGTTATTCGAATCAGATTCGAATTCCAAGTGATTCGGTTTTGCCCAGCCCTAGCTGTATCCTCCTCAGATCCCTCTGGATGGAAACTGCACTTCTGTCTCTCGTCACTCTGGGGCAAACCAGATATCTAACCTCTAATCAGGGAATTTTTTTTAGCGTATCCCATTTAGATACTCAATGCCCGTTATACCATTATATTATAACCATATCTAAATTGAAAAATCTAAAGCAATGAATTACTAATAATATAGAATATAGGTTGAATTGTGGCAGATTCGTGTCTGTTTGAATAATTTCTCCTTCGGATCAATTCGACTCGTCGAACTGAATTGTTAAACCCTCCCTGCATATATCTGTATAGATGATTTGTGCACACATGTTTTGTTAAGCTTGAGTCACTGATGGATCGCGCCGACGAGGCGCGGTCCTTCTGTGTCTCAAGATTGACAAAATCAAATTTTCTATTAGTCAATGTTCTGTGGAATATCTGTGGCATGAATTTTCTCTAAATGTCAAGTTTCAGTAAAAAAGCTCAAGGCCTGGTGATATGATTAATAAAAGTACTGCTGTGATGTTATACCTTTGACTTTAGTGAGATATAAATTTAAATTTCTTGATAAAAGTAAATGTTGAAAGATGAATTTTATGTTTATTTCGAGCGTTGTTTTTGGGTCGGTTAGCGATGCGGAACAAATGCCGCAATACACGTTTGTGCTTGGGGTTGTATTTGATTTTTATTGGCTTTCACTCTAAGGCCTGAAGCAGTGCCTAAAAAACCAACTGACGGCCACTTGGCATGCAAGACGTATTTCCAGCAACTGCGCTCTAAGAGGAAAACTTTTGACGGAAATGAACTGGTATGATAATTTGCAGGAATCCGCCCTGGGAGATGCCAAAACCGTCTACCACTTCTCTGTTTAGTCGCCTCTTACGGCGACCCTCGCGCGGGAAATACGTTAGGACTATTCTGAAGTCCATTTCTTCAGTGCTGAAAGGTTTCTGGATATATATTAATTCAACTTTGTGTTTTACGCTTGCGCATACATAGATTACTACTGAACAGTTTGCTGTGCAAAGCTCCAAGGCCGGAAAACACGTTTGTGTGGGTGGCACTTTCCGGGTTTGTTTTTATTATAACAGCATGAGCTTTACACTAACGCTGCGTTCCGTTTCCCAGTGCAACCGAACGGCTTCCTATGCATTTTAATAGAGTGTACTCGTTTCCTTGCCTCGACCATTCTTTACAGGCATTAACGCAAAGCATTGCAGGCATGTAATTATCGTTTTTGTTTTATTGCCTGTGACGCAACAATGCATCGGCAAGGGACGTGTATTGTAACCTTTACAGAGTTTTTAAACTAGATTCGAAGCTCAATTCGTTCGAATCAATTGTGAATCGTTCATAGAAACAAAAATTTGCTAAATGAATTAGAATTTTCGTTTTTATCCAAAAAAGGAATCGATTTTGGTCAAATTTGACCGAATTCGATTATATTTTGTCATTAAAATAGGAGAATTGTCGCTTTTAGACATGTAGTATAAATCGAAAAAAAAAACTATAAATTTTTTGTTTTCGAAATAAAGTCAAGTTATAGCAGTAAAATAGAATATTTGTTATATATACGGAATAAGCGATTCGATAAAATTATTCGAAATCCAAATGATTCGGTTTTGCGCAGTTGTACTAGTATCAAGATCCATTTGAGAAACTGAAGGCGACGGATTTTTGCTATAGGCCTACTGCTATTTAAAATTCAAATAGTTAATAGTAAGTTCAAATAGTAATTCTCTGTCGCACACCTCTATATTCTCAACGTTTCCATTCGGTAGCCTCCTTAATTAGTTCATAACTAACATGGATCATAAATATACCTAAAAAATAATAATAATGCGTCACACACTAAAATTCAAAAAAATATTTAAAGACCTTTTAAACCCACATAGTCATTAACTTCAAGAAGGTCCGTTATGCTCTGATTAATAAGTGAAAATAGAAAAATACGACTAATTGCTGCAAATTTTCCAGCCCACTTGCCAAACTTTTTGCTGCAAATAAATTGTAAATTAAATAAGTTAAACATTGAAATATATATGATATATATATGATTTTGGTGCCTCTATGGTCTCTATTTACACGATGCTCATCAAAATTCGCTCTGAACAGACTTTATATATATTATAAAACAATTAAATATCAGAACAAAAATATATTTTCACGTATTTGTATGTGTGGGAAAGTCACACGCCGATTAGATCATCCATACCTCTAACTATGATAACTAATAACATATATATATATTATTTTAAATATAAAAGCTATGAGTAAAATAAAAAGAAAAGTAAAACTATTGCAGATCCCACATAGTCATTAATTTCCAAAACGTTCGTTACGCGCTATATTAATATTGAGAATTTGATTGCCTTCTTAATAAATAAATATTAAATTAGAAAAAAATAAAAAAATAAATCAACACCACCTTTTTTGCTGCCCGCTTTAAGAAGGTTGACACCAAATTTCAATGTCAAGCATGATTCACAGACGTACCGCGCTTAGTAAGCGCGGTCCATTTGTGATCCACGCTTGGCAAATTGAAACTTTAAGTTCTGCAATACTCTGCGCAAACCGACAATGTGTCGTAGAGGTTATTAACGGTTTACCATCGCCCAGGGCAGATACCACTCATTGCACTTACCATGGCGGTTCAGTTGCGTTTAAAATGTTTTCCGTTTAGAGTTCACTTACTGGTGCATCTCTTTAATAGCTCTTTGCTATTGAGTGGCCCTTAGTTGAATCCTTTCGGGACCTGCTTCCGGGCTTGATCAGAGTGATTTTCAATAATCGTAATAATCCGGCGTCTTTTAATACAATGTGCATGCTCGACAGCATGTCTTTTTATTGAAATAAAAACCTGAATTATACAAAAACGTGATACGAAGTTACGATTTTAATTACTCAACTGCTAACGGTCATGTTTTATGTATCTACTGATATTTATGGTTGTTTATATATCTAACAAATAGAAAACCCCCCCCCCCACTTCTAAATCCTGCGAAAAAAATTGAACCACTTCATCAGGTTTAAAGTGCAGTGAGCTGGTATCTGCCAATTTGGTAAGATGTTAAAGCCAATTTATTCTTATCAATCGTGAATCGTTCATAGGGACAGAAAACTTATACATAGACTTCGATTTTATTTTTAGTAATATACAATCGATTTTGGTCATCATCATTTACAAAATCGATTGTATTTTTTATAAACGGCTAAACATTATTGCTCTCGAACATGGCGGAATGAATGAACTTACAAATAAACTATAAATTCCTCAATTTTCAAAATTTAGACAAGTAATAGTGAAAATGGGACATTTCTTTGTACATGTGATTCCGTGATTCGATCAACTTCGAAAAAACTATTCGAATCCTCAATGCTTCGGAACTGCCTAGCCCTTTCTTAGTGTCATTTGTCAAATTTATTTGCTATTACCTCTAAACAAAACCGTGAACACAGCGCCTAAGAGGCCCTAAGTAACTGCTAACGGTCACTTGAATATAAAAACCTAGTTCATCATGAGGTATCAGTAACTACAATCCGCGAAAACTACACTTACACTTGCAAATGCAAGGGCACCACCACGATAAAGTGCAGTGAGTGGTATCTGCCGCGGGAGATGTTAAAAACAATCGACCTTTAGGTCTTAAGATTCGATCGCGTTTAGTAAATACCAGTTTTGCTGTGATCATCATTTACGAGTCGCAATTTCTTATAAACGAATCAACTTGAATCTGCAGTCATGAGTTTGAAATCTATCTGGCCGCAAATTTATGTGGTCCGCGCTATCCCACGCAAAAACAATGTTAAACTTTTTTTAGGGTTTTTTTCGAAGGCTATGGCCTGTCCGTGAAGACACGCTTTGGTGAATATGTATCTGTTCTATGTTACAGCTAACCGCGAATTACTGAAGGGCACACTCGGTGGAACGGTCGAGCATCGAAAATCGACCTTTTGGTCAGTTACAATCGCGCTCAAGACAATGAGCCACCGAGTCGCACTTTCTTAAAAAAATGACTTTTCATGGTCAGAGTTGAATCTATGAAGCGCGATATCATCAACAAGAATTCGGGTATTCGTTTTGGTTTATTAAGCAGAAAACAACTCTGGAACGAGAGAAGATAAATAAAATCTTAATCGAAACACGAAATCCCGATCTGAGTGGAAAAATTATCGATATGACTTTTGTTGAGAACGATTTCACAAACTGAATCGCGTCAACAAGATGCGGTCCATCTGTTTTGGTTCATGCTAGCAAAAAATAAAAACAAATTTCTTTTTGTAATAACATTGATCCACCTATCTTCACAAAAATTTAGATAAAAATAAGGAAAAGTGCTAAAGTGAGCGAACCTTCGGCGCAATCTTTTTGTTTGCACTGTTTAAAGGCGAGACCATGTAAATTTATTTCACGACCACTTATTAAATGAGAGCTTCGTGAGCAAACCCAGTAAAAACGGGTCTTAGAGGCGATCAAGATTGTTGTTGGAAAGACGAGGGCTTTCCGATTCCAGACTCTAGGTTGAATGGTGTGAGCAAGGCTTAATGAGTCGAACTTGCCGAGACTCAAACCAGAGACCCTCATTGCACCTCAAACATTATTCTTTTCAAAAAATGGCTCAAGCGTTATGTGTGGGCGTTTGTCGCATACTATTTCAGTATAAAGCTGCCAATATCCCTTTTCTCATTCGTTTTTTATATACCATCCTGTTTTAAGCACTCAAACGACGATTATTCAACTTTTTCATTAACCACGGGCATTCCCCCAGGAAACAAATACATTAGTAGTAACAAAAAAAAATTGTGGAGTAAATTAGTCTCCAAATTGTAGCGAAAAAACGGGGCATTTGCTGTTTCCATTCAGAATGGATCGTGTTTGCTCGGCCCCGATGACAATACCAGCACTACACCACCCATTTTGGAGCTTTATTCCTTTCCCGAGGGTTTCTATTGGGCGCCCAGTTACTTGTACTACACCATAAAGTAGTTCTTCGTATCTAGGTGGCCGTTTATGTGGTTAGTTTTGGGTATTTTGCTTCCAGGCGTTCTTAGAGCGGATTCAATGAAAAAAGCTGTATGCTTTTAGGGACTAACAGCAGCATAGTAGGATGGGAAATAACTAGGGCTGGGCAAAACCGAATCATGTTAAATTCGAATCTGATTCGAATATTTTTTTCGAATTGGATCGAACCGTTGTTGTTTTCATAAAAATAGCAAATATCCCATTTTTACTATTACTACTATTGTCTCCATTATGGTAATTGAAAGAGATTACAGTTATGAATAACAAATATTGGCTTAAACAAATTTGAAAGCGGTGTATGTTTAATTACTCTCCAAATTTGACCAAAATTGATTGCATTTTGTCATTAAAAAAGGAAAAATTTCACTCCATTTAGCAATTTTTTGGTTCTATGACCGATTCACGATCGATTTAAATAATCTGTGCTTCGAATCGATTCAAATCACCGAATCGAATTGCCCAATCCTAAAAATAATATAACCTGTGTCGATGCAACTATGTGTGTTTTGAACTATACCTCATTATTCCGATATTCCAATTTCAGTACAGTAAATCGATTTCGAAACAATAACAAAGTAAATGCATACAATAACCAGCTTACGGCTTGAATCATTTTATATGGTGCATAATATTTTTATTTTATATACTCGCAAAAGTTTGTTCATGATCATGCCGTTTTGACGGGCTTTAAAATAGTCGTAACGTATTTCCAACATGTCGTAAGAGGCAGCTAAACGGAAGCAAAGAAGTGGTAAATGGTTTTACCATCATATCTAGTACATTGAATTGACGGCGAATTTTTTTTTTTGTAATAAATTTTCGGAATAAAAATTCAATACTATGATATATATGCCCTCCTTCTCAAAATTCAAGAGGGACTTTCCACCACCTCAGAGGTCGGCACAATCCATGATTCACACTCACCAATACAATCAAGATGAACTAACCTTTTTCAGTCGGCAACCTAAATTCTCTTAACATTTATGACTTTCAATTTTCAGTGTCCTTAGGTGACGTGGGACGTACGACACCCCCGCAAAGCTACGTCGATGCTAGTTCGTCTGGGGGATTCACCTGGCAGCATAGTAGCAGCAGGAAGAAATGGAGAATAATTGCAGTTGTGCTGACTATTATTGTTATCGTTCTTCTTGGTGTTACCATTGGAGTCCTTGTCAAATTGGCCTTTGATGGCGAATTGAATGTGAGTCAGACTAGGTAATCGAGTGATGCAAAGTGCAAATTATTCGAATTCTTGACGACTTGACTACTAAAGTCACGAACAGTCCATAATATGCCACTCGCTGCATTTTACCATGACTGTTCAGCTCCATTTAGGGTGTTTTTGATCTGGAGTTTGATTTTATTCCTTATAGGTACGGGCTTTAGAATAGTCCTAACGTATTTTACACGTGTCGTAAAAAGCGACTCAAAAAAAGCAATGAAGTGGTAGATGGTTTTACCATCGCCCAGGGCGGTTGCTGGTACTACATCTTTTAGTAGCTCTTTGCTATTGCGTGGCTATGGCTTGGTTACCGTGGGGCTGCTTCCAGCCTTGCTCAGAGTGAATTTCAATGAAAAAAAACACCTTGAAGCAGCACTCGGCGCTTAGAATAGTCCTAACTTATTTCGTGTGAGTCATAAGAGGCGACTAAAAGGAAACGAAGAAGTGGTAAATAGTTTTACCATCGCCCTGGGCAGATACCACTCACTACACTTAACCATAGCGGTTCAGTTCTATTTGGAATATTTTCTGCTTAGTGAGCAGTTGTTAGTACTACATCTTTTAGTAGCTCTTTTCTATTAATTGGCCGTTAGTTGTTTCATTTTATGCACTGCTCCCAGCCTTGCTCTGATTGAATTAAAAATATTTCGAATTGATTTGCTTTGGCACTTCTCTATTCCTGAACAAAATCATTTGGTGATAGTCAGAACCCCAATGACATCATACGCATATAAGGATGTACTACATTTGAGCCTCACCTATGAGACCCCACAAACATCACCTAGATGGCACTTAAATTAAAAGTTTAATTAAAAATAAACTGATATGATTAGGCTACAGAAAAGCATATTTGCCTCCCTATTCCGATGCGTAATTCATTTGTTCTTCCTCAAACTTCCCAGAAGCTTTTTAAAGCGCATTTGTTAAGTATGTGTCACTGATGGATCGCGTCGATCAGACGCGCTCCCTCAGTGGCGCATGCTTGACAAAATAAAGCTCTGATAAGGTACGTCCCTTATCTGATCCCAGTTTCACGGATATCTGATTTACCTACTTTGACTTTTACAGAGTTTACTGTTTGAAAGTTTACACAGTTAATTTACCATGTAAAATAGGTTAATTTGCCTAATTTTCAACTAGGTACTTAAAAAAATCAACTAAGTACCTGGTTCAAAAAAGTAGGTAACTAGTATAAATAACCAGGTAAATCATATATTTATTTTGAAAATGTTTTCGAAATAAACAATTCGATGATTTCCATCTCCATATTAAAAATGTCTTGAATGCAGCAACGCGACGATTACCCGGAATTTAATCTGGGTACTCCTTAGTATTGAGGGTAAAACTAAGTTACCTAGCAATATTTCACCTAGTTTAAGTAAAATCTAGTTTTCCATTACTACTACAAATCACAATAGTTTATGATTAAGCATATTTTTAATTGAAACCAGAACGACCCATCCACCGGCAAAAACCAACAGACGACCAGTAAAAGTAGCACTTCTTCCACTCTCTATACGACTCCGACCACCTCTACTGAAACTCCGGCCACCTCTTCTAAAACCTCGACCACCTCTACTGAAACTCCGGCCGCCACACCCATAAACCCTTCAACGACGACCATCTCAACCACGCCCCATTCGACCACGCCCACTCACACACCCGATTATACCAGTGAAGCGGGGGATCCCAAAACGTGTAAAGAATTGAGGAGAAGAGGAATGACCACGAACGGCATCTACATGCTCAAACCTTTGAAATACCAAATGGCGATTGAAGTTAGTAAACAAAAATAATCTGTGCAAAGCCTTAATGTATTAATTTCAAAAACTGATTTTATTATTTTTGATTTGAAGCTGTGCAGGGCGTTTAACACAACAATTAACTATAGCCTTTAGCCTGTTAAAGAGCCACAATTTTCACATTATAACGACGAAATATAATATATTTCGGTCAAATTTGACCAAAATCAATTTTATTTCGTCGTTAAAAATGGAAGTTCACTTAACAAGTTCACTTAACAGTTCACTTAACAAGTTTTTATTGCTATGAACGATTCACGATTGATTCGAATTGTCGTACTTCGAATCACCAAATCGAATTGCCCGGCCCTATATCCGAAGTGATATTGGTATCGGTCATATCCAATCAAATTTTTTTATCAAGCGTAAGCCACAGATAGTCCACAGACCGCTTTGACGACTCGAACCATCACATGCTTAACAAAAGATTTTCTCAGCAAATTAATCTAACTTGTTAGAAACTTGCAAAATGAAATGAAACTTTCAAATTTTATCATAGAAAATCAAACTATAGATTTCGATGTTTTGATAATTGAGCAAATATCAATGTTAAGAACGGTGTATTAGTTATTCTAGCGATTCGATCGGAATCGAAAAAAATATTCGAATCTCTCACAATTCGGTTTTCCCCAGCCCTACCTGGCGAAACCGAATCATTTAGAATTCGAATGCTTTTTTCGAATTGGATCGAATCACTAATTACATGTAAATAACTAATATTCCATGATTACTATTACAACTCGTCTCCGCTGTGAAAAGACATCACATTTTGTCGTTAAAAATGGAAGTTTTAGTTTATTTAGCAAGTTTTTTTACTTATGGAAGATCCACGATTGATTCGTATAAATTGTGTTTCGAATCGATTCGAATCACCGAATCGGAATGCACAGCCCTACCTGTAAGACATCTTTTCTTTTCGTTGCTTCTAGCCGTGTTTGGAGTGAATTTCAAGCAAATTAATTTGGAAAAACCACGGTTTAGAAATATTACTTTTGTCCCCATGCAGGCTTTATGTGACATGGAGATCGAAAACCCTTTTTAAAGCGTCATTTGTTAAGTATGTGTCAGTGATGGATCGCGTCAATCAGACGCGGTCCATCAGTGGCGCATGCTTGAAAAAATAAAATTCTGATTGAGTATTTTTTGTCCCTTTGCAGGCTTTATGTGACATGGAGACAGACGGAGGTGGTTGGACCTTGGTTGCCAGCATACACGAGTCGGATATTCGACGTAAATGTTACTCGGACGATCTGTGGTCGGGATATGTCCCTGATAGCCAGATACGGTACTCAGGTATGTTCTGTTAATATTTTACAGTATGTGCAGGGAAGGTATGGTGTAATTGGTGCTTGGCAATTCGATTCGGTAATTCGAAGCAAGATTTATTCGAATCAATCATGAATGGTTCATAGGAACAAAAACTTGTTAAATAAACTAGGATTTTCATTTTTAACGACGAAATGCAATCGATTCTGGTCAAATTTTCTTCGTTAAAATGTTAAAATTGTAGCTTTCAGTACGAATTGAAAATACACTAGAAACTATAAATTTCTTTAATTTCACAACAAGACATGTTACAATAGTAAAATAGGATATTTTTTACATAGAATTAATAATTCTATCCGATTCGAACAAATTATTCGAATCATATACGAATTCCAAATGACTCGGTTTTGCCCAGCCCTAGGCGTAATCGGTGGCATATTGAGAACCCGGCGAACGGAGGCAAAAAGTTCGAATATGGCTGAAAACTATTGAAAAATTGCTAAAAATTTTTTATCGTATATCCGGGTAAAGCAATTTAAAATTTACATTCTCCGGCAAATGGGCTCAATGGCTTAGTGGTCAACATGTTAACATCGCAGGTTGAATATTTCGGCTCGTTAGTCCATATCCACCATTTCACCCAGAGTATAATAACTTGGGTAGGCCGAACACGAAAGTGCCTATCTTTTCAACAACCTGAACCCTGTCCGTCTATAGGTGACAGCTGGTACAGATCTTGGTCAGGGTGATCGACTCCATGGAGTCGAAAAAATCCTAGTTCATTTAACAAATTTTTGTTCCTATGAACGATTTACGATTGATTCGCATAAATCTTGCTCCTAATCGATTCGAATTACCGAAGGGTGATCCACTCCATGGAGTGGCATAATAAAAAGTCCTTGTTGATCTTTACCCGGCTACTCGCCACCCAAAACAAAGGTGCGATAACTTTAGTAGGCTCAATCAAATGAGAAAGATCTCATTTTTTCAAAAATACTGGCCCTAATCTCCTAATACCTTGCTGCTGGCTCAAGGACCTTGCTGTCGCTTTCTTCAACTCAAACATAGGCGAACATAGGAAACATGTTTCGACAGTTTTTTGATGAAGTATTCAACAGAATATTTCATTTTTTATTTTGTTTTTTAAAGGTCAGACAAACTGGGACAATGAAATGACATTCGGAAACGTTCACACTTGTACTGAAACCGATTACAAAAATGCAGTATACTACACAGCAAACGTAAGTCGGGCCGATGGCCTAATTTTTTCCCCTATTGAAATTCATTCTGAACAAGTACGGGAGTAGTGCCGAAAGGAAACCAACCAACGGCCACTTAAAACATAAGAACTACTATACGTGTAATACCAGCAACTGCACTCTGAGAAAACTGAAACTGAAACTACTACGGTAAAGTGCAGTCAGTCGTATCTGCCCTAAACGGTAAAAAAGGCAGCAATTTTCAAAATATAAGTTATAACGACAATCTGTAGAATCACAAATCGTATCGTTTCGAATATTGTTACAGGCCTCTGACGTCATGATATGGCACGTACAAACTGGGATGCCCTCGATCATCATGAGAGACAGAGCGACATTAAGATATAGAACGACTAGTAAATTTCTGCAAAAGTACGGAGGAAACCTGAAAGAACTGTACGAGAATCACTATCCGTTAACGGTGGACCAGTCAAGAGGTGAGATCTCATTCAGAAATTAATTTTGTCAAGTATAAGCCGCTGATGGGTCAAGCCGCTGATGGGTCAAGCCGCTGATGGGTCAAACCGCTGATGGGTCGAGCCGACAAGGCGCGGCGCATCTGCGGCTTATATTTGACAAAATTGGCAAGTTGGTTTAGCGCAATAGTCCTGGCGTATTCGCTACGAAAAACGAAACAAAGAAGTGGTAGATAGTCTTACCATCGCCCAGGGCAGATGTCACTCACTGCACTTCAACATGACACCTCAGTTCCGTTTAGGATGTTTTTCCTTTAGAGTGAAGTTGCTGGCACTATATCTTCAAGTGACGCTTTGCTAACAAGTGACCGTTAGTTGGTTTCTTTTAGGCACTGCTTCAGGCTACGATAGGGTTGGTAACCTTAGGTCACCAGGTATGCGAATTCGTCACAACTCATGAGTATTCCTATGTCACGGGGGATGTGGATTTGTCACAGCTCATAAGTATTCCTATGTCACCGGGGACGAGGATTTGTCACAACTCGTGAGTATTCCTGTGTCACCAAGGACGCGGATTTGTCACAACTCATGAGTATCCCTATTTCACCGGTGAAGTGGATTTGTCACAACTCATGAGTATTCCTATGTCACGGGGGATGCGGATTTGTCACAACTCATGAGTATTCCTATGTCACCGGGGATGCAGATTTGTCACAACTCATGAATATCCCTATGTCACCGGGGATGCGGATTTGTCACAATTCATGAGTAATCATATCTCACCGGGGATGCGGATTTGTCACAACTCATGAGTATCCCTATGTCACCGGGGATGCGGATTTATCACAACTCATGCGTTTTACTAAGTCACCAGGGACGCGGATTTGTCACAACTCATGAGAATTCCTAAGTCACCAGGGACGTGGATTTGTCACAACTCATGAGTATTTCTATGTCACCGGGGATGCGGATTTGCCACAACTCACGAGTATTCTTATGCTACGGGAGATGCGGATTTGTCACAACTCATGAGTATTCCTATGTCACCGGGGATGCAGATTTGTCACAAGTCATGAATATCCCTATGTCACCGGGGATGCGGATTTGTCACAATTGATGAGTAATCATATGTCACCGGGGATGCGGATTTGTCACAACTCATAAGTATCCCTATATACCGGGGGTTGCGGATTTGTCACAGCTCATGAGTATTCCTATGCCGCCGGGATGGGATCGAATCACTAATTCCATAAAAATTACCATCACTATTATTGTCTCCATTGATATAAATAAGAAATTCATAATTACGAATCACAAATATTAGCGTGAACAGACTTGAACATAATATATTTCCAAATACATCCGATATCCCAGAGCAGAAATTTTCACTTTTTAACGACAAAAAACATTGATTTTGGCCAAATTTAACCATTCTTGTCCGGTCGACTGATTCGAATAATCTGTGCTTCAAATCGATTCAAATCAGCGAATCGAATTTCCCAGCCCTAGTGACTTGTGCTCTACGAAACAAGCATAAGAGAAAATTTTCTGATTGTTACAGTTAATCGAACAACCAGAGTGCTAGACGCATTGGAGAAGAAAACCTCGCAAATCCGAGCTCAGATACCGAACTGGTATGACTACTCATATCCAGGTGGAAGAACATACGGGATAAATGGCGATGACATGTACTCTTGGGGAAACTATGTATGTATATTTTGAATTGAGAGAAATGGTAGATGGCTTCACCATCGCCCGGGGCAGATACGACTCACTGCCCTTCACCAACCTTCCAGTTGGTATGATTTCTGCTTTGCTGGTACTACATCTTGTAGTAGCTTTTTACGATTGTGTGTCCGTTAGTTGATACCTTTTAGGTACTGCTTCCGGCCTTGCTCAGAGTGAATTCGTTACAAAAAATATAGGAAGGAGCCTCATTAATAAGTGTAATATGGTCTTGCCATTGTCGGGCTTGAAAAAAACGAATCCTTTGGGATTCGAATAATTTTCCCGAATCTGATCGAATCACTAATCCTTTGTAAGTAACAAATATCCCATTTTTAATATTATAACTGGTCCCCATTTTGAAAATAAAGAAATTCATAGTTTGTGGTGTGGAAAAACTGCAATGAAACGCAGGAAGTTCCCAAAATTTATGTATACCTTGGGCACGCTGTTGTTTTTTTGATTGGCTCTCCATTCACAGGCCTTGGAATCCTAAAAAAACCTTCGCTTCAACGGACGAACGTTGATTGGTTTTTGCCTTGCCATACGGTATATATGCCAGTTAGAAAAGTTTCCCTGTACAGACCATTATGGCGTCATTATCTAATTACCATCTTTTTTTTCAAAATTTGGTTTCCTTTGTGAGATACTGAATACGTCACTGAATGCAGAACTGTATTAACTGGATTTTGCCCAGTCAGGCTGTCATTCACTATGGCAACTTGGTTGGCGCCGCAAAGTTGCCTCGCTTTGTTCATTCTACAGATATTATCATGGACTTTGTTAACAGGAGCTTTCTGCCCTAGTTTCTCCAAAAAATCTTCAACCGATAGACGCGTTTGGCTGCCATTTTGCATCCATTTAATGTGGAAGTTCCAATGTCTGATGCAAAAAGTTTTCTTCCACGAACTTCTAAACTTTGGAATTCGTTACCTTCATATTGCTTTCCGTTTTGTGTTGACCTAAATGACTTGACGCAATTGACTCGGGTCAATAATATTTTCTTTGGATGAATATTCTTTATTCTTCCTTCATTAATGCATTTATGTAGCTCTCTGCACACTAGTGGTTTTAGGAGACTTTCATGTTTGATACTTCTCGTGCAACCTGGCTTTGGGCGAATTTTGAGAAAAAAAATTTTTTTCACAGCTCTATTTTGGAAGTGGACGACAAGGCTTTGGCTATTTGTATTACGAACAAGAATATTCGTGAGTGTCAATTTTTATTTTCGTTTATTTATTATTTATTTACTTTAGATATCTGTCATTAGGATAATTCGATTCCTTGATTCGTATTGATATCAACCGGGTCACCAAATCAATGACCCATCTTGCAATATCAATAAGGTGGCCAAGCATGTGCCACAGATGGACCGCGGCTACTAGTTGCGGTAACACATACTAGCTGATGGACATAAATAATTTGCCTCTTGCTTGACAATATTCGAAAATTTAAAGTATTGCCCAAAAACTGATCGTGATGCTCTCAAGTTGACGATCTTAGAATCGAGTTCCAGTTCGTCTGGCTTGTTAATCCATGCTCACTGCTCAACCCAGGGTGCAATGTGAGCAGGGCTGGGTAATTGAAATATGTGATTCGATTCGAAGCACAATTTATTCGAATCAATCGTGAATCGATCATAGAAAGAAAAACTTACGGAATAAACTGGAATTTTTTATTTTTAACGACGAAATGCAATCTATTCTGGTCAAATTTGAACAAAATCGATTATATTTCGTCGCCTCAAATGTGAGACCATAAAAGCATCGAAAATTTCTGCTATAGCAAGCATGATCCGCAACTGCATTGCACTTTCGTAGCTTATTAAATGCCGGGAACCTTATTAAATTACAAAAAAAGCTAATCCGAATATAGTAAACTCAAACTGAGCCAAACACCTGACCAGGGTGTAATAACTTGGGCAGGCCTGGCCTAACCCGGAGTGATCTAATCTTTCCAGCAATCTCAACCTCATAAGTGAATGTAATATAGGACTGGGCCATATCTGGGCCATCCAATCACAGCCAAGAAATCAGTTTTAAAAGCGCGATTCACAAATGAATTGCACTATCATCTTCGTCCCATACATTGCAAAATCAATTAAATATTCGCCCCGGGCAGTTATCACTCACTGCACTTTGCCATAGCGTCTCAGTTCCGTTTAAGATGTGTCCGCTTAGAGTGCAATTGCTGGTTCGAATGGTTGTTGGTTGGTACGTTTTATGCGTTGCTTAGATTGTATTTCAAGAAAAAAAGAACAAGCCCTATATTCTTACGTTCACAGAACTTCGGTCAAAGCTATCTCACTCAGATTAGTGCCTTCAAAGACATTAATATTTGTTTAGATTGTCGGTGTCAAAGACTACAATCAACAGCAGAAAATCTCTTCCCTACATCATGGCGGGTGTCATTGCTAATGAAGAAAAAATGAGCGAATATTTCTATATACAGGTAGGTGCAATGTTAAAAAATACAGTAAATTAACTGATTATATACAGTAATTTAATATATCCAAAATTCGAAACTGCCTTGTTAAATGTATAGATTTTTTCAAGTATGCGCTGTTGACGGAGGTACCTCCTTCCATCAAAAGCCCATAATTGACCGAGTAGTTGATATCATTTTGAAGTTTATTGAAATATGCTGCAAGCAAGACTGGAAGCAGAGCCGAGAAGAACAAACTGACATATGTCCAGTGGCAAAATACTGCTGCGAAATATAGTACTAACCGACCTACAAGCGGAAAACATGCCAATGAGAACTGAACCACATTAATATAAGGTGCAGCGAAGGCATCTGTCCTGGGCGATAGTAGTACCATCATCTACCACTTCTCTGTACTTCCCTTTTAGTCGTCTCTTACGAAACGAAGAAAAACCATTTTGAAAAAGCATTTTTGAATCCCGCATCCGCAAAACCTAATTCATATGCTAGCGTAGTCAAAAATTTCTTTTCCGAGAATCTTTTGTTAATTATGAGCCAACGATGGATCGCACCGGCAAGATGCGTTCCATTCGTGGCGAATATTTAACAAAACGACATTTTGATTGAAATATAACTTTATCAATATTAATATCAATAGTTTAAATGACAGGGTTGGCTAGAATCGAATATGTTTTGTTTTCAGAATTGAATCGAATAATTAATGATTCGAATATTCCGAATCGAATATTTTTTTAGTCGAATCGAATCAGACGTCATATATTAAACAAGCCAACGCAGATATTAAACGAAATTTTTTCACTCAAGTTGTGCGCTGACAAAACAATGTCTATGTTTGTTTATTATATGACTTCTCATTCGATTCAATTAAAAAATTTTTATTTTGGTTTGGGATATTCGAATCACCAATTATTCGATTCGATTCTGAAAACAAAAGATCTTCGATTTCAGCCAACCCTGTCATTTAACCTATTGATATTGATAAAATAATATTTCAATATTTCAGCACCCCTAGGAATGAGTTAATTCATAATACCGGTACTTGAAAAAGCAGGATTTTTCGGGTGTCCAAAATATTTATGTCATTTTCTTTGGGTGGACGGAAAAGCTTCAAATCCATCAATACTGCTATTTCATAGCAGTATTGATGATTTTGAACCTTTTTTATAGCCATATCTTGAGATAGATCACCCCGCCGAAGGCCTTTCTAACAGCGGCCACTAATAGATGGATAGGGTTACAATTAGTGGGAAGATATGATCTTTTCCAGTTCGGCTTAGCCTACCCAAGTTATTACACCCTGGATTGAGGATAAGCGAGCCAGACTATATATCAATATCCATATCACTGATATCAATAACCGTATTTTTATTTCCACAGTCGTACTCCTACCTCCGTGACAGCCGTACCAATGCAATTACACATTCCAACACAACGACACTCGGGAATTTCAAAATTCAATACCAACTTGTTCAATTCTACTCTCGCTCTGCACCGACTCCTTGCGAGTTTTATTTTGTAGTATCCAACAAAGAGGTAAGTCCCAATCAAAAAATTGAATTTTTATTTAATGAAATTCACTCTAAGCAATGCAGGAAGGAAACTTTTAACTACCACTTTGCAAAAGAGATATTTCACGAAATAGCAGGCTGGCCGCTCTGGTTCACGTGACCACCGCTTATGGCTTCCTCCCCAAACCAGGTTCGAGCACGAGAACAAGGGGATAATTGTTGAGCCAAAACCTTAACTTGATTCGGAACTGTTGTCTGCACGGGGGGTCGTGGTTCGCCCTATGGTTGTGCTCTCTCCCATAGGAAATCCTATCCTAGCCCAACTGCACTCTTAATGGAACACATCCGGTAAGAAGTAAGGTGCAGTTAATAGTATCTGTCCTGGTTGACTGTAAAGCCATCTACCATATTTATGTTACTTTTTAGTCGTCTCTAGGGATGCAATTTTTGAATTTTTTTTTTTAATAGAAATTCTAATGAAATAATTTCGAATAGGATTCTATTTAAAAAGAAAATACTTCTTTCCAACCCTTTTAAGCTATCATACTATACTAGTGAGCATGATAAAACCAATAAACGCAATCGTTGTTCAAATTAGAACAACACCGAACTAGAATAAAATAACTGTGTAATGATCTTTCGACTGGGCACAATAAAATTGGCAAAAAGTTACCATAAAAATCATCAAATAAGATATTGATTTTCATATGTTTACTTTGAAGTTCCGAAAATGAAATAGCTTTGCATACGCGGGGCAACAGGAATCTACTAGTCTCACAACGAAATTTTTCAAAATGCTCTTAATCGATTCGAATTCACATTGATTCGAATCGACTCGATTCTTAGGAAACACGCAAGATCCATTTCAAGGTCATAATCTATACCATGGCTCATTGTATGCTATGCTTTCAGTTTCCTTACTCAGATTACCCCAACAGGGATATTTCCGTCCACATATCTTTTGTTAACTGATCGCGGAGCATGTAGCCGAGGCGCAATTCATCAGTGACTTATGGTTCACATAGTTGTATTTCTGATTGGGTCGTACCAGGTATGGGCAATTCGAATCGGTGATTCGAAGCACTGATTATTCGAATCAATCGTCTATCATGCATACGAGCAAAAACTTGCCAAATGAAGTGAAATTTCCATTTTTAACGATAGAATGCAATCGATTTTTGTCAAATTTGTTTAAAATCGATTGTATTTTGTCGATAAAATATGAAAATTCTGGCTCTAAGATGGAGTGTGAATTGAAAGTATGCACTATAAATTATAAATATCTCGATTTTGCATAATAGAGACAAGTTGTAATACTAAAAATGGAATATTTGTTATTTGCACGTAATTAGTGATTCGATCCGATCCGAAAAAAATGGAATTTAACTTAGGCTCGAACATAATCTCTAAATTCTTTTAATTTTTTACTTTCAAGGACTGGGGATCTGTGGAGCCTAATAATTTCAGGCGCTCCTCTACTTGGTACTGGTCCAATTACAGAAGAAGCAGATACCAGATTGAAGGCAACCCATCCCATGTTGTATTCGGCTACATGCTCCTAGCGAGGTATTTATATGTCGTTCTAAGCAAAGCAAGCAGCAGCGCCTTAAAGGAGGCGACTAACGCTCACTCAAGCTAATAAATATTTGATTTACTTAGTTTTTCGTTCAAGGTACCTACTTTTTCGAACTAGGTATACCTATAGTTAACTATTTTATGCACCTAGTTAAAGTCGTTAAATTCCAATATTTTGCCTGGTAAATCAGAACAGAAAACTCGGTAGAAATTGCTTTACACTGTAATAAAAATGCAAAAAAATCACTGGTCTTCGACAGTAATTTTACTTGACGGTATTGAAAAAAATCGAAATTGACTTTGTTGACCGAATATTTGTTGACCGCTAAGGTGCGGTCCATCAACGGCCCGTAATTGGCATGAATCTCATCAACATAGCGTTTTTTTTTACTTTTTGCAATACGCAATTACCGCAAATGACCAGTAAATTTACTGTACTTTTGTTACAGTGTAGGTAAATCATATATTTGTGGAACCAGAATATGAGATATTTTAAAAATGAATTCGGTGAACTAGTTAAACTCAGTATTACCTGAAATAACCACACTGTAACAAAAGTACAGTAAATTTACTGGTCATTTGCAGTGATTGCATATTTCCAAAGTTTAAAAAACGCCATGTTGATGGAATTTATGCCAATTATGGGCTGTTGATGGACCTCATTTCGGTGGTGCGTTTCATCAACACCAAGTAAAATTACTGTAAAAGACCAGTGATTTTGTAGTATTTTTTGTTAGAGTGCAGCACTACTCTGTACTTTCAATCCACACTTCATATTTGAGGGCAGATATAAAGTTGGCCTGAATCAATTATGTTTCAATTGTACTTAAACTTTAAAATGTACAAATTTCATTTTATTCTTCAAATTTTGTTCCTCTGACCCATTCTACACTGTAACAAAAATGCAACAAAATCACTGGTCTTTGAGAGTAATTTTCGTTAGCGGTAGTGAAAAAATCAACAACCCATAATTGGCATAAATCTCATCAACATAGCATTTTTTATGTGGAAATATGCAATTACTGCAAATGACCAGCAAATTTACTGTACAGCTCCACGGTGCTTTCCATCAACACCCATTATTGGGCCGAAAAAGTGGATTTTGAATTTTTCTAATACCGCCAGGTAAAGTTACTGTCGGTAATTTTGTTGTATTTTTGTTACAGTGTGTACTTCCAATCGATTCGAATTATTCAATGGAATTTTTATTTCCAAAAATGTTTTTAACATTTCAAATTCATTTCAGACAATCAGGATTAAACATCACTAAAAACGAAACTATCGAACAAGCGAATAACGTTGCCAGAGTTGTACTTGAATCCATGTCGAACCTGAAGGATTTGTTCAAAGGTAATCTCAGTGGTACATTGACATTAGTTCGGTGTTACCTGTAGTGTATCAATTCTTGGATAGGCTTAACAATAAAAAGGGTCTCGCCCTTCAAAAATCGTTGGTGAGGGGGGAGGGGGTTGGCAAGATGCGGGTCGTAAGTGGAAATTATTACACACAACACCTAACAATTATAGTAGTGAACGGTATATGCTGTGGTGGGCGAAACCGAATCATTTGGAATTCGATGCTGATTTGAATAATTACTCCGAAACGGATGGATTCGTTGATTTTTTAAAAATAACAAATATCCTCTTTTTACGCTATAGTCGCCATTATGATGATTAAGAAATATACAGATGCCATTTACAAATATTAGCATAAGCTGACTTGAAAACCACGTATTTTCATTTTAACGACAAAATACAGGCGATTTTGGTCAAATTTGACCAAAATCGATTGTATTTTGTCGTTGAAAATGAAAAATCCCACTTCATTCAGCATATTTTTGTTCCTATGACCGATTCACAATTGATTCGAATATTCTGTACTTCTAATCGATTCGAATCAACGACTCGAACTGCCCAGTCCTATCAGTGACACATACGTAGCAGAAGATGATTTTACAAAATATTTTTGATTGGTTGTCGAGATGACAAAGTTCAAAAATTTTCTTCCAACTCCAAAAACTGTATCATGTATTGTCACCGTTTTCCAGAAAATCTTGATGAAAGCGTACAGGTTCCTGTTACATTTGACGAAGGCAGCATTAAAGACATTATGAACATTGTCCCACCGAATTATGAGAACTATGTGAAGCCTGGATATCTGCAGTTCAGAGCTAACAACTTTGTTGGTTATCCAAACGCTCTTTGTGCTGGAATCTCGTGAGTTTTCATAACTGTTTTACTAATGTTCTAAGGATCTAGTACACACTCGCGTGTAATTTTATGTTGCTAATGTATTGCATTGCATTGCATGAAACGCATCTGTGTTTAGATAGTATAAATAAACGTAAAAATACGGAAGCCACTCATGCACTGTAGCTAGGACTGGGCAAAACCGAATCATTTGGAATTCGAATTTGATTTGAATATTTTTTTTTTCGAATCAGATCGAATCGCGAATTCGATGTGAATAACAAATATCCCATTTTAACTATTACAATTTGACTCTATTCTTAAAATCAAGAAATTTATAGTCAATAGTATATTTACAATGTAAACAATTTCATTTTTCAACGACAAAATATAATCGATTTTGGTCAAATTTGACCAAATTTTGACCAGCCCTAAGTCAGACTGTTTTTTATTTTTCAATAGTTCCTAGGATAGGCTTGCGCGACAGATTCCCCAAACCTTGAAGTAATTATGTGCAATTGAGATCAACCAACCCAAATTTCATATATACAATTTTTAAACTTTCTGATGACGTTTTCTTTACTAAAATCCACTCCAAACAAGGCTGAATGCAGCTGCACTTTGACACGACAAAAACAAAAATTGCAACAAAATCGTTGGTCTTTGACAGTAATTTTGCCTGTTGGTATTAAAAAACAAATGACTTTTTTGACGAAATATGAGGTGTTGATGGAACGCACCGCGAAGGTGCGGTCCATCAACAACCCATAATTGGCATAAATCTCATCAACATGATTCAACTTTAGAAATATGTAATTACTGCAAATGACCAGTGAATTTACTGTACATTTGTTACAGTGTAGTCACAAAAAGTTTGAAACCCGAAACTAACGGAAAACATTGTCATTCTTGAACTTTCGCTATAGTAAAGTGTAGTAAATGGTTTCCGCACTGGACGACATCAAAACCACTCGACTTCTTGCTTTGAATTCCCATGTTATTTTATTAACCACTATTATGACTATACACTACAGGGTCCAGTCTATATCTCCGGAATATTTATGCGTTGGTGGGATTTCGAATGACGTCAGCGATCATGGAACTTGTGGGGATTTTGCAGGTAGATTGTAAAATAAGGCTTAGAATATATTTAAAAAAATTTCACTTTCTAATTGCTCTACCCGTTATGTACAAGCCAGTGAGAAATAGTTCGTCCAAGCTGGTTTTGTTTGGTATTAATCACTGATGGATCTCGCCTCCTCATTTCGTTCACTTCTAAATCGGCCTCTGCCCCTATGGCTTGCCACAATTATTGTGTGTTAGATGTTGATAATATATTTCTCTTCCAAATCGCCAATTTAATACTATGGAATAGCTCATTTGAAAACTATTTCCAAGCGCGTTAATATCTTTGTCTACACCAGGTTGGGCTGGCAGAGAAGATGACACGATATTGACCCATCAACCATCAGGATCCGCTCATTCACACAAAGATCTGTTTTCTACTCTGTTGATATTTTATCGCTGAACTAGGGAAAAATTAACAATCTCAAGATTGATATTTGACACCTCGTATAGATTGCAATACTGATATAGATTTTAATAATTCCACAATATTAGTCTTAATCCCTTTTCTATTGATCTGGGGGACTAACTACTTATCCTTCCTCTGTGCCTTTTGTGTTTGCGAATCCGTATGCAGTACATGCAAGGATACAGTAGCGAGAGTAATTATGACTGACTAGAGGGGTTCAAAGTCTTGCTTTACACTTTTGCAAATTTATTTCTGTAACGTTTCGTCTAACCAAAGTCAGACTTCTTCAGACAAGCATTATAGACAAAACGTTACAGAAATAAATTTGTGTAAGTGTGAAGCAAGACCTTGAACCCCTCTAGTTAATCCCTTTGATGCTGTTTTTTTTTTATTATTTTGCTCTGATTTTTACTATACTGATATTCCATCGCTGAACCGAAAAAAGAATTCTCAATATGATCATTTTTCCATCACACACTGCACAGCAAAAATGCAATTGAAATCGTTGAAATAAAAATATAAATTCAACTTTTTGGCTGTCTATATGAGAACTCTATGCCGTAGTGCTGTCTATCGACAACCCCTATTTGGCATGATTCTTCTCACTAAGAAATTTTTTAATTTTTAGGATTGGAAGTAAATTTACTGAACTTTTATCACAGCGTACTCTGTAACAAAAATACAACAAATTTACTGGTCTTTGACAGTAATTGTACCTGGCGGTATTGAAAAAAATACAAAAGTTACCTTTTTTTGGCCAAATATGAGGTGCTGATGGAACGCACCGCGAAGGTGCGGCCCATCAACAGCCCATAATTGGCATGGATCTCATCAACATGGCGTTTTTTTAACTTTGGAAAATACAATTAAAATAACAATTACTGCAAATAAGCCTTAAATTTACTGCAATTTTGTTACAGTGTAGCAGTTTTATTTTGCATTCCATTTTTCTTCAATTTTACACAACCTAAGTAGTTCAACTCGGTAATTCTAATTAATTTAAGAAGAAATTATTTTGAATCAATCAATTTAAATTTTTAAAATTATAACTATATATATTATCTATTATGCGTTACCATTTTATTATCATCATCATCATCGCACTGTAGCAAAAGTACAGTAAATTTACTGGGCATTTACAGTAATTGCATATTTCCAGAGTTTAAAAAGCGCCATGTTGATGACATTTATGCCAATTATTGGATGTTTATGGACTGCACCTTCACTTTCACCAAATCAATTTTGAATTTTTTTCAATACCGCCAAGTAAAATTACTGTCGAAGACCTGTGATTTTGTTGCATTTTTTGTTACAGTGCGTACACTGTGACAAAAATGCTGTAAATTTACTGTCTATTTGCAGTAATTATATATTTCTAAAATTCGATTTTTCGATGAGATTTATACCAAGTACGGACTATTGATGGACACTCCGTGATTGATCAAAAAATCAATTTTACACTTATATTTCGATATCACCAAGTAAAAATTACCCTTAAAGGGTGGTAATTTTACTGCACTTTGGTTACAGTGTATTTCTTTGTTGTAGAGATTTACCGATACCACTTGTTTACCGACACCGATGCTGATACTGTAAAATGAGTCGATGCCGATGCTACCGATACTCAAAATTATCGATATCGGCCGATACCGATACTCGTCATAAATGCCTTCAAATATGCTCAAAATACATTATTTGAGTTTTCTTAAATTTTTCAAAAAATTTCAGTAAAATTCTTTTTAATAGAATTTATAGCAAAGAAACACATCCATAGGGGATGCAATTTACTTGAAGCAACAACATGAGAAATTGCAGAACAAAGAATATTGGAGAACTTCATACAAATAGAAACATTAAAAAAACAACATCCCAAAATTAACGTCAGCTATAAGACACCCCAATGAAGAACAACATTTAATCAAATTAGTTCCCAACAAAATAAAAATTCTTGATTGGGGAAAAATTTACCAAATCCCAAAAACGAGTATATATTTTCTTTATTTTTGAAGTACGTCGGCACAATTTTTAAGTCTATATTCTAAAGACTAAACCGCCCAAATCAATTCCAATCTTGAATCTGAGAATTGCATCCCTAGACGTTTTAATAACTTTTTTCAGTATGACCCGAAGGTCGTAGAAAAGGAACAAAAGTTTAACAACCCATGACAAGTTTAAGATCCCATCCCCCAGAAAGCTACTGATCCACTTCATTACCTAACGTTTGATATGTCGAGCACTGTGCTGAGCCGACTGATGCTTTCCTTTTTTGTAGCAGTTTATTTGTCATTCAAATGACAGTTAGTTGGATCTTTTAGAAACTGTTTTAAGCCTCGAATAGAGCAAATTCCCCAAAATTCCAAACATTTAAAAGTATCGGTGGTATCGGCTATTTTGCGGTGGATACCGATACTCTTAAAATAGCCGATACCCATACGTCAGTACATCTCTACTTTGTTGGTAATGATCACCAATTATGTCTACTTCTATTGATTTTTTTGTTTGTTTTTTTCTATTTCTTACATATTTAGTCGACCCATGCATGAGTTTGAAAGAACTTTTACCAGCTCAGAGGCATCAGAGTCTCAGACACCACTGAGGGCTGGGCAATTCGATTCGATGATTCGAATCGATCGGAAGCACAAATTATCAGAATTGATCGTAAATCGTGCATAGGAAGAAAAACTTCCTCAATAAAGTAAAATATTCATTTTTCAATCAAAAAATACAATCGATTCTGGTCAAACTTGACCAAAATCGACAGCATTTTGTAGTTAAAAATGAAATTTTTGCTCTTAGACAAGTGAATCGAGAATATATTGCCTTTCGGCCTGTTTATACTGATATTAGTAATTCATAATTATAAATTTCTCAATTTCAATAAAGAAAACAGTAACTGTAACAGTAAAATGGGGATATTTTTTATCTAGGCTATATGGAATCAGTGCTTCGATTCGATTCAAAAAAATTACTTGAATTTGATTCGAATTTTAAATGATTTGGTTTTGCCCAGTTCTCCACTCACTGCGCTCAATCAAAGCATCTCGAACCTGTCTGGGTGTATCGCACTTACGATGCAGTTACTGGTACTACATTTTGCAGTTGCTTTTTGACCGGCCTTAGATCTAGATTTTAGGGAGCAATTCTGAAAAATGTTTTTTTTTCGAATATTCTTTATACTATGCTGTATACAATCAATTGGTTACCCAACTGGATAACTTGAGCTAGTAATTTTTCCAAGGGGGTACCCTACATGTTAAGCCGGCAGTGCCAGGAATATCCAAATGAACTCTTGAGTCGATCCATGCCTACCACTCGAACCAGGGTGAATGAACCCAACCAAACCAGTCAGCTTATGGCTCTCAGTGTTCTTCCTCTTCTTTATGAACGCGATGTCCTAATGGTCATTGTATTGGCATCGAGGGTTTGAATCCATCTCGATGATCTTTGCCTATTTTCAACCCAAAGTGTAATAACTTGGGTAGGTTAGGCTGAACCGGAAAGTTCATAAGTTTTCAATATAACTACCTTAACTAGTTTCACCATCACCCGGAACAGAAACCACTCACTGCACTTTACCGTGACGATTCAGTCTCGTTTGAAATGTTTTCCGTTTAGAAAGCATTTGCCGGTACAATATCTTTTAGTAGCTCTTTTATATTAGATTTATTCCTTGTGGGCGCTATTGAGTAACAAATATTAGTTGTCTCATCGCTCAGATCATGAAACTGTCAGTCAACAAATGTATCCATCGGGAGAGTATATAAGTTTATATGAAGTTAGGTTACTAAGGATATTGATACACTTCTTAGATTGAATAAAGAGAGTTGCAGGAATATAAGTCGATTTTTTCTCGAATCAGAAAAATCAAATATCGAATCAGGACAGGAGATTCGGAAACGTTCTATTCTTATTTTCGCAGTAGTTTAAACCAGAGAGGTGAGGTTAAACATGATTATGATCAATGAACATTTACACTTATCGTTTTTTATATGTATTTGTGAATGGTCTCACTATCGCACAGCGCAGATACCACTGACTGCACTCTACTATATCTGCATAGTTCTGCATGAAATGTTTCCTTTGTAAGATTCAGTTTATGGTTTTATGTTTTGCTATTATTCTTATTAATTTATGTTCTTTCTGGTTGTCTCTTCTAGCATTGATCAAAGTGAATAACCAATGCATAAATACAATATAATTTTAGTCGTATGATTCACAGATGGGCCGCGCCTCAGGGTAACGTTCCACCAGAAAGCTGGTGTTCGAGCTAACTATGTTCTTGTGACTTTTTAACATGTGAATCATTCAAATATCCGTTTGAGAATCCCGTCAGGGATGATGATTAAATGCGAGAGGTCTGCTGGACGCCTCGCCGCTGCACGGTGGTTCATGTAAGCGTCGCTTACGACTACCTCCACCAACCAGGTCCATGCACAGAAAAAATGAGAAATACGATAATCCAAAAACCTTCACTACGATTCGGAAGTGGTATTTGCACGAGAGGTCGTGGTTCGCCATATGGTTAAGCTGTAGTCTCGGCATTTCCTCCCCGCAGGATGAAAATGATATCCTTACCCCTATCCTTACTACAAATTATCGAACGTAAAAAAAAAAATATTAATTCTTCATATGCTATAATGTTCTTTTTTAAATGAATATTATATAACTAACAATGGCGAAACATTCTATTGCTTTTTTTTCACACGATTCATACATGGAATTTTTCGCACCAAGGCTCCCAGCTTTGCTCAAAGCCAAATTTTGCTGAGTTTCTAGTTATCATAACAATATTTTATTATATTATTTTATTATATTATTGCGCCCTGTAGGTACGGGCTTTAGAATAGTCCTAACGTGTTTCCGTATTCCTTCAAATTTGACCAAAATCGATTGCAATTTGTCGTTAGAAATGAAAATTCTAGTCCATTCAGTAAGTACTTGTTCCTAATAAAGATTTACGATTGATTCGAATATATTGCGCTTCGAATCGATTCGATCACCGAATCGAATTGTCCAGCCTTACTGGCAACCGACAATGCAAAGATAGTGTCTCATAGCAGTGACAATGATATAGCTGTTGCTTCAAGGATAAAGGATTGTACTTTTGAACTCACAATAGGTCAGAGATGACAGAAAAATCTACGGAATCGCATACTTTATAAAACATATAAAAAATTCTTAAGATTTTGTATCTGTAGTTCATTTCGGCCTACTTTCAACGAGTATGTTCCCATATTCTCGCCGACACCATAAAAGAAGCCGATATTAATTTGAATGCATTTTAAAGTACAGAATTGTGCGGGAAACTTCGAAATGTTTCCCTAATCTACACTTTTACATTTGAGACAAATCGTCCATTGGGCTGGACAGATCTTGGTCATTAAGAATTCGAGTCTGACTCAAACACCTTCCGAATCGGACCGAATTTTAAAATGTATGATGGCCGGTCTAGAAATTTGTGCAATGCCATATTTAAAAGTGTAACTTTTCAATCCGTAATAAATTTGTGACAAAAAGCTACGATATACAGAACCAGCAACTGCAGCCTAAGCGGAAAACACCTCAAACAGAATTTAACCCTATAGTAAAGTGCAGTGAGTGATATTTGCCCTAGGCGATGATGAAACCATTTATTAATTCTTTGTTTATTAAAATGTTTGTTTAATAATATATGTTCATAATTTTGTTTGAAATAATGAGGTTCCAGTGAGTAATATCTGCCCTGGGCAAAGATAAAGCGATCCACGAATTCCCAATTTACTTTTTAATCGCTTCTTACGAGATGCTTAAATATCACTAGGACAATTATAATTTTACAAATACAAAATATTTTCTAAACCAGATTTGAAAATAGTACAAATTTTTCTCCATCATTTTTGACTGATAGAGCACACGCTTGGGCCAGTATGGGTCGGTGACTCATATTTGATAACACAGGAACTTTCATACCGAACGTTATGATATACATTTTTTATTACATTGGATGACTTAGAATAAATAAATCAATTTTTTTGAACAATAGCTAAAAATATATTTGTGATATTGAATAAAAAAATTCTTTTGGCCAGCTTTATGGGATGCTGATAGATCGCGCCCATCGAGGGGCGCCAATCAACATACCATACTTACTAGAAATCTCATCAACAATGTGGTATCGAATTTCGCTAAAAAGCACTGCCCCCCACTTTTTAAATTTACTGTACTTGTCTTCTTCGGATCGATTCGAATAATCGAATCACTTTGCCCTAAATAGGTATTTTTTCTAGAAGTAAATTTGCTTGTATCATTATTTAAATATCCTGGACCTAAAATCTTAAAAAAAAATAATTTAAACAGCTATGATCATTTATATATTGATGGGTGAGGCATGGTCTCATTGCCCCTTGACAATAAGAAAATTACAGAGTAGCCTTTAATAAGCAGTCTACTGCAGTCTTTAAGGGTGTGGAAAATATTTTTCCAGTATTTAGCCAGTTTCGTGCCCTAAATGTTTATATTTTTGACAATTTTTCAGCGCCTTCAGTTAAAATGCCAGCTTTTAGGAAAAAAATGTGGTTCGAAATTCGCGTCATTGCAGCGCCAATTACGGACTTTTATGATTTTATCATCAATTTATTTTAAAGTTTCTGCGCTCCCCCCTCCCCGTTAACTTTTCTAGGTTGCAAAAATGCGCGATTGACTATGATATTGCTAACTAATTAAACTTAAGCATCACTTTTCTTTTTTTAGCGTATTTTGTATTCGAAGGCCTCCAGCGATTTGTTTGTAAATCGCACGTAGCAATGACGTCAATAAAAATTGATAAATAAAGATAAACGAGCATCAAACACAGATTATGCCAACTTTTTATTCAATTTGCTGCAATATTTCATTGCTTATTTACATAAATGTCGCACACCCCGAATTTAAAAGTGATGTAATCGTTTTAAACCTAAGGCGATTCTGCATATATTTCGTTGTACTAAAGTGTTAAATTTCTACATGTTCATATTTTTGTCGAATGAGAGTCCAATATGCATTAAAAGGTTTATCTTCGTGAATCACATTTTTGGTTCGAATCTTGAAAGTGATTGTGCTGCACAAAGGATTGATTTGAGAAGGTTGGAGAGTTTGTTTGAAGCATTGATATCATCAAGTATAAAATTGCACAGCTACCCCTGCAAAAGGCGTTAAATTTACTTATAAGTTGCAAAGAATCGGGAATGAAAATTCTATTTCAGCACGAGGCATTGTATTAAAAAAGCGAGCATTTGCTGTTTATGTGAAATTAGTGATTCGATCTGATTCGAAAAAATTATTCGATTCAGATTCGAATTCTCAATCTACCCACAAACAGGTAAAATGTAGCTTAGATTTTGGAATCTAGAATGCGACCAATATGGTAATTTTAAACAAATAGATTTTTTATTGGAATTTTTCCCTGCGCAAAGCTGGAAGCATCGCCCAAAAAGAATCAACTAAATCAGATAAATGCAAAATTTTCACTCAATAAAAACACTGGAAAATATCCCAGATAGAACATAACCGGTATAATAAAGTGCAATGAGTGGTGTCTACTCTGGGCAATAGTAGAACCATTTACCATTTCTTTGCTTCCCGTAAAACCATCTCGTTCATATCAAAATTCACTCTGAGCAAGACCAGAAGCAGTGCTTAAAAGAAAGCAACTAACGGCCACTCAATAGCAAAGAGCTACTAAAAGATGTAGCACCAGCAGCTGCACTCTAAGCTGAAAGCATCCCAAATGAAACTGAACCGCTATGGTAAAGTGAAGTATGTGTTTTCTGCCCCGGGTGATCGCCTACAACTTCTTGGTTTCATTTTACTCGCCTCTTATAACACGCAGGAAGTACAGGAAGGAAGGACGTGTAGGCCATACTAGGAGTTTAGATTAGGGCTGGACAAATCCGAATTATTTAGAACTCGAATTCGATTCGAATGATTCCATGTAAATAACAAATATTCCATTATTACTATTACAACTTGTAGCCATTGTAAAAATCGAGAATTTTCTAGTTTAAAATATATTTCCCATTCACACTACCAACAATTTTCATATTTTCAGCGACAAAATATAATTGTATCTTGTCGTTAACAATGAAATTCTAGTTTATTTAACAAGTTTTTCTTCCTATGAAAGATTCACGATTAATTCGAATAACCGAGAGGAATCGCCCAGCCCTAGGCAGTGACGTAATATCATATGTTTCCCCGTGCTTGCCGCATTAATAAGCCAACGATAGATGAACAATATCTGCTGCACGAACCCACATACATTGAAACATTCAAATTGAAACTACAAACTCCTAAATACTTTCCAGTTTGTAGCGCTCGGTAAGAGCTCGATGCAACGTTCACACAAGTTCCGCATCCTCTTCCTCTCAATATAAGATGCCAGATTTTATGATCTCATAGGCGTGAGAAGAAAATCTGAACATACAGTGACTTTTAATGACAAAACAACGAGGCGTGAAGGTTAACAGCGAGAATGTCTTTACGTCATCCGCTGCAATCGCACCCTCGGAGAATGAATGCGAAGAAATATAGTCTATGAAAAAATATTTTGGCATAACGAAATATTCTGAGCATGATTTTTGAGGCATTTTTTGATTAATTAATTGGTATTACGTTTAAAAAATTATATACCTGCCAAAATACGCATATTCAGTTTTTTCATTTTGTTTCATTATCTGATAGTACGTGCAGATAAAGAGTATTATCACTTTTATTTTGTCATACATGAGCCACAGATGAAACGCGCTTTAAAAGCGCGTTTCATCTGTGGCTCATGCTTGACAAAATACTTTTTTCGCCTTTTAGTTTGGCACATTATCAGTCATAATGTCCAGTTTCTAAACGTGACCTTGTGACGTCATAAGATCTTATATTTAAACGCCTTTGTTTGTGGTTCTGTTCAGTTTGCAAGTTCGGAACGATTTGCAGCAATTCTACGATATAAATATGCGCTCCTATAAGTGTTAGAGAGAGGAAAGCCGAGAATAAATTTGCCCTGGTTAAGGTTGGAGGTATCATTTTATAGAAAATAAACAAATCTAGTTATGAAAATAGTTACATGGATGAAAAACAAGGAACTGCAGCCTGAAGCATCAGCATCGGGGAGTTCCGAACAACCCTTCAATGCCCAATATTGAAGCGAAGATTATGATGAAATTACAAATGCGCAAAAATTTCGCTAGCCTTCGGCGAGATCATATTCATTTCAACCGTTTTGCGACCAAAATTTTATTCTTAGTATTATAATTTTAGCGAAAAATTAGCCGCGCTTTGCAGAATGTTTCAGAAATTTCTAACGCGCATATATTTGACGCGTAATTTGATTAGTATAAATAAAACTATAAACTTAGCTTCTTGTACGCGAGTCGGACACCCCAATGTTGGAGAGATTCCGCCTTTATTGTTCCTGATCTTCCAACTAAGGCTAGGCATAACCGAATTATTTGAACTTCGAATTTGATTCGAATAATTTTTTCGAATCGGATCGAATCACGAATTCAATTCAAAAACAAATATCCCATTTTTACAATTACAACATGTGTTCATTGTGAAAATCAAGAAATTTATAGTTTATAGAGCATATTCAATTTACGCTCCGTGTCTAAAGACAACACTTTTCATATTTTAGCGACAAAATCTAATCGACTTTGGTCAAATTTGACCAAAATCGATTACATTTTGCGTTAAAAATAAAAACTCTAGTCCATTTAGCAAGTATTTGTTGTTATGAACAAATCACGATTGATTCGAATTAATCGTGCTTCGAATCGATTCGAATCACCGAATCGAATTACCCAGCCCTACTTCCAACAACATAAATTCTGGCCGAAGATAATTGGCATACCCAAGCGAAATATTTCCATCTACACATCTTCGGTTAAGTATGAGCCACTGATGGATCGCGTCGATGAGACGCGGTCCATCTGTGGCTCATGCTTAACAAAATAAAGGGTCTAATTGGATAGAGCCTCTCTCAGACTGATTTTCAAAACATCATGACAGAAAACATTCAAAATAATTTTTAAAGTCTCAATTTCCGATTTTTTTTCAAAAAAAAAACAATTTATTTCAATCTTGGAATTTTTCATTTGAACCATTTGTGTCACGTTAGACAATTATGGATTCCGTTGCCAGATTTTTCTGGACAAAGTTTAAATTTTTGGTACTTTACGCCTATTTTTAAAAACGCTGAATCGATTCGTAAATTCCCAAATCTGCGAGCGTAATAATAACTTTATAATTTTGCTCGTAAGAAATTTCTTAAAAACTTCTTTTCACATAATTGTCAAGATTTTATCTGTTTTCTAATATTTTGAATACAATCAAAAACGGTTATATTTTCATTTCAGCTGCCCGACTAGAAATATTTTTGCAAACACATGTTTCTTTCGCGCTGCTTAAGCGCGGTCCATCTGTGGGTCATGCTTGTCAAAATAAAATTGATTTTCAGGTGTAACCGTCGCTAAAGAAGAAAAAATATGAAATACGTCAAGCACGAGACAATGATGAAACGCGCCGAGAGAAAAGGTTCATCAGTGGCTCATGCTTGAGCAATACAAATGTGATTAGATGATACGTACAAAGTCGTTTTTGTTTCAAAATAATCGCATATTAATTTTTGAGGATGCCTATCCCAAATCGCAAACAAATTACACCCAAGAAAGTTTATATATTCAAGTTTAAGAGTAGCGTCAGAGAGCCTGATTGAAAATTATATTTTATCACGCGTCAGTCACAGATTGATCCCGTCCTCGCGACGTGATGCATCCGTGACATGTTCACGGGAAAAATTGACAGAGATGACTTGCAATTTAGGAGATTTTAGCAATCAGGCAAAGTCAGCGATGTTTAGCTCAATAAATACTAAATCATCAATTTTGCTGTCCGAAACGCTTTGGGTGCCAAGGTATCTCAGTTGGTAAAGCGTTCGAGATACGATTTGAAATACGCATTACAAATCGCGAGGAAACAGAAGTTATAAACCGTGCGAACTAAGATTATTCGAACATATTATTAGGGTCGCATTCTGGTCAGTAACATTCAATACGTAACTAAATTGGCACGGTAGTTAGGGCTGGGCAAAAATGAATCATTTGGAATTCGAATCTGATTCGAATAATTTTTTTTCGAATTGGATCGAATCACTAACTCCCTATATAAATATTAAAATCCCAATTTATATTACAAATTGTTAGAATCAAGAATTTTATAGTTTTTAGTGCATTCCAATTCATGCACCACGTCTGAGAGCAACAATTTCATATTTTAATGATAAAATATAATCGATTTTGGTCAAATTTGACCAAAAAATCGACTACATTTTGTCGTTAAATATGAAACTTTTAGATCATTTAGCAAGTTATGTTCCTATGAACGATTCACGATTGATTCGAATGAATCGTGCTTCGAATCGATTCGAATCACCGAATCGAATTGCCCAGTCCCAATGATGGTGTGCTACAAGCGGAGAAAACTAGTTCTATCACCAACTATGTTCAGAAAAAGAAAAAAAGAAATTCTTATTTCGTCAACCAGAAAACATACATAAGTGAAATGCATGTGAAACAACATCAATAGGGGTTTTCGGTACAGACTGGATGTTGACGATGCGACCAACTGGTAATCGAGTCAGTCATTACCCAGATCAAATAGTATCTGCACGAGAGGCATTATTTCGCAATATGGTTGGGCCTTTTTCTCAGCTTTCCTCTCCCTCAGAATCTATCTTGATCTATCCCATCGTTCCAAGCATTTTTCTTACCAATGTTTCCAGAAATTTGGTTCATTCAAACGTTTTTTTCAAATATCGTAACGAAAAGGAAATTTGCGATAAACAGCATGTTTCCATAACCTTTGCGGTCTTTGTTGTGGCAAAACACAAAACAAGAGCGCGTTTGCCTTGCAGCTATGTACGAAAATGAATATTTTCGTGAGGAAATAAATTGTTGACAATACATGGAATACAACGTTAAGTGGTAAGACGGTTTTTAATGCGTTAGACAAAGTGGGCTGTCGCAAGCAGATTCTTTTCGTCAGACACGAGTCATGAATGGACCTCGGCTCGGTGGCGCGATCTCTGATATAGTATGGATATAAATTAGTGTAGTTGAGTATGGGCTGGGCGATTCGGTGATTCGAAGGGATTCGAAGTACAGATTATTCGAATTAATCGTGAATCGGTCATAATAACAAATAATTGCAGAATTGAAGTAAAATTTTCATTTTTAACGACAAAATGCCATCAATTTTGATAAAATTTTAGCAAAATTGATTGCATTTTTGGATAAATATTCGTTAAATTTTAGCGCTTGGATTGGATTGCAATTGAAAATACATCGCTTTTAAGTCGGTTTATGCTAATATTTGTAATTATATATGTCCTAAACATCATAATGGAGACAATAATAGCAATAGTGCAAGCGAGAGATTCTTCTTTTTATGGAATCAGCGATTCGATCCGATTTGAAAAAATTATCCGAATCAGATTCGAATTCCAAATGATTCGGTTTTGCCGAGCACCAGTAGAGTATAGTAGTTTGGTAGAATTTTGCATTGTCTATACATCAGCGATCACGATCGCTTTTGACCATAATTGTTGGGTTTGTAGTCTTGTTATTTCACCAGATTCAGACACTTCATAAAGCGTAAGTGGTAGGTTGTAAGACATATTGTTGCGTTCTCATCAGACGTCTTGGATAAAGTATTAGGATACATTAGAAATTGTTTTTCACGGTCTGTCTATGTGACAGTTCTGGGTATGTCAGAATCATAACTTTTGCAGATTCGTAATTTGTCTTATGGGAAAGTTTACTTTTTCAAGGATGAATAAAGTGGGTGCTAGCTTTTGCATCGTCCAGGGCAGATACTCCTACAATCCATTATAGCAAATCAGGGCCTTGGACAGGGTGACCCACTCAAAGAAGTGGCCATAAAAAAAAAAAATTTTTTTTTTTGATGATGTACGGACTTTAGAATAGTCCTAACGTATTTCCTGCGTATCGTAAGAGACGACTAAAAGGTGGTTCTCCGCTTAGAGTGCTGTTGCTGGTACTACATCTTTTACTAGGTCTTTGGTATTAAGTGACCGTTAGTTCCCTTTAGGCACTGCTTCCGGCCTTGCTCAGAGTGAATCTCAATAAAAAAGAGTCATCTGTTTGAGTGGATCGCTAGGATCAAGATGCCGAAGAGGCCGCCTGTAGATGGACAGGGTTAGAGTGGTTGAAAAAATATAAGCTGTTCCCGATTTCAAACCACATGTAGCCTTCCTGCCGTATAAGTATTCATTGATCGGTTTTTGTTGCTTCCGACCTTGCTCAGAGTAAATTTTCAAAAGAAGCTCATAAGAAAATTATTTTGCCAGAAATGAGAATCCGCTGCACGTGATTTGAAAACACCTTCCGTCTAGTTGGACGGAGGTGTCGAATCACCAAGCCTGTCGTATCGTAAGGGTTGACTAAAAAGAATCTCTTGAGTATCGTGCCAGGCAGTTAAAAGAAAGCAAAGCAGTGGCAAGGATGGATATCGCTATTTTGGTATCCTGATATCTATCACAGTAATGCAGTTTCGAGATATTTTTATATCTATAGCGTTCCAATCAGAAATTTTATTTTGTCAAGCATGCGCCACACATACTTAACGAAAGATGCTCCAATCAATTTTTTACGATTGGGGCAGTTAAATATCAACTTCAAATTAAAATAATTATTTTCTATTAATACAGTAAATAACTCGTAAATATGGAATTACGCGTGATATATATCTGTTTGTACGTATGTCTGTCCGTTGTATTCGGAAAAGACATTGCACTCAAAGAACAGACCCCGCCTGATAAACCGAAGACAAACACCAGACTCGTGTGTTTTATGGATGAAACTTGCAAAAAGAAAGAAAAATGCGAGTTACCTTGTGAATATCGAAATCCACAGGCACAACGTGACCAGGTAGGAATTGTATGTGAGTCCTAGGGAGGGCAATGTCAAATCATTTGAAATTCGAATAATTTTTCGAATTAAATCGAATCACCAATTCTATGTAAATAACCAATATCCCGTTTTTACTATTACAACTCGTTTCCACTGTGAAAATCAAGATTTTCACAGTTTACTGTGTTATTTCAATTCACACCCAATACATTAGATAAACAATTCTCATGTTATTTTAACGACAAAATACAATCAATTTTGGTCCAATTTGACCAAAATCGATTAGATTTTGTCGTTAAAAATAAAAATTCTAGCTCATTTAGCAACTTTCGTTCCTATGAACGATTAACGATTGATTCGAATAAATTCTTCTTCGAATCGATTCGAATCACCGAACCGAATTGCCCAGCCCTACATGTGACTTGATATTGTTGAGGTATATGAAGCATTCTCACGGAGTCCTTGATACTAAGCGACACCACTGTAAAAAATGCAGTAAAATCCTTAATCTTTTACAGTAATTTTCTCGGTGGTATTAAAACAAATCACTCTTATCATTATCATCTTTTTTAGAATATTGTAACTTGTTGATCGAACGCTGCAATATGTCTGTTAAAATCTCTGTCCACCAACAACACTGACTCTCAAAATAAAAATTATTTTGTTTTATTAACAAGAACTCTTTTAATTTATATTATTACTATTATCTTTTTTTGGTGTTGGGGGAGGGGTATTTTGGTATTTTGTTCTATGGGCTCAATCCAGGGTCATGTAGTATAGATATAACGTTGATATAATAAATGTTACGCAGTATGAAGCTCTGAGAGCGAAATTTACAACTAACTACTTTCATTCAGGTGATGTCGACGGGCAATTTTATTGATGAAGAATTCGAAGCACTTTGGGATGAAATGCAGGAAAAAATGAAGGGATTGAACGGTAATAAAAAAAACCTACACTACTAGAAATGGAGTGAAATCGCCGCTCTTTGCTTCATAGTAATTAATACAATATGGGAATAAATTTATATAATCGACTTTTTATGTCAAATATTGGTGTTGATAGAACGCACCGCCAAGGTGCGGTCCATCAACAGCCAATATTTGGCATAAATATCAACAGCAAGATGACTTTAAATGTCTGAAATATACGATTACTGCGAATGAGAATTAAATATATTGTACTTTTGTCACAGTGTTTATTACAGTAAGAAGATGATTAAATTTAGTTCGAAACTATTATTTGCAATAAGGTCAGTGGGGTATTCAGAACCCCAAAAGAGGGAGGGGGAAATTTGAAAAAATTCAGAAACCCAAAAGAGAGAGGGGGGATTTGAAAAAAATTATTGCCCATTCCCGTAATTGCACTGTATCAAAAGTACAGTAAATTTACTGGTCATTTGCAGTTATTTGCATATTTCCCAAGCTAACAAAACGTCATTTTGATGTGATTTATGTCAATTATGTGCTGTTGATGGAACGCACCTTCGCCATATACTGTCAAAGACCAGTGATTTTGTTGCTTTTTTTGTTTTTAAAAATTCCCATCTTTCACAGCTCACCAAGAGGAATTGATCGCTCAGCAGCACGACCTTTTGAAACAACAACAAAGACTTGAATTTGAAAACCGGAAATTAAAAGGTCAGTGAAAGTGGCATCGGAATTTTTCGTTATTGATTATCAACTATTTTAATTCCATTTTCGCATGTTTTTGATTTGACAGACATTTTATCACAAAAACATGTTACAGGGATTTTAGTATGATTAAAGTTTAACTTTGCCAGACAATATCGTAATGCAATTGTAAGAAATTGGAAAAATAATTCCAAAACGGAGCGAAATAATTTTCTGCAGCAAGGGCTGCCATTTCTATTTGGTGATTGGTCAATTTTTTTCGAATTTGAATAATTCTTTTAGGCGCGATCTTATTGTCCGAGAGGCCTATGATACCCAACCGATACCCAACCGTTTCACCAAGCGTGCCCTTCAGCAAGTCATTTCGCGACTAGCTTTTACGCTATTACATAGAACAGATACACAATTAAGAAGGTTCGTGCCTATCGGGCGTTGGGTAAAAGCCCCCGGTAAGTTCACGGAGAGCAAATAATTTGAATGAATAAATAAATAAAACATTTAGTGAGTCGAAATTATATTTAATTAAAAATTGTATTAAAAAAATTATTAAATTAAAAATTATAGTTATAATTAACTGGGAATGTACAATGAACTGAAAAATAAATAGAAGGGCAAGACAACGTTTTTTCTACACTGTGTGAAATGTACAGTTTATTCACAACTTAAAGTGGTAGATGGTTATATCATCGCCCAGGGCAGATACCACTCACTGCACTTTATTATGCCGGTTCAGTTCCAGTTGGGATGTTTTCCGTTTAGAGTACAGTTGCTGGAACTACATCTTTTAGTAGCTGTCTGATATTGAGTGGCTGTTGGTTGCTGTTTCCGACCTTGCTTAGAATTGAACATATATATATATATATATATATATACAACAGTAAATGATTATTTCTGAACTTTGTAGTCGCTTTGTTAATGAAATTTATGTCTCAGGTATGATCTGTTGACGAAGCGCACCTCGGCGGTGCGTTCATAACTGGCCGAAGAAGACGCTTCTAAAATTTTATCTTAATGAGATCAAATTCAAATTACTGTCAAAAAGCAGCGTTTTTACTGCATTTTTATCACAGTGCCGCAGTACGCAACACATCACTGCAACATAAAATGCAACAAAATCACTGGTCTTCAACAGTAATTTAACTTGGCGGTATTGGGAAAAAAATTCAAAATTGACTTTTTGGCCAAATATGGGGTGTTGATGGAACGCACAGCTGAGGTGCGGTCCATCAACACCCCATGATTGGCATAAATCTCATCAACATGGCGTTCGTATCACTTTGGAAATATGCAATTACTGCATATGACTTGTAAATTTACTGTACTTTTGTCACAGTGTCGGATATAGCAAATGAATACAATGAAATATGCTACTCTATAGTCACGTGCAATTAATCAGACATTGCCGCCAAACTAAAAATTTGTTGGCATCAGAAAAGCCTTAATTCGTGATTTTATTTTTTCTCATTCTGACAAATCAATATCATTGCAGCCCAGCAAGCTGAATTACTGGAAAGACAGAAATTTCTGGAAGCAGAAAATGAACGGCTGAAAAGTAAGAATATTTTCTTCAATAAATATTCCCATTATATGCATCATAAATTGATACATTTTCCTAATTTTTCGCTGTTGCTGAACACAGTAACAATTGAGTGATCAAATATGAGGCTTTGAAATAAAATTTTCTGTTTAACCTTCTCATTCTTCAATAGTTTCACCAATACACATAGTTTAATTACACATATAGATGGTTTTACCACCGCCCAGGGCCGATACCACTCACTGCACTGTATTATAGTGGTTCTGTTCTCTCTAGGGTGTTTTCCACCTAGTATGCAAGGTTGTGCCTAGCGCTCGGCAATTCGAATCGATTCAAAGCTAAAATTATTCAAATCACATGTATGTGATGCTGACATTTTTTTTATGTCTTCCGTTTTGCTTTTTTTTCCAGCACTTGCACCGGTCAACCAAGATGACGAGGAACTTCGAACGATGATCAAAAATTTGGAAAAGAAAATTAAAGTGTTAACAGGTTCGTAGCATTGCTGACGAACGTATTAATAAGGATTCCAACTGTTTCACCGGTGATATGGAAACAAAAACTAAAAAAAACATTGTTTGTGCTTCATTGATTGAGCATTCATTATCACATGGTTTGCAGTAGCGATTGTGCTTTTATCCGTTGCCTTTTATTTACATTTCATCACATGCTCTAGTAAAATAAGTAAATTAACCTTATTTTCGACTAGGTAATGGGCACGATGGCCTAGTTTGTGGGCTCGGTGGCCTAGTGGTTAAACATGTTGGCATCGCAAGTGGAAGATCTCGGGCTCGAGCCCCGACGAGTCCGGCTCGCTTATCCATGACAACCACTCAACCCAGGGTATATTAACTTGGGTAGGCAAAGCCGAACAGGGAAAGTTCATACTTTTCTAGTAATTGTAACCCTGTCCGTCTATAAGTGGCCGCTGTTACAGGGCCTTGGACAAGGCGATCCACTCTAAAAAGTGGCTATAAAAAAAGAAAAAAAAAACTAACTAGGTATCTGGTTCAAAAAATTAAGCACCTAATATGACTTTAATCTACAAATATCTTAATAATGCCTTAAATGCAGCAAAGCAACACCTTGTTTACCTGGTTTGTTAATCTAGGGGCTACCTGATGAAAGTGAAACTAGGTTACGAGTAATACTTTACTTAGTTTTCAGTTAAAATCGTTTTACTTTACGTAGTTTAAATAAACACTATATAAACCATCACTGCTGAACACGGGCTGGGCATTTCGATTCAGTGATTCGAATCACAGATAATTCGAATCTGTCGTGAATCGGTTTTGTTCACAGGTACAAAAACTTGCTAAATTAAGTTGAATTTTCCTCTTTAACGACAAATGCAATCGATTTTGGTCAAATTTGAGCAAAATCGATCGTATTTTGTTGTCAAAATATGAAAATTGTTGCTCTCAGACATGGAGTGTGAATTGAATATACACTATGTACTATGAATTTTTCGTTTTTCACAACGAAGACAAGTTGTAATATTAAAAATGGGAAATTTGCTATTCCCTTCGAATTCGTGGTTGTTTTCGGAATCGAAAAAATTATTCTAATCAAATTCGAATTCCATATGATTCGGTTTTTTCAAGCCCTACCCCCACGAAATTCTTCTTCTTAACTACATTTTTTCAAATTGTTCCTACCGATAATCAAAACCGAGAATAAAAACTTCGTCCTGTCATTCTAGTGTATCAATAATCAGTCTATCAAGTTCCAAAATCAATGTATCAATGACGAAACTGCGATTTGGTGCCTAACATTTGTTGGCAAGTGGGACTTGGCGAACTTTAACCCGAGAGCTTTACCCTATAAATAAACGTGTTAATCGCAAGTTTATCGAATATAAAATAAGGAAATATTCCTTCACAGAACAACAAAAGAAATTATCTACGCAGCAAAGCCGCCTTGTGGAACAACAGAACAGATTGATGGCAAGACAGAGCAAGCTGGAGAAAGAAAATTCAAAACTGAAACGTGAGTGAAAACTATTTATAACACAGATATAGCCATTGGTAAATGCGAATAAATCTAGTAGGGACAGAATCGTAACGAAGCTGCAAGTTCAGTCTGAACAAATATATTTGACACATTTATTTGATTCAAGTATACATAGTTATCTACATTCTCTCTTATTTGCAATTATATGGCGCACCCCATGCAGAAATATATTGGCCAAACATGTTTTGTTAAGTATGAGTCACTGATGGATCGCGCTGACGAGGCGCGGACCATCTGTGGCTCATGCGGCACAAAATATTACTTCTGATTGTTTATTATATTTGTATGGAATGAATGAAATTAGAAATGAATATGAAGACAACATTAATCGTCTTTCATACATCCAATGATTGCGTTCTCGACAAAAGTCTGTGAGGCCACACTGTAACAAAAGTATAGTAAATTTACTGGTTATTTTCAGTAATTGCATATTTCCAAAGTTAAAAAAACGCCAAGTTGATGAGATTTATGCCAATTAAGGGGTGTTGGTGGATCGCACCTTTGCCCCACACCCCATATTTGACCAAAAAAGTCAATTTTGAATTTTTTCCAATACCGTCAAGTAAAATTACTGTCAAAGACCAGTAATTTTGTTGCATTTTTGTTTCAATGCAGGCTAGATTTGTCCAAATTGCAATCGTTTAAATTGCATTACGTGCTTTAAAATCTCAATATAAGTTGAGGCAAATTTTGGCACATTTTATTTTTTTCGTTTTCCGGTAAAATTATCTTGCCGTCGATTTCGTAAAACATTTAAAAAAACTTCACAGAATGCGATATTCTACACAAATCCGACTACTCACACCTATTTTAAACACGGCCTCACTAAATCGCGTCGTATATTCAAGTAATAAAGATGACGTAATTATGGAATAGTCAAATTATTTATTCCTAATCATCGCTCATTACTTACCAGAAAAAAAAAACAGTTTCTTTGACAATTTTTGAAAGCAACTTATAAAATTGAAAAATATAGCTTCAGTTTTCAAGAAATTTTCCTGCCAGAAATAAAGTTCGATTAATTTTTCGGTTTTGATGAACCGCCGTTTTGTTTTGTCAACAAAATATACTACAACCATGTCGAGGAGTGCCTGTGCCTGTCGGTATAAAATATAGTTCATATACCTTGGCTTAGTGTTATCTACCAGTGTACCAGTGGTGATGTAATCGTCCAAAAACAAAGCTTGTATTGATAAAGTTGCAAAATATTGAAGACTTGTGGGCAGTGTGGGCGCGGTCTATAATTTCTTGTTGAAATGAATTTGTTCAGTATTTGAGAAATTGATAAACCGCGTCAGCGAGACGCGGGCCGTCAATTGTCCGGGCGCTGGTGGCGAAACCGGGGGAGGAGGGCGTTTTTCGGATGAGTTCTGAGAAAAGGGGGACTGCCCTCTTCCTCCAAATTTAGCATTTCACAACAAGTTGCCATTTTTACGATATTTTATAGTAAACTGATTTTACTTTATAATATCGTAAAAGCCATTTTTGTGCACTACCACTTCGCAATCGATTGCGTTGTCAAATTTATTTGTTTTTGCATCCAAAGCATCCAAAATATTAAAGCTTCCTGACAGGAAGAGAAAAAAAACGTAAAGTTAATCTATAGTAGAGGTTGCCTGGTTAGCTCAATCAGTAAAGCGTTGGGGATACGCTCGGACCTACGCATCTCTGATCTTCATGACGTAGGTTCGAATCCCGTGACGAATGATGGTTATATGCGAGAGGTCTGATGGACGCCTCGCCGGTGCATGGTGGTTCAGGTGTTTCCTCCTACACCAACCAGGCTGTGCAAAGGGAAAATGAGAAATATGTTAAGTCAAAAAGCCTTCACGCCGTTTCAAAACCGGTAATGCAAGTAAGAAGTCGATGTTCGCGACATGATTTAACCGTATACTCGGCTTAAATCTCCCGCAGAATAAAATGGAAATCCTACCCTATCCTCCTATCCTAGTACTGGTTGTCGAACATGATATAACAGACGAACCGCGCTTCTAGAATCATATTTTCATTCTCTCTATTAAACGGAACAAACTCTTTTCCTTTTCAGGAAGACAAAAAGCTATTGAAGATAGAGGATTCGGTCGTAAGTTCTTGGACAATATTTTAAGTTGATTTTTCAATATTTGATAAATAAAAAATATATAAAAGATTATTATCATTGTTAAAGTTATGTTAAGGAGAGGGTTTGTTGAAAATGTGGTCGCGAAATTTAATTAATAATGCCAGAACAACGTTAATTTTTAAAGCCGGAAAAATTTCGTACAAATCGATCCTTAACTTTTTATTAAATGTAAATAATGCTCACGCGCATTGATTTTTATAATTATAAAATATGAGTTTTCGACTATGTTCTCAATTAAAAAAGGTAAAAGAAATTCCTTCTGTTTACTTTCAACTTTTTTCTCTGTCCCAGTAGCTCTAAAAGCTTCCATTTCCAACTGGGTAAAACAAAACCGTGAGAAGAATGCGCTTATTAGTTGAAATAATTTTCTTTTAAAGCAGAATGGCTCGAATTTTCGTTAATAAAACTTATAATTCTTCCTTCCATAAATCAGATCTCCTAATGTCGGAGATTTTACACGCCTTTGTTTTTTTACACCTGATTTATTGAAACGCAATTTTCTTAGCGACTACAACACCGGTCCCTGCTACAAATGCAGTCGTCGAACCAGTTGATCCGAGAATCGAAGAAAAACTGAACGCAATTAAAAAAGAAATGGAATACAGAATCGAACAACTAAGTGGTGAGATAACGAATATACTTTAGGAAACAGTCTGATCCACGTTTTGGCTTCGAAGAGTATGTTTATAATTTATTGTGTTGAGCGATCGTTTAGGTGTGATTTTTCTTGATATAATACAAGTCGCAGTCGCGCACTGGTGATCTCGTGTGAAGTCAGGTGGCGTTGAGAGAGATAAAGAAAATCTGCCAGAAATTCCTGCAGCAAAAATGAAGTCGAATGAAGTTTCAAAACAATATTAGGGCCATACAAAGTGATCACTATATTGTAGAAAATTCCAGGTAAAAGTACTGTGTTTATCTGGTATCCCTAGTAACCTTTGAATACCTAACATCACTAAATACTAGTCTCCCTGATATCTGATTTACCTTCTTGAACTTTCACCGAGTTACCTGTTTGAAGTTTTCACCTAGTTGATTTACTAGGTAAATAAAGTAAATTTATCAAATTGTAACTAGGTAATAGTTAAATAGTTAGTTAAATATTTATTATAAATAATGCCAGGTAGACATATTGGATTTTAAAATTCATCAAATCTATTAAAAATGTCTTATGCAGCAAAAAAATTCAATTAGACCAATTAGTGTATGGTCAATTCATCAAATCGATGTAGATAAAAATTCTGCTTAAATACAGCAAAACGATAAGTATACATATTTGACGTGTAATTTGATTTGGCGATATTGAACCTAGAGTACGAAGGCTAACTGGTTTTGAAAAGCCAAATCATGGTTGAAATAAAAAGATTAAAAATAATGTAACTAGTTTTGTTGCAAATTCGTCATTCTAGTTTGAGAAAAAATAAGTTGTCATCGCTAGGGAGTGCTTTTTAGTGCCTGCTTGAAAAAATTGAAAAGTTTAACAGAACTATTTTAATTCTTAGATAATAACATGAAATATCTGCATTTTTATTTGTTTTTGTACATCATTAAGAATAATTAAGATTTTTAACACGACGGATGACGTATTTGATGAAAAGAAATATTGTTTTTGCAGGACAACAAGAAGAATTGCTTCGAGAACAATCGAGATTGATAAACAGGCAAATGCGATTGGAAAAAGAAAACGAAGAGTTAAGAGGTTTGATTTCCAACGATTTTGTGTAATTCCCAACCCATGAGATAAAATTTACTAAGGTTGTGCGACAAGCACGGGACATTGGCGCAGAGGGACTAGGGCTGGGCAAAACCGAATCCTTTGGAGGTCGAATCTGATTCGGATAATGTTTTCGAATCAATATCAATACCAAATATGGCATTTCTACTATTACAAATTGTCTTCATCACGAAAAGCAAGAAATTTATAGATGAGAAGTACTAATATTAACATTAATAGACTTAAATGCAATGTGTTTTCCATTCAAAATTCATGTCTGAGATAAATATTTTATATTTTAATGACATAATGCAATAGATTTTGGCCAAATTTGACCAAAATCGATTGTATTTTGTCGTTAAAAATGAAAATCCCACTTCATTTTGCATTTTTTTGTTCCTATGACCGATTCACGGCTGATTTGAAGCAAGCGAGCTTCGACGCGATTCGAATTACCGTATTGGGATTGCCCGCCCCTAGCAGGGATGTCAGAAGATGTATGACAATAACACTCAAGAAAGACAATTCCCTTTAATTTCATTATAAAATATCGATAAAATAAGCAAAAAAGAGAATCACTTTGAATATAAGAATTATATTTGCCCTCAAAAATGATAATATTTGTTAAACAAATAATGGAGTAGCAACTACATAAGGAAAATACTAAAAAGTAGCATCTGTATTGAGCGAGAGCGTGAAGCCCGCTAGAATTACGCGATCTTTTTCTAACACTGGTATTCTTTTGATTTCAGCCAAACAAACTGAACTGTACGGAAAGCAAGCGGAATTGGAAAAAGAAAATGAAGCACTCAAAGGTACGTGTTTGTGAATGTTCAGTAAAAACTTGTTCAGGCGAAGATTTCTATAAATAATGTTGCATTAATGATACTAAAAACATTAAAATAAACAAACAAATAATGAAACTTATCTTGTGCGACAACGGTAGTTGTGCTTAAGACCGACAAGCTGCCAATGCAACCTGATATAGACCTGCGTAGAAGCGAGTTAACTGCGATAACTTGACCGCAACTAATTCAGTTCAATGAGAATATGAACGGTTATTAAAAGATCTATCAAATTAAAATAATTAAAAGTCGAAAAAAGCCTGAATACTTTTGTTGAATATATTGTATATACCGATGTACATTTTATACGTAGCTTTTTTCATTTCACCATGTAAAGTTTTCCTTTAGCAATTTTTTTTATTATTTGCATACAAACAGTTAATCCTAAGGATCAAGAACCTTTATCTGTTTACCATAAACAATGATTTCTCGCATTTATTCCGTCTACTGTAAGATTGTAAAGAAATAAAATATTTAAACGTGCCTTTAAAGTTTAACGAAACTAAAAGCAGTGTGACCTTGAATTTGCATATATTATAGTACTAATGCCATAAAATATGAGGCAATATTGCGTGGGAGGCTAAAAATAGAATTTTCGAGGTCTCGCGTTTACACGTTTTATACCAAGTTTTGACGAACTTCGCGAAAAACAAACATGTAATTGTTCTCTTGATCGTGTGAACGTGGGACAAACTACTTAGCTTTTTTCTGCGCCTTTGTTATTATATCCTTGTCCGAGGAAGTCTGACTTCTGAGGAGGTCAGACGGAATGTTACAGAAATAAATTTTCGTATGTGTGTAGAAAGACTTCTGAACCTCTTGTCTACGCAGTTGTTGCAACACAAATTTGAATATCTTCATAGTTTGGGTAGATCCCGAGCGATACGTTAAACACAAATCCAGTCAGAAATTCTCTATCGTCAACCATGACACAAAGATCGACCATCCATCAGTGACTCATGCTTGACAACATATGCTGCAACAAATTACTGTGATTGAGAGTACGACACCATCGATCTTACAGAGGTTCAGAGACTTGCTTCACGGTTACACAAACAAATTTATTTCTGTAGCGTTTCGTCTGACCAAAGTCAGATTTCTTCAGACAAGCATATTTTATAAATGCTTGTCTAATAAAGTCTGACTCATTCCCAAATTTTCTGAAAAATGCACATTTAGTAGCTTCAGACGAAACGTTGCAGAAATAAATGTGTGTAAGTGCGAAGCAAGACTTTGAACCTCTCTAGTTAGTCATAGTTATTCTTGCAATTGTATCCTTGCATTTACCGCATACGGATCCGCAAACACAAAGGCACAGAGGAAGGATAAGTAGTTAGTCTACGTCCACCGGACCAATAGCATCAATTAAGTTTAAACTTTGTGATTCGCCAAACTTTAGAAATAATCAGTAGAAAAATCCCCTTTAAATAGAGAAGTATATTTATGAAGTTTAATGTGTAATTTAAATTCTCTTTGAGAATTTTAGAAATATAATCTAATCTTAAAAATTGTTTGATATTGGTCTGGGGTATTCGACTACACGTCACCTTCCTTTATGCGTTTCTGTTAGTGGATCCGTATGCAGTAAATACCAGGATACCGTAGTTAAAACAGGAAAAATTGCAGTAAATTCAGTGGTAATTTGCAGTAATTGTAAATTATTAAAGTTCAAAATCGCCTTGTAGATGAGATTTGATTTACGCCAAATATGGGCTGTTGATATAACGGACTTCGACTGTGCGTTCCATCAACAGTTCATATTAGGTAAAAAAGTCAATTTTATAGTTTTATTTCAAGTGAATAAAATTACTGTTAAAGAGCAGTCATTTTTACTGCAATTTTTTTACAGTGTAAAGAGGTTCAAAGTCCGACATCCCTACTTACGCAAATCTATATGCGTACCTTTATGTTGTGTGTGTTCCTATTACACTCTCGCCCTGCTTTGAATTAAGTTGTCGCAAAACGTTAGGATATAAAAAATCAAACGTGAAATTATAGTGGCTTTGAGAAAACAATTGAAAAAACATCTTTTATTGAGAATGAGTCACTGATAGATCGCGCCGCCAAGGTGCTATCATCTATCTGTGGTTTGTTCCTAAAAAAATGAAAAGAGACGTGTTTAATGAACATTCTCGGTAAAGCTTTCTCGATTGCTGTAATGGATGTACATTTAATTTAAGTTCAATTCCATTAAGAGATACACGAATATGATAAAATGACGATTGACAATTATGTCGTCGCTTGTCTATCATAATTCTATTTGTATTTACTGAACTGCGCAGCCTCGTGACTCAATCCCACTCACTGGTGGAGAAATTGGGATGGGGGGGGGGGGGGGGGGCATGGGGCATGTTCATCTCATGTTTTCCAATCCACCATCCCCATTTTATGCAAAAATGCCTTGAAAATGGGGGGTAAAAGTTTTGCGTGCCTTCAGCTCCTAATAATTTATTTTTATATTTTTGAGTTTTTGTCTAAAATTTTGCAAGTTTAGGTTATAAAAAAATTAGTTTCATTTTCTGTGTCCTCCCCCTCAATATTTGAAATCTTCAGTCGCCAAAAAATCCATTAATGTTCCATGTGGGACTTAGCTTGCTTTGATAACCGTTTCATTTGTCGGTTCATAAAAAACATTATGACTTGTTAAACCGGTACGCTTTTCGCCGTAGATAATATCAAGTTTCAGAATATGAGAAACCACTGACATATTGAACTTATAAACCACCTACGTATTGCTGTATTCGCAAACTGTACAGTAAACGTCTTGTATATACACGGAAGAAAATGTGGATCCAACATGATTTGTTAAACACCCAATTCCCGATGACCTAGTGGTTAAACATATTGGCATCGCGGGTTGAGGGCGGGTTCGAGTTCCGGCTCGCTTATCCGTGTCATTGTGGTTTGGGTAGGCTGAGCCGAACAGCGAATCGTATCTTCTCCGATTGTAACCCCTCCAGGCCGCTGTTACAGAGCCTTGGCATGGGATCTACTCATGGCTATTGACTCAGTGCTGATGGACCACCGAGGCTCGATCCATCACGACTCATGCTTTACAAGATTGGGTTTTTACTGGGATTCGATTCCATTAACGTTCTATGTATGTATAATAACATATATACACTGTGTCAAATGTGCATAAATTTACTATTCTTTTCCCAGTAATTGCATATTTCTTATATTTAAAAGTTTTGTTGATGAGATGAATGCCAAGTATGGGCTGTTGATGGACCGCACCTCGGCGGTGCGTTCCATCAACGATCCATAATTGACATTCGTAGCTTTAATTCAACATCGCCAAATAAAATTAACGTCAAATAACGGTAATTTCACTGCACTTTCGTTGCAGTGTAAAGGGATTTTGCAGATTTTTTATCTACATAGATAAAAATTGCTACAATGAGTGATCTTCATAAATCATGATTGATCAACAAAGCATATTCAATTACGCACATGGTAGACGATCTGATAGCATATAACAGGGTAATTAACGATAAAATCAAATAATGCGACGTCGTGGTTTATACGAAATCGCTCCAACGCCACGTTTCAACGGATACAAATCACGTCGTTTACTGCAATACTTGTCAATCACAAACCCCCTTTTTTTAATTACACACTTCAAGAAAAGATGAAAAGACGGTGTCACCTGAAAAAAGTAACGAACGTTTCCCAATTGGGAATATTGAATATTGAACAAGTATTTTACATGGATGAGTCCGCCGAGGCTTGCCTGGTCCATTCGTGACTTTTTTTATTGTAATTCGCTCTGAGCAAGGGCGGAAACAGTGCCTCGAAGGTACCAATTAAAGGCCACTTAAGAGCAAAGAGCTGCTGAAAGTGTAGTACTAGAAACTGCACTCTAAACGGAAAACATCTCAAGCAGAAACCAAACCGCCGTGGTAAAGTAAGTAAGTGGTATCTGTCGCGGGTCGATGCTTGACCTAAAATATCTGATTGGGTTAGGTTATTGATGACTATTTCATTTTGATGCTACTTTAAGTCGAGAAGTGTTTCTGTGAAACTGATATAAATGAACGAACATAAAATGAGAAATCCCCACGGGGGGTTAAGCAGTCGTCATAAAATTATCCGAATATTTTGAATTTTGACTGTACTCTACCTTTTTAGCATGTGGATATGCCTCTGTAGGAAGCAATCATCAGATGTGTTTTCCAAGCCCATAACAATACCACATAAAGAGACTAAAACCGTATTTGATGTTTTGCATGAACTCTTGATATTTTGATATTTTATTATAAAAAACTTTAAAACTCGTGTACATAACAATGTATAGTTTAACAAAATGGTTAATAAATAAATAAATAATCTCTTTTTGACGTGAAGCCGTGGCCACAAAGTTTATTTTTATTCGAAATCTGCACGATATCGAGACTAAAACGAAGTTTGTGGCTACAATCATGGTTTACTGAGAATTGTTTAATAATATTTACTGTAAAATACTTTTTCTGGATAAGCACAAATATGTAGGCTCTATATGGCTTAATGTATTTCATGCATATCGTAAGAGGTAACTACCTAGTACCAGCGAGTCCGGCTCGTTAATCCATGCGAACCACTCAACCCAGGGTGTAATCACTTAGGCAGACTAAGCTGATCCGGGAAAGGATATTATCTTTTCCAGCAATGCTAACCCTGTCTGTCTATAAGTGGCGCTTGTAGTGAGCCTTGGTCAGGGTGATCCACTCCAAGAAATGGCTATGAAAAAAAAAATCGAAAAATGTATACATGGTTTTTACCATCGTCTGGGGCAGATATCACTAATTGCACTTCACTATTGCGCTTCAGTTCTGTTTGAAACGCTCTGTGTTAGGATTCAGTTGCTCTCTTCCCATTTTGCTTTGGTCTTGGCCATATTATGTGGTTGATTTGCTGATAAACTTGCTCAGAATGAATTTCTGATAAAAAATTTAACTCTAAACAAGTGGGACTAGGCAATTCGATTCGGTATTCGAATCGATTCACAAATTATTCGAATCAATCGTAAATGGTTCATAGGAACAAAAACTTGCTGAATGAACTCGAATTTTCATTTTTGAAGAAAGACACAATGCAATTGTTTCAAGTTTGACCAAAATCAAATAGATTTTTTGTTAAATATAAAAATTGTTGCTCTCAGACATGGGACATGGGCTTTAAAAATACATTGCCTTTCATATCTATTCATGCTAATATCAGTCTTCCAGAACTATTAATATCTTGATTTTTCAAATTGAAGAGAAGTAATTGTAATAGTAAAAATGGAATATTTGCTATTTACATAGAATTTATGATTCGATCCCATTCGAAAACAATATTCGAATCAGATTCGGATTCCAAATTATTCGGTTTTGTCCAGCCCTGTAAGCAAGATTGGAAGCAGTGCCCAAAAGGGACCAACTAAAGGCCGTTGATTACAGATAGCTTTTAGATACAGTACCAGCAGTTGCACTCTAAGCAGATAACAACCCAAACGCAACTGCAAAGGTAAAGTTCAGTGACGGTATCTTCCCTGGGCGACGGCAAAGCCGTCTACCACTCTATTGATTCCTTTTAGTCGTATACAAGCAGGAAATACGTTAGGACTATGAGATTGTCTAGACATTTTGGGGTATAGATCTGATGAATCGTCAAAACGAAATCCATGCCTGGCTCATAAAAAACAAAATATATTTTCCACCATATGGTTGATAAAAGGGAAATTCATTCAAAATCGCATCGACTATACGTGGTACATCTGCGACACATGATTTGGTTGGGAAAAACTTTAAGTAATTATTTAGCCCTAGCGTATTTCCTGAGTGCCGCAATAGACGACTAAAAAGAATCAAAGAAGTGGATAGATGATTTTACCATCGCCCGGGGCAGATACCACTTACTGCACTTTACCATAGCTGTTCAGTTCCGTTTAAAGTGCTGTTTGCTGGTACTACATCTTTTAGTAGTTCTTTGCTAGTTAAGTGGCCGTTAGTTTGTTACTTTTAGGTACTGCTTCCGGCTTTGGTCAGAGCGATTTAAAAAAAAAAATAATTTAATAAAATTCAAGTTTTTTTTTCATTTTTTAGCAAATCTGACTCATCAAACCAGTGACCCGGAAGTGAAAAGAGAAAGAATTAAGGGTAGGAAATTTACATTCATGTTTGTTTTATATCATAGGTCGACACATTTAGTTAAGACATGTTTTTATTAAGCATGGGCCACTGATGGATCGCGACCCACCTGTGGTCTATGCTTGTCAAAATAATGTTTCTTTTTTACACTCCAGAGCTTTAACGGAAAAGGGGGGTTTTTCCACGCGGCGCAATGGCAGCGACGATAGCTGCCGACCGTATCACCTAACGAATGACGCGGGTTCGAACCCCGGCAATGTATGGTCAAGATCGATGAACCAAACGGCCTTCAAAGAGTAATACATGTGAGGTGCTTTTCTGGACGATGCTCGGTAACCTTACTGGTTCCTCATCGAATAGAATGGCAAGACCAGGGCTGGGCAATTCGATTCTGTGATTCGAATCGATTCGGAGCATGATATAGTCGAATCAATCGTGAATTGCTCATAAGAACAAGAACTTACTACTAAATGGACTAAAATGTTCATACTTAACGACAAAATGCAATCGATTTTGGTCAAATTTGACCAAAATCGATTATATTTTGTCGTTAAAATATGGAAATTGTTGCTTTTGGCCCTGGAGGATGAAGTGAATATACATACACTATGAAGTATAAATTTCTTAATTTTTACAATGAATAGTTATAACTGTGAAAATGGGATATTTGGTTTTTACATCGAATTTGTGATTCGATTCGATTCCAAAAAGTTACTCGAATCAAATTCGAATTCCGAATGATTCGTTTTTGCCCAGTCGTATAGGCAAGACGCAAGATAAATCTGGTAGCCAAATGTATTTGTAAACATTTGTTAATTACATACTATCAAATTAAGTTCTTTCCAACAAGACTTGCCCTGTTTGTCTGTAAAGGGCCTTGACCAGGGTGATCCATCAAAATGGGTGGAAGTTTGAACAACCTCATATTTTCTACATTTCAGCAACGGGTTTGTGCGTCCTTGAACACGGAAATATATGTTTTGGTTTGCTCGGAGATGGATCCGATGAATTGTCCTTTGACCTTGCTCAAGAGAATTGCAAGTAAGTTTTACAAAAGAAATTTTTAAAATGCTTGTCAAGAAGTCTGACTTTGGTCAGACGAAACGTTACAGAAATAAATTTGTGTAATTGTGAAGCAAGACTTTGAACCTCTCTAGTTAGTCATAACTACTCTTGCTACTGTATCCTTGCATGTACTGCATTCGGATCCGCGAACGCAAAGGCACAGAGGAAGGATAAGTAGTTCGTCTACGTCCCCCAGTCCAATAGCACAAGTGTTATGAAATGTACCAATTTTCTCTGTTCTAAAACCTGACACAAGAAAAAAAGAAAAATCGATGATATTATTTAAAATTTTGTTTATATTTACCTTTTCGTTTTGTCTTTATTCAACAGCGACAATTTCAATAAATCTTCAAAAACTTCTTTCCATCAAATAAAAATCTTGGATCTGCTCTCGATTAATGTTCATTTAAATTCATTCTTTCTGAGTGTTTGTGGAATAACGAGGTTTTACCAATAATTTTCGTATTTCATCAATTTAATTTTTATTCAGAAAATACGGAGGCGATCTTGCCAACATCTACGACAAGGAACATTATGAGAAATTGAAGAAATATTTCATTTCCACTGGAATACACACAGGAGTGTGGATTGGAATGACTTACAACCCTATTGTAAGTGTTCTTGATCTTTCTTTCAGTTCGGTGCTCAATTATGTCAGGCCAATTTTATCAAAATTTGCCCTAAGCAAGTTTGCACGAGAAATATCACACACGAAAGTCTCCTGAAACCACTAGCATGCAGAGAGCTTCCATAGGCACTCTGAGACTGGAAGCAGAGCCTAAAAGGAACCAACCAACAGCCACTTTATAGCAAAGAGATACTAAAAGATGTAGTACCAGCAACCACACTCTAAGCGGAAAACATCCCAAACGGAACTGAACCACCATGGTAAAGTGCACTGAGTGGTATCTGCTCTAGACGATGGTAGAACCAACTACCACTTCTTTGATTCCATTTAGTCGCCTCTTAAGACATGCAGGAAATACGTTAGGACTATTCTAAAGCCCGTACCTACACGGCAAAAACTTGGGTAGACTAAGCCGAACAGGAAAATATGAAATCTTTCCAGCAATTCTGAACCTGTCCGACTAGAAGTATACGCTGGTACAGGGCCATGGTCACGGGGTTCGCTCCAAGAAGAGCCTATTAAAAAATTACCACACTGTCGCAGACAATTTTATTCAAATTTTTTTTTCCATGAACTTCTGTCATTTGAAATTTATTGCCTTCACACCGTTTTCCGATCGTGTAACTCTGCAACCTTCCAAAACTCGAGTGAATAAAAGTGTCTTTTGGAAAATCAAAGTTCTTTAGCCTCCGTTTTCGCCCACATGTTGCTCTTTGCACAACAGTGGTTTTGGGTGACTCTTATTATTAAAAGTCTTTTAAAACCTTGCTCTGAGCGAATTCAGCTAAAAAAATAAAATAAAATGATTCTAATGGGCAGGAATTAATAACTTGACTTACAACAAATCAAATATTTAATCCCAATTCACTTATTTGAAATAAGTTTCAATTCAATAGATGAATAAGTTTGGCAAAACCGAATTCTTTGAAATTCGAATTTGATTCGGATAATTTTTGCGAATCTCTGATCGAATCATCAATTTCATATTAATAACCCGTTTTTACTGTTAAAAATTGTTTCCATCACGAAAAAGAAGAAATTTATGGTAACGAATCACTAATTAGCATAAACAGGGAAAGGAAAGGAAGTAAGCAAAGCAAGTGAAGGAAATGTGTTTTCAATTCAATTCATACTCTATGTCAAAGAAAAAGAGTTTATTTTAACAACTTAATGCAATCGATTTTGGTCAAATTTCATTGTGTTGTTAAAAATGACAATTTCACTTCATTTAGCAAATTTCACCAAAATCGTTCGCATTTTGTCGTTCAAAATGAAAATTCCACTTCCTTTCATTAAACTTTTGTTCCTATGGCCGTTTCACGATTGATTCGAAGCTATTGCGCTTCGAAGAAATTCGAATTATCGAATTGAATTGCCTTGTAATTGGATGCTAGATTATTCAATTGCCCATAACGACTAACTCGAACGAGGACTGTAAAAGCTGAAATCTCGTTTATCAAATCTTGTATCCCAATAGTAAATAAATTTACCATTGCTTTGTAAGAAACTCGTTATGAAAGCGCTTTATTCTGTTTA